>VZTM01013859.1:1689-28546 GCA_013400555.1 Jacana jacana | reverse complement strand
GGCAATGAGCGACAGGACAAGAGGGAATGGCTGCAAGCTGCAGCAGGGTAGGGTTAGGCTGGACATTAGGAAAAAATTTTTCACGGAGAGAGTGGTCAGTCAGTGGAATCAGCTGCCCAGGGAGGTGGTGGAGTCCCCATCCCTGACTGTGTTTAAGAGCAGATTAGATGTGGTGTTGAGGGATCTAGTGCAGGGGAGAACTTGTAGAGTAGGGCTGATGTTTGGACTTGATGATCCCAGGGGTCTCTTCCAACCTAAATGATTCTATGATTCTATGATTCTATGATTCTGTCCAAGTGACTAAACAGAACATCAGAGACAAAGCTGCAGTTTTGTGCCAGGCTCCTGAGTGCAGCTATGTGTGCTTTCCCTGGGAGGCACTGGAACAGGGCATGAGGCCAGCACCACCTGCTCAGGTTCACCCATTCTACCACCTCAACTCATGTCATGTGGGGCAAGGGACTCATCTGAACTCATTCCCCTTTCAGGTAGATCATACCTGTCAAATAAATATTAAATTTAAAGATGGTTCATAGTGAAGGACTGATCATGACTGATGGCAATTTTTTTTTCCAAAAATCAACTATTTTATTAAAATAATTTATTAACTATTTTAATGACTTTTCTTCTGAATCCATCTAACTTTGACTTCAGCCACTAGACTTTGCTACTACTTTATCCAATACAATGGAAAGTCCATAATAAAATTTGTTCCTCAAATTAACAGCTTCAAGGATCAAAGCTGACTCTGGATCCTCAATTCATTAAGCCAAGTAGATGAGCTCATTAAGAGTCTGACGACAAATGCACTTTTCCCAATACTTCATTAAATCTGTGACTCACCCCTAAACTGTCCCAGTGATACATGGTTACCCAAACCCTCACAGCTCACTAATTATCACCACACTGCCAAATGAGGAGGTACAATAACTCATGTACTCCTACTTGATATTTGCTTGCCAGCCTGCATTTCCCCTGGTAGCATTAGGCTTCTCCACTGTATGAGAAGAAAATTCAAGGTAGAAGGGACCTCAGGAGGTTGGCTCCAAGATCAGCCCCATCTGCTCAGAGCTTTACTCGGTTGTGGAGAACCTCCAAGGAGGGAGGCTGCAGAGGCTCTCTGGGTGGCTGGGCAGGTGTCGCTATGGGGAAAAAACTTCCTTACACCCATCCAAACTTCTATTTTAAATTATGCCCATTGCCTCTTGTCCTCCTGCCCTGTACCACCATGCAGAGCCCAGCTCCTCTATGTCCTCCCTGTAGGCAATGGGGCTGCCCTTGTGTCCTCCCAAAGCCACACGCTTTCTGGCAGGGGAGAAGCTCCATGCTGTATAACCATGCTCACCAGATATGTCACTACCTCCTGATCTTCAGCAAGAACTTGGCCATGGCCAGAAGTAATCTGGGCTGCTCAGCATCCATGGCCTGTCTTCCCTCCTCTTTTACCCATTTCCTGAAGTTTGGGTCAGTTACCAGTAAGGATTTTGCAATCTTCCAATTCAGTGATGATCTGATTCGTCTCAGGCGGTCCAAGTAGAAATTAAAGTTCAGACAGCCCTAATAAGGAAGGCAGACACGGGGATAATAGCAGCAGTGTTAGCAAAGCCTTACCTCATGACGCTGGAATTAGGGTGGGCCACCAGCCCCATTACCCAGCCCTCTGTGTTGACAGGGCCTTTATTGGCACCAAGCATCAGGAGTGATGTGAGCTGTGAAATAACGTATTTACATTTGGACTGTGTACTGGTTTTGGCCAGGATAGAGTTAATTTTCTTCACAGTAGCTACTATGGGGCTGTGTTTTGGATTTGTGCTGAAAACAGTGTTGATACTATAGAGGTGTTTTCATGATTGTTGAGCAGGGCTTACACAGAGTCCAGGCCTTTTCTGCTTCTCAGACCCCACCAGCAAATGGGCTGGGGGTGCACAAGGACCTGGGAGGGAACACAGCTGGGACAGCTGACCCCAACTGAACAAAGGGATATGCCATACCATATGGCATCGTGATCAATAGATAAAGCTGGGGGAAGAAGATGGAAGGGGAGGGACATTTTGAGTTATGATGTTTGTCTTCCCAAGTCACCGTTACAGGTGGTAGAGCCCTGCTTTCCCAGAGACAGCTGAACACCTGCCAGCCCATGGGAAGCAGTGAATGAATGCCTTGTTCTGCTTTGCTTGCATGCATGGCTTTTGCTCTACCTATTGAATTGTCTTTAGCTCAACCCACGAGTTTTGTCACTTTTACCCTTCTGATTCTCACCCCCATCCCACTACAGGGGCAGTGAAGAGTGAGAGAACAGCTAGATGGTGTGATTTAGTGCTAAACTGGCTTTGATGAGCTGCTAATGCATTATGGCATTCTATACATTGTGATTTCTATAATGCTTGATGCAATTTACTGCACCTGGCACAATCCCTGCATGCTGTTACAGGGTTGAAGAAAATAATTTGGTGTATGGCTATAACCAAGGTGGGCATCTGGAGTTGATCCCTGATGTCCCCATGCACAGAAGCCAAATCAAATGGGCAGATTTCAATAACGAGGCCAATGAGTGATGGGCAACTTCAAATCAAACGGTGTGACCCAATTATACTGGTGTTTGAACTTCTACAGTGCTGGCAATTCTTCTTTTTAATAACTTAGATGGGAAGAAAAAGAGTAAAGAAAGCCAAATTTACTGTTAATGTCAATAACATCGGGGCAAACTTTTCCTATTACTAATACACGAATAAAATGTACAATATTGTCTAAATAATTGCCTACTTGTCTAACTAAGCATCTGCTTATTTTTGAAGACCAAGAAACTTTTTAATTTATGCCTAATCCACCCTCAAATGACCAATTATAAAGGAAGACAGAATTAATTTCTCATCTATTGATGAATGGGAAAAGCTAATTAGTTTTATATTATTCTCTCATGTCAGCTACTTCCCATGACCTGGGTGAAACAACCCCTTCTGGCTTCAAGCTCTGCAGTGCCAAAGCACCAGCAGGACATGCGGCGACCCTTGCACTGGTTCTGGTACTGCACCAGGATCAAGTCTACCTGCTAAATCCTCCTACAGCACCTGCCAGAACATCACATCACGCCTCTGGGACCTATGTGAAGATAAGCCTAAAATATTTCCAGTGTCCATTCTGCAGAGGAAGAGGTTGTCTCTGACTTGGTCTTCCTACTTGTGCAGGAGAACCGTATCCCTGGCCAAGCGGCCCTAGGGGTAAAAGTCCCCACTGGCTGCTCTGTCCCCTGGCACATGCTCCTTCCTAGGACATACTTCCCTACACAATTGTAGTCTCAGATGACTTCGGTTTAATTATTCAAGCAATATTGTAATTAGACCCACATATAAATTTCGCAGCACCCACATCCATCCCCAGGAGACATGGAAGTGATGGAACAGTACTCTACTTCCACACATCTCCTCATGCTTGAGGGTTTTCCATAACTTTAACGTATACATTTTTTTTGTGTGAAACGTGATAAATTTATGAAGTCTAACTAACACAGTTGCCCTGGAAACTTTCATACAAGACAACAGCTGAAAAATGAGATCTGTATAACAGGGCTGAAGATATCTGCCTAAATGGACCAAGGTGAACAAACTAGTGACTCAGCAACACTACCAGGCCAGGGAATAAATGCAACACAGTTACCTCAGCCCAGTTCTGGAAGGAAAAAAAAGCAAATATACTTCACTAAAAGATGTGCAGCCTGATATGGTGTTCCCCAAGCTGCTACCCCTGCACCTATTGTACTTCCACCCCACTGCCTCCACAGCCTCTTCATGCCTATTCTTAAAAAAAATAAAGAAGTGGTCAGTCACTGGAATCGGCCCAGGGAAGTGGTGGGGTCACCATCACTGAATGTGTTTAAGAGTAGATTAGGTGTAGTGTTGAGGGATCTGGTGTAGGGGAGAACAGGGAAGTGGTGGGGTCACCGTCCCTGACTGTGTTTAAGAGTAGATTGGATGTGGTGTTGAGGGATCTGGTGTAGGGGAGAACTTGTAGAGTAGGGTTGATGGTTGGACTCAATGATCCCAAGGGTCTATTCCAACCAAAATGGTGCTATGTTTCTATGAAGAAATGACTGCTCCTTGCACAAATATGCCTTACATAGTTTTCAGCCAGCTCATCCAAATACCAATCACAGCCTAACTATGGGAGCAAAGCCTCAAGGGCGGGCTTTGCAAAATGCAGCCCCCCTCCCTTGCAGCCATGCTGGTACCAGTATCCAAACTAACTGCTTCGAGGTTTCCAGTCTCTGAACTGTCAAGACTTGATTCCTTCTCCATCTCTGCTCCCTGAGGGCCAGAACTCAGGCTACATCTTCTTCAAATGCAGTGCAAATGGGTGCCTGAGTGAATATAAAGCAGTAACCCCAGCTCTGCATTAAAATTCACATGCTGCTGCCTTGCCCGTGGGAATGTCACCCAGTGCTCAAGTGCTTGTGATCTCAAAAAACCCACATGTGATAAACACATCCAGCTGTGCACTGACTTTGCAAGTACCAGTTTGCTGCTCATCTTCCAAGACAAGAGGAGGTCCAGTCACGAGTGTGATTCCACATGTATCAAATATAATACCCAAAAACCTCCCAGCTTGGGTTTGCTTTTTTGTTTGTTTTTTTGGTTGGTTGGGTTTTGTTTTTTATTTTTGTTTTGTTTTGTTGTTTTGTTTTTTTGGGGGGCAACTCATTCTTAAAAGGAATCAATTGCTTGTAAAAAGGATGTTGCAGTAATACCCGCATGCTGTAGTGTGCCCAACAGCAGCTTCTTGAGGTGGCAACACTCACTTTGGCCACCCTGACCAAAGGCTCTGGAATCTGATGCTCTGCAGACATAAGCACCTTGTTCAAACATGGACCTGTTGAAGCAGTTCCAGAGGAGGGCCACAAAGAAGATCAGAGGGCTAGAGCACCTCTCCTGTGAAGACCAGCTGAGAGAGTTAGGGTTGTTCAGTTTGCAAAAGAGAAGGCTCTGGGGGCACATTATAATAGCCATACCGTATGTGAGATTATCCACTGTTACATATGGCATTTAAGATGTTCTCATTTAAGGTGATGCCATGCTCTCACTTCACTAGAAATCACTTCTCTGTGCTCAGCAACGATGTGGGTCTCGTGTACTTTAAAAGAAGAAAATACATTCACATTTCTCCATCAGCATCAAAGTCAGAGATATGGGCCATGAAGATGATCAGAGGGATGGAGCACCTCTGCTATGGAGACTGGCTGAGGGAGCTGGGCTTGTTCCGCCTGGAGAAGAGAAGGCTCCAGGAAGACCTTAGAGCAGCCTTCCAGTATCTGAAGGGAGCCTGCAGGAGAGCTGGAGAGGGACTCTTTGTCAGGAAGTGTAGTGACAGGACAAGGGGTAATGGCTTTAAGTTAGAAGAGGGGAGATTTAGAATAGATACTGGAAAGAAATTGTTTCCTGTGAGGGTGGTGAGGCACTGGAACAGGTTGCCCAGGGAAATTGTGGATGCCTCATCCCTGGGAGTTTTCTAGGCCAGGCTGGATGGGGCTTTGAGCAACCTGCTCTAGTGGGAGGTGTCCCTGCCCATGGCAGGGGGGTTGGAACTCCATGATCTTTAAGGTCCCCTTCCAACTCTAACCATTCTATGATTCTATGATTACCCTTGGCTATGATGAAGCACTGGGACTGGCAAACTTTGCTAAGCAAACCTACACACATCTGAGAAACCTCACATGTCGGGATAGTGCATATGAAACTCCACTGCATTCTTGGTTCCTTTCAGTCAGCTCTGCAAGCTCTGCTCTTCTGCACAAATGCCACAGCAACCAACTGTCCAGAAGATGCACCTCACTGCCCTTTGACAGATCACCAGCACTAACTGGCAGACCCTTAGCAAAGGTTAAGACAACCCACAAAAAAACCCAACTCACTAAAGAAAAAGAAGCCTCATCAGAAAATAGATCTTCATAAACAACCTCCTCCAACAGAAAACATGAACTGTCATTTCCAAGATACTGCACATTGATCAAGAGGAAATCCAGCATCATTCCCTGCAGACCAGCAACTCTAGCAGTTGGGACAGGGAGATGATTAATTTTTTTCAGCACTTAATCTAACTGCACGACCAAACAGCAGGAGGGGAGGGGTGGTAGTGACCCACATCTGAACAGGGCTGTGCATCTCACAGTGCATCAATAAATGCTGAGCAGAAAAGCATTCCCGAGAGCTGCATGCAACCACATTTAAGTGAGGCTTTCACAGCATTGCCCCATTGCCTGTCTTTGAAAGGCATCGCCTGCATGTCTGGATCCCTTCAGTGATGACTGGTGCCCCTCAGGGGTCATGATGTGACCCCTCTGAAGAGAATACATTCTTAGGGTATTGCCTGCTTTATCAGCTAGTCTCCTCAGAGCACAGAACTAGCAAGAAGAGGTAACCAAGAACTACAGTGCTATAACACCATCTAGGGGACTTAGTCACATCTTGGCTCAGGAGAGGCATTTGCAGCCGGCAGCCCAGCACTAGGTGAGAAGGGCACCACTTTTAAAGAACATAGTACCCTTCCAGCCCCAAACCCCCACTTTCCCTGCCTTTTTCATACAACTGATTACTTGCACAGCTCTTAAATCCTCTTATTTTTACCTGCACTACATCTGTGTCACCCTTTTTTTTCAGTTTTCATCTAATTTTACCGTGTATGGTGCTACTCTAGTCTTCTTTTTCCCTGCCTGTTGCCATCAATAAGCACTGATTATATGTAAACCTGAGTATGTGCTATACAAAATCAAATACTTTAAGAGGGATTAGACTGGTTAAACACAACTGAAACAAAAATTATTTTAAAAAGCTGGTAAACCCATGAATGCTGGATAATTTGCTACAGCAAGAAAAAGCAAAATTAAACCTGTCTTTGGAAAATGACTGTCCAGCTTCTTTTCCCATCAAGATTAAAACTGAAGAGCACAGGGCATCACCCTCTTCTTTCAGTTCATCAGACTTTACTGAGTGCAGTTGCAGCCAAAGTCCTCAGTTCACATGACACATCGGCACTCTGGGTCTCACTATTTCTGAAAAAGGTAGAATCATAGAATGTTTTGAGTTGGAAGGGAGCTTTAAAGATCACCTAGTTCAAACCCCCAGCAATGGGCAGGGCCATCTTCAACCAGATCAGGTTGCCCAAAGCCCTTCCAACCTGGCCTTGAACACTTCATATGACAGGACATCCACAACTTCTCTGGGCAACCTGTTCCAGTGTCTCACCACCCTGAGCGTAAAAAAACGCTTCCTTACATGCAACCTAAATTGACTCCCTTTCATTTTCAAACCACTGTCTCTTGTCTTGTCACTACCATCTTGGTAAAATGTCTCTCTCCACCTGTCTTATAAGGCCTCTTTAAGGGCTGGGGTTTCCTGCCCTACACCCATCCCCTTGCAAAGCAGCTTCTTAGGGGTCTGAAGGCTGAAGCCCATCCGTTCTATATATATTATAGCCGGAAAGGATTGCTCTTTAGACCTCACAAATAAAACAAAGCATTAATTTCATGTTCTGACTCCAGTGTGTTTGCTGAAGAGCTCCCATCTTCAGGAGACTTTTTATCATGTAATTTATATCCTGTTTCTTTTTCCAACACTCATTATATGTTTGTAGGAACACGTTCTTTTAGCACTGGGGAGGATAAGCCAGAGGAGATCCAAGTGGACACAGAATTGCCTACTTCATGTTGTCAAGGCTTATGGCAACAGCCATGCTGGTCTGATAACCCGGTGCGTGTGAGAGCCCAAATGCATGTTCTACCAGGGAGTGCCACCTTCTGACTTAGCACAAACATAAAGCCGGAGGAGTATCAATGCTGCTGCCTCATTAAGTTTTAGATTAAAAATTAACTTTTGCTTGTTAGAAAGAGGAGAAATTTGATATCGCTGTGGACCAGAAGGGGATTTCTCCATGTTCTCAATTTCTGAACACTTGGCAGGCAGCTTTGTAGCTGTTGGCAGGTAACCATCCAGCAATTCTCAATAAGCAAGCTGAAAGCAGGAGAAAAAAAATAAAAAGTTATTATTTTACACAGCTGCATTGGAGACAAGGCTCTACTTCTTCAGAAAAAAAGATCTGGCAGTTGGCAACCGTTGCTTAACAATTCCTATATTTAACTCCAAGGGATAGAAAATGACTCATTTCCAGCGTGAGGCTGACACACACTTTCCCCATGTTTACAGGTACTTGTTAAGCAAAAGTTCAATTTTTTGTCTCCTCAGGAAAGCTCATTATCAAGGCAAAAATCTTCACTGAAGATTCAGCTATGTCTTTATTCCTGTCGATATAACCAAATACATCATATTAGCCAGCTGCAGTGATGGCCGTGTGAGGAGCAGCAGAGAACAGACCAGCTTCTGATCTGCTTTATCAGTGTAAGTCAGAGGAGACTTTACTGAAATTAAAGGAGTATTCCAGTGCTAATAAGAAACTGGGAAACATTGTGCTAATCTCCTTTTTCATGATAAACCAGGGAAATATTTTTTCTCTGTTCTCTCAAAAATGTGATTAGAAACAAATGTGGGCTGTAGGAAAAAATATTTGTCTGTTCTTAAACTTAACCACAAGCACAAAAATGGGCAAAAGTGGCAATTCAAGTACTAAATGATTCTATGATTCTATATGTTACCTGTACTTGGTATATGTATTTATTTTTTTGTCCATATTGGGACTAACATTGCATGAATCAAATTAAACATAAATTAATATAGATCCTAGAATGCTGTATATGGTAACTACTAATAGCTAAGAGCATACTTAGATACTTGAAACTATGTTCATTAGTAGAGGATGAAATATTGTCAGCCAAATGGGACAGACTTTGTTTTTTCCCTACCTTAAAACGTGTATTGGCACACCAAAACAATGGGTGTTGGGGTCATTTCCAAACATCAGGCCTAGTACTTCTTGTGTCTAACAGAAAGAGAAGTCTTTATAATGATAGGACGATCAAATTTTAAAATGCATCTGTTAAGTTGCATAGCGTGTCTTTGGGCCAAAAATATTACAGATCGAGGTCATTGGTGAGTGGCTTCATTTAATTCCATGTACTGAGCTATTCTTGCCATGCCCCACGGATGTGAGAGGAAGAGAAGTATCTAAGAAACCTCAGCAAGTCCAGATGCAAGCAGGAGGAAGAGCGGGCTGCTGGAAATGTGGAGCATGACTGATGCCCCCATACCAGGAAGGGACCTTAAAGATCATGGAGTTGCAACTCCCCTGCCATGGGCAGGGACACCTCACACTAGAGCAGGTTGTTCAAAGCCCCATCCAGCCTGGCCTTGAACACTCCCAGGAATGGGGCATCCACAGCTTCCCTGGGCAACCTGTTCCAGTGCCTCACCACCCTCACAGGAAAGAAGTTCTTTCTAGTGTCTAATCTAAATCTCCCCTCTTGTTCTACTTTAAAGCCATTACCCCTTGTCCTCAAGGCTGTAAAGCAAAGCAAGTAGTAGACACCTTGAGTCCAGTTTTGAGTCAAACATTATGTGGTGTTGGTACAGCACCCTCAGCAAACCTTAACTCTAGCGGCTTGTATCCACTTTCGCCACAGTTCCACTACAAAGGTCAGTTTTAAACAAAAAAAAATGTTTTAAGCCATTGTTGATACTAATATCTTAGTTCTTATTGCCTTGTGCAGTCAGTACCTTCCCTGGTGAAGCATAAGAAGATCTAAGAAGCCTGAAGTTAAAACAAAAAATTAATTTTCCCCTATCAACATTTACCACCTTAGGGAAATTATGAAGATGACAGTGGAAAAAAGTGAAGAAATAGAAGGTAACTCTAAATGATAGGCAAATATGGGAAATGAACATTGAGGCAACCTGCAGGGGTCTATGGACTATGGAAACAAGACTCAGAGTCAAAAGCGTACAGAAGTCTTCACTAGCTACACTGAAAGCAAATCCACAGAGCACTGCAAATTTCTGTCACAAGAGCCTGATGCTGTAAAATGCTTATTGCCACCATGTGAAAATATAAGAGAGAAACAGGGCTGGACTCCAACAATACATAACTCCCGTTCACTCGCTCTCCCTGGAATGAGCAGAGTATCATTACACTGCTCTGATTTTTCATGGCCCCAGCCATAAGGGCCCTGCTGAAACAAAACAGCATCTTCTGAGTAAAAATGCTGCTTTGTATTTATTTCAGCATCATCCTCCAGCAAATCTCCCACGTAGCAATGGATTACATCAGCCCATACCCCTCATGGAGCACGGTGCCGTAATCCTCTGAGTGGGGATTAGGACAGGAGCAGAGGGACCATCCCAGCAGCAGCCACCAGCCTGATGTGCTGCCTTACAGCATCCCATTTCACCCTCCAGTGATTTTTAGAGATACCTTTCTGCAAAGATCTAAACCAAAAGGTCCTTAGCTAACTGCTGGCAGTAGCAACAGGCACTACACTTTCATCCTGCATGAAACTGATTTGTAAAAAATCACAGCATTTCTAAAAATTACCAAATAATCGGAGCAGCTTTAAAATCTATTACTGAAGGTTCGAACAAATGGATATTCCTGGTGCTGAGAAGAAAAGGACAGGAAGGAGAGGCACAGGGAGAGAGGGAGTACATGGCTGTGCATGCCAGCAGCAGGGGAAAGGAACCACATTTTTTCAGTGCTGCCTTCAGATCCTCGCTGAAGAGCTATTTCTCACCCCCACGCCCACACCTCCCTGGGCTGGTGCAAAAGCAAGGAGGCAAACAGCAGCAGGCATCTGCTTTTAAGGAGGAAAGAGGTTGCTGGTGGGTTAACAGTGTCAGGGTACCTGAGGAATTCCCAAATTCTGTTTGCAAGGGAGAAGTGGGTGACGCACAGGGAGGGGACCACCTCAGTGCCGTGTGTCCTAATAATCCTGAGACCTCATTCTTAACTCTGAGCAATGCTGGGAGGCAGCTAAGATGACACACAGCTGTGGGGTTTTTATGAAAAAAAAAAAAGGCATTAAAATTTGTATTTTAAACTTTAATTTTAAAAATATGAATAATATTTTCTCTCAAAAAAAACCCAACACCAAACAACCAAAAAAAAAAACAAAAAGTCTTCTATACTATATTTTTTTAGCAGAATTTCACCCTGGTTAGATTTACTAACCCCCTGGAATCAGAAAGATTGCAAACACTCAGCAGAACTGTCTCGTCAGAAAGCGAAGCCAAGGAGTTGAAGCACACAAAGAAAACAAGAATGTCTAAAACCAGACATCTCAAAATATTCTCTTGGCGCAGGGAAACTCCTACACATGTTCTGAGCGCCCTTTCAGAGGTAATAACTACCTAAACCCAGAGATGAGCACGTTGCACAAGCGGGCTTTTGTGTTTCTGATTCAGAGCTTCAGCCTTATGAGCTGCTCACAGCCAAACCAGCCAGGCTCCCCTCCAGCCACTGCTCAGCCTCTGCCCAAATCACAGCCCCGAAATGCAGTGCAAAGCAATCAAAAAAATGAAACTCTACCTGGTTTATGACCTCTGATATTGTCCTGCTGGCGTTTATTTCTCAATCCTGAACTTTGCAGTGAGCCTTCCCCCCTCTTCCTGGCACTCTGAATCTGATCTATCCTGCAGTGTAGAAAAAGTGGAAGGAGAAAATGGAAATACGGAGAAAAGCCTAAAAGTATTAGGTCCAGTGGGATTGACATAGTTCAGATGGAGCTAGCATTGCCATCTACTGTTTTTTGCAAAGCCAATAGCAAGGTTCATTATAGTTAATTCTTTTTCATTTGGCAAAAGAGTACACAGCATCATAATGCAAAATTAATCTCATTAAACTTGTCAGCTTAATGACTGGTATGGCATTATAACCTATCAATTCTTGCTTCAAAAATGCAACAGATAATTTATTTTACAATACAAAGATACATTCTTTTACAAAATGTTACAAAATAATTTACAAAAATTTACAAAGGAATAAAAAATAATAAATTATTACCAAAAAAAAAACCCCAGTGTTTTATTTTTATGCACATTGACATCAATTTATTTCCAGCATTCTGTGCCCAACACACTGAAAATGAAACATTACACTGGTCTTGTGATGTGTTTTAATAACAGCATTATTATCTCTACTGTGACAATGTCAGGAAGAGCCCTACAAGACTTGCATGAGCCTTGGTGAGGTTAGAGTGTAGCTGACCACCCGTTTGGTTAAGCAGAGCAGGGTGGCTGGCTGCAGGCTCACAATCTGGAGTCAGGTCGGGTGCTCCCCTACCCCCCAGCCTGGCTAGAAGATCCTTTCTTGGGCTGCAGCCACCGGCTCAGCACGTCTGCAGTGGCCTTGCAGGATGCTGCTAACCCACCTGTGAAGCCACAAATGACAACGGGCTGCGTCTGTGCTGTAGGGTACGTGCCCTTCTGCTGCCACCATCCCAGCGTGTTTCATCCCGTGATTTTTCTTTTAACCCGTGTGAGCTCCTGTAGGATGCAGCCTGGTCTACGGTGTCGCAGAGATGCTGATGCTGCAGGGACCTCGTCACCCCAGTGGTCCTGTCAGGGTTTAACCTCAGACAGCAATGCAGACCCACATGGCATCCGCTCTCACAAGCCTCTCCACAGCCGGAAGGGCAAAATTGGAAGAAAAAAAGGCAAAACTCATGGGCTGGGACAAAGGCAGTTTACCAGAACAACAAAACGGTAACAGTAACACGGATAAAGAGGTATCAAAGCACGATTACTGTACCGACCACTCACCAACCGCACCTCGGACCGTCCCCGACCACCCACCGCCACCTCCCCTTCTCATCCCCCTCCCCTCCCGGCCGGCTCCCCGCTACCCCCTGGGCACGACTCACCTGGGATGGAATACCTGTGCCACTATTTATAGAGAGCCACTATTTACCTGTCCACTATTTATGGAGAGCCAGGAGTATTAACCCTGTCCCTCCTGGAAGCAGGAGAGGTCCCCAACTCCAAAGGGAGCCCAGAAGGATGGAAACAAGCCCTCCAAAGTAACTTCAGCTCACTTCAGCACAGGTGTCTAAAACAGGTCAGAAGAAGACATTTCGAGAAGTGCTGCTTCTTGTGCTGGGAAGGCTCGCCATGGGCAAGATGATGGGCAAGGAGGGCCCCAGTACCTGCACATCATGCACCACACACAAGCACTGTCAGAGCACCCACCTCAGGAAACCATGACCCTGGAGATCTTTGGGGAGATTACTTTATCACCCACATTTTTTATACTCTCCAGATCATATTTTATTACATAGAATAAAATAATTTTGTATTTACTCTTAGCACAACTGATCTGATCTGATGCCTTCTGATTCACAAGCAGCTTTTTCTAACCAAGAGTAACTGTGAAACTAAATTAAGGAAGAACAATAACCAAAATAGGTTGCAAAAGACGCCTGCATCTGAGACAGTCATATTAGGCTCCTTTTATAGTCACAGGACAGAAAACAGGCCATGATTTATATCAAAATCTGGCTAGAGAGGCATGGATAAATTATGCTAAAGGATGGTATATATCCGTTCTTTGTATAATTTTTTCTGCAGCACAGACAAAGCACAGCATTCGTTATGTATTCAGTACAGTAACATCTATGAAGGGTTACAAGAAAAGCAAGTCTCTGCCAAATTAAAACAGCTATCTTAATTTTTTAGCAGTTAGAGGAATGTAGAGTGCAGCTTTTCATAGTGTCGGGGACTAAAATGAGTGAAACAGGCAGGACTGTCATTTTTATATATTAATACTGTGCTAATTCATACTGCTCTTGCTTTATCTGCCTAGATCTGGCTTCAGTCTGGATCTCCCTTCCCAGGAGGCGCAGGGGAGCAAGGCTGGCTCTGCTGTCACCATCTGCTAATATATGTGAGCATCGACTCCCACCTCCCATCCAGACTCTCATACTTGTTGCAGGCAGAGTAGCTTCACTCGTGAGAGAGAAGTACTGAAATATTTATTAAGGCAAAACAGTGATTTAATAATTTGAGTAGTAAATGTGTTTTATGAGATTCAATGGCAAGGTACACTTGATTATAGACAGTGTATAGAAGACAGGGTCAAACAAGCTGTCAGGGAGACCTTCCCATTGAGTCACAAGGTTCAGAAGGGACCCCCTTGCTTTCCAAACTCCTCCTCAAAGAGGAATCTGGGTACAGCTGGATCCAACCCTAGTCACAGACTTGGTCAACAGTTTAAGTCTAAAGGGCTATATATGTGCAATCAATCCTTTATATTACTTAGCTAAGATTTCAAAGTTTAGCACGCTATCAGTCACTTACCGAGAATCTGCTGTGGCAAGGAATCTCTCAACCTCAAGGAGTACAACCTTAAACAAGAGTTCTCACTTAAGGGGAGAACCTGGCATACAGCCCACTGCTACACAGGAGAGCTCAAGAGGCTCTTGGGCTGTCCACTATTTATAGAGTAAGATACTTGGCTTATAGTCATATTTTCATGGGAACAAGATATCTAGGTCGCCACTCCATACAGTGTTTTGGTTGTGTTGCCAGCCATCCCTCAAAGTCCAAGTTCAGCTTATCAACTCCCACTGATGGCCACGGCCCAAACAGGAGCCAGGGTAAGGAGAAGAGGGGGAAAACCGGAGAGCACACAGCCTCAATACTCTAGGTATAGATGCAGGACATGGAAGAAACAATGCGTAAGAAGAATATCAAAGTCCAGCTTTACCTTTCTCTTCACTGAAAGCTTTAATACCCCAAAGCCAGGAGAGCATAAAAGCAGTGCTATGGGAGAGGTAACAAAACAGCTGTTCAATAGATAATGCTTCAGCTAAACCAGCAAGCGCAAAGAGAGGAAGTCAATAAAGGGAAGAGGCTCAAACCTCTTCCCCTGCCTGTTCTCAGCCACATGCAGACACTAATTACTACTTGCAGGATACCAAGCTGTTGTCTTTGCAAGAGCCTGCTGAACCAAATGAACCTAATCCCACCCACCCCCTGCAGCCAAAGCATTGCAGGCTTCATTAAGAGAAGCAATTTTAGTACCCCACTACCTGCAGCCTGGTGGCTCTCCCTTCACAGGGTCCTACACACACACATGTAGGCTCACAATCACCAGGCTGGACCACAGGAATGCACAGCCTCACCATGTTGCATAAAAGCCCAGATCACATACTGTGTACTAAGAGGGTGCTGGTCAGGGCGCTGAGTCCAAGCCATTTTCTACTGAATCTAAAATGCCTGAAATCTGAAATCTCTGAGCCATCTGGGTACAGTTCCAGCAGGGAACGTGCTCCTGCAGCAGCTCTGGCAGGTGCTCGCAGAGTGGATTTTACAGTGTGAGGTTGGAAGTCAGATCTTCACCCCCTGACACCCAAGTGACTCAAATCTGACAGCACCCCCAGTCTGCCACCATGCTCATCTCTGCGGTTGGGCTTTTAAGGCCAACCGAAGTAGCTGAGCTCGGTACTGAAAGGCTGTGTTAGTATGGCATTTGCTGGATGGGTTCTTATTTGATACATGTAATCATTTTGTTCTTAACAGAGGTGAGACACAGTCAGCCCTAGATGAATCCTTTGTTATTTTTATAATTCTTAACACACAGATAAAATAAAATCTTGCAAAGTACAAGATATCAGGTATACCATTACAAAACTAATAAGCAAATGAAGTGCTTTTCTTGGTACCCACAGAGGAAATGAGCCATATTGTTTGGCTTCTAATAGGAACCATTCAGTGTTGAAGAGCACACAGGCTCCAGCTGTCCTTACTGTTGTGACATGAGAAGAAAAGCAATTCTGCTGCTAGTCCACAAGCAAAATAAAGTGTTTTCCAAACGAAGGAAATCAACGTTTCTGTGCATCCATGGACATGCATCCTATCTAGAGTAAAACACTCATGCTGTCAGCTGTGTTGTCTCCATTTATTACTTTAGTGATAAGCATTTAGGAGCTTAGCACTTTAATTACACCAAAAATATTGGAGGCTAGATGAAGATTCGGCAGAAAAATACCCAACAAAATAGTTGTGAAACCTTTCGATCTCAGCCTCTTTGAGCATGTTTTAAGGAAAGCAGGTTGTCAGTGAACATCAGTCTGACTATTTTCTCCTTGTCTGATACAAGGAAGGGCAGTGGAACAAAGGATGCAGTGTTCAGGTGTGTCCTGGCCTTGGGTTGACAGTGCCTGGGCAAAGCCTCGGTGCGGCAAGGACTGCGATAACTTTCCTCACCTGTGGAAAGGAACCAGGAAAAAAGTGGCAGTTATATCCGTGTACCTGACTGATGGGACTCCGCTGCCGCTTGTAATATAAGTACATAACAAACTAGAAGTATTCCAACTACCTGACCTGCTCCTGGAGAAAGACAAGTGTTTGGAGTACCGAGGCATTTTTCCAGCCGTGCCTTTTTCTGTGCAGGCTTTGTCTCAGTTATCTTGCACGGGGACTGGATCACAGTAACAGAAGGTAATTCATAGTCAGGCCAGAAAACTGCACCCAAATAAAGCATGAAGTATGAAAAGCAGGTGAACTGAGATCTAGGGTGGTGCCCAAACTTTTCCCAAGGTGACCCCATGAGTCTGAATTTCACGTCTGTAATTGAATTCCACCTGTGCCTTGGACCCTGCTGTTCCAGGAGACACTGATTGTTTCAAGTTATGGATAAAATCCAAGATGCTGATTTTAACTCAAAATGTCCAGAATGGTCTTGGTGGCCTGGAATAGGCTACCAAGAAGCATGTGCCCCATCGTCCTCAGTGCTCTCTTATTTAAAATTGCTAGTAGCTTTTGAGCTAGAAGCCAACTCTTCCTATAAAATAAAGACAGTGCCAGCAGTGAGTTTCATTACCAAGTATGAGTCACTCTTCAGGGCACTTTTATTTCCAAAGCTGGACAGAGGATTCAGGAAAGCTGCTCTTTACTTTGTAGGCCAAGTTTCTTCTGTTCACTTTAGACCATTATTTTGAGGTTTTACTCTAGCTACCCATGCATGGGAGAGCAAATTAATTCTTTATTAAACTTGGAAGAGAATAGGGAACACCATCTTCAGAGATGAAGAAAATCACTTCATTTCACCAAAATGATGTAGTAGCCCAGCCAAGGATGGGTGACAATGACTGCCACTGGCACCTTGCAGCGTCACTGTTTGCTCCAAGAGGCAAAGACCCACTGTCCTGATGCAACACCTCCTCTTCCCCACGGCCCCCGAGATTGTACGTGATTTGCTGCATGCAGACACACGCACGTTCTCCATTGCTGGAGTGTGTCCCCGAGGTGGCAAATGAAATGTGGCAAGTGATAAGCAGAACATCAGGTCATTGCAAAATCTTTGTGCCCCCCATGAAAATCTGCATATGAGGAGACACAACAACCACACACCTCTCCTCTATAAACAGGCTGTATCTACATGGTGAAGAATAGAAGCCTGTCTTCTGCTGTGGGGCTGTGGGCTTCTCTGCCACTTTGAGCTTCTTTGCTTTAATAGTTTGAAGGAAAATCCTCTAAAATTATGCTAAAAACATATGCTGATATATATTGCTCCCATTGAGTCAGCTTGAGATATCAAAGAAAAGCTGGCTTTCAATGACAGAACAAACCTTATTTTACAGCCCAGACCGACAATATGGTATTTGTGATGTTAAGTACTTTTACTACTTTCTTAATCTGATTCAAAATTTACCTAAAATACCTTGCTGCATGTCCTTTGTAGGATATCCCACTTACAAAGGGCAGAGCAAGTGGTTTTACTGGTTTTATTCCACAGCACCAGCTTCGTGACACAGGCACGATGATTGTACTGTAGACCCACCCAAAATGCAAACCATGAAGCTGTGCTTGCGGCAAACTCAGGCACAGAGAGCAGTATATAGTGTTTGCACTATTACTTGTGTGATTGCAGACATCAAAGAACACCAGAACAGGCTGCCCAGAGAGGCTGTGGGCTCTCCTTCTCTGGAGACATTCAAACCCCACCTGGGCATGTTCCTCTGTCATCTGCTCTAGGTGCTCCTGCTCCGGCAGGGGGATTGGACTAGATGAACTTTCAAGATCCCTTCCAATCCCTGATATTCTCTGATTCTATGATTCAAAGCAATGCAAAGCATGGGGAGTACATAGCATATTAGTAAATTAATACAATGTGAACAGTGCACTGGGAAAGAACAGTTTGACCTTATTTCACTTTGTGCTGCTTTCAGAACAAACACCCTGTCAGCTCTGGTTGGTGTTGGAGCAGCCCTATTGTTGTGTCCCCTGCAATAATTTCTGTGGCCATGTGGGCAAATACAGCAAATCCAGCTCTTAACACGTAGGCTGTTACACAAAGAAAGTCCCTGGATTGGCAGGTCTTGGGTGAATGGATGCTTTTAAGTCAACCAAGCCAAGCTCAAGGGGAAGCGTTGGTGCAAAGGAGATGTTCCCATCTCTGTTGCGCTGCAAGATTCCTCTCAAAGTGCAATGGATGGGGATGAGGATGGAGACAGAGACAAGGACTGGGATGAGGATGGGGGTTGTTGCATGCGTTGCGCTGCCAGGGTAGCAGTGACAACTCCCACCAGCGCCTCAGCTTAGCAAAGATGTCTGTGACTTATCCCAGCAGAGATCCCAGATCCAGGCTGCTTTACACAGTCCTCCTTTCTTTCTTTTGACTGCCAGCACTCCCATAGTCTCTAGCATCAGCTCCTTCATACCACCATGGTTTAGCTTTTTCTCTTTAGATCTCAAACCACTTTATTAATGAGGAAAAAAAATCTAACAATTCCCTGAGGAAACAAGGTTAATATTAGATCCATTTACAAACAGAGGGTTTCTTTGTAGCTTACTGCAATCAAGGTGAGGGGAAAGTAAGAACAAGGAATGGTCCAGGAAGGTTCTCTTCTCTGGTGTTCCTGAGGGGAAGGTATCAGCTCTCCCAAAACCACCAGCACCCACCACCATTGATTACTACCATCTCTGTGCTCAGATAAGAACCAATCGTGAGGTTCACCTGCCTATTTTGAGTGAAGGATAGTTGTGAGCAGACACCCGGCTCTGTAGTATAAGGCTGAGTGGAGACCCTCTCCACTGCAATTCGCACGCTGGGTCAGCTGAAGGAGGAGGTTAAGTGCAGAGAAGGTATCTACCCTAGTGAATTAGCACTGCTGTCTCCAGGAAAGTCAGACAAGAATGACTTCCAGCAAGTTAGAAATATGTAAGACTTCAGAAAAAGATGAAATCTACTTGTGCCTCCTGTGCTGTTCCTCACTGGAGACCCTCTAATACAGCAAGCTTACCTTCTACATTTCTTCTCTGTTTTTTATTACTTGAACAAATATCCTGCCTTAACGTTTTAAAGGGTGCTTTAAATTAATAGGTACATTACTTGCATTCTACCTCAATCTGACTTGGTCTAAGAATGATTTCTAGGTTACTGCCTAACGGTGAGGCACTTCTCACACAAATCACGGTGAATCTGCATCCCAGAATACCAGGACACTTGAAGAAAAGCTCCAGTTGCCACACTCTCTCCAGCAGAGAACAAGAACAAAACAGCAGAAGAAAAGAACAAAAAAAAGCAGAAGAAAAGAACAAAAAAAAAGGCTGTCAGAAAAATTGCAGGGACTAGTTTGACAGCTGTTACAGTAAAAAAAAAAAAAAAAAAGAGAGAGAGCGCTGTCACCAGTAAAAAAAAAATGTATTCCAGTGACTGGCATAGAGAGAGGATTGAACTGGGATCCTGTGAGCTCCAAGGAGCTTGTCACACCGAGGCAGGCAGCCAGCAGATCTGCCTTGCTGCACTGGGAAGAGGAGACAGAGATGAAGCTCCTTCCACTCCATCAGGCAGTTGGAATAAGTCCAAGGATCAAACGAAATAGTTTCCAGAAGAAGGTGTCCCCTTTGCACCAGCTGTGTGTGGACAGCATCTCCACATACCCTCATGGCTTGAAGAAAATTGTTATTACCAATTATGAACACGTAGCACAAGTGGCTTTTTGAGGAGATAATTAAATATCTAGAATATGGTCCTAGGAGTCAAGGCCAGGAAAGATGCCATGGCTGGCCACAGGACTTTGAAACCCCTCAGATGTCTCTTCTCATGTTTTAGACCAGACTTCATGGAGGCTCAAGCAGAAATAAATTTCTGTGACATTTTAACTAAAGGCATAAATTCTTTTAGCTTAATGCTAATACTGAGTATTCATCACATAAACCAAGTAACCTGAGATATAATTGAACTTATTTTCTTTTAGGAGAATAGAGAAGTACCTGTGAAATAGGATGACTGAAAGCCCTGAAATGAAATATAGTAGATTGCCTTGCTGATGTTTCTTACCCTGCTCTGGTAAAACGAGATGGGTGAGATGCCACTGAACTAAGTGCATGCTTTTCCTTTGATCCAGCAGTAGCACTTCAGAAGGATCGATACAGAAGGCTTTGATGCACTATGAACACCGTGAGAAACAAGATGAACCCCGGAGGCACAATGTGGTCAGCCCCCTCAGTGAGAACATAGCCAGTGTTCCTTTGTGGGGAGGTCTTGATCCCAATTCAGGCTCTGGACAACAAACCAAGTGCCAACAGAACAATATGAGCCACATGTGGCTGACCAATATCCCAAGCAGCCAGATATTTTTTTGGCAGCCTGCACGTACTCTAGCTGTTAACTCAGGGGAGAAAAGCAAACTACAATCTCCCTGGAGGCTACTTCTTAAAGAAGCCTTTGTAAAGTAAATGAGGTCATTCAGGAACAAGCAAACAAGAGATGGCCCAAATGATAAAGTCTGTCTGAAGTGTGTGAATGGTGTACCTGGTGTACCTAGTGTACCTAATCCATGCTGATTTGTGGGTTTGGCTTATGGGCTTGATTAAGGATGTAGGGCCAAGATATGATCTGCCATTGAACTCAGTGGCTGTGCAGAGCCAGCGTACCAGGGAGTAACACTGCTCAAGTATTTACACAAGATACAGGTTGTGGGGGCACGGGGTCACCTGAGAAGAGCTGGCGTCTCACAGAGCTGACCGACAGAGTCAGGTCTGTCTCTGCAAGGTAGATGTGAGCATGGGATCTGTGCTGTCAATGCTCACACAGAGCTCATTGCCCGCTCTGGGCCCTGCACATCTGCTAGAGGAAAGCAGGTAGCCTCAAGGGCAGGTTATAACAGTCAAGGAACCCTTGCAGTTAAGCAAGAGCGAGGGAAGGTTATGGGAAGAGGCACAAGATGAGGGAGTGCTCTGAGGCAGTCAAGGATCAACCCCAAATTTGCAGAGAAGCAGGTGTTCAGAAAAAAAGAAATGGAGATTTCCCCATCCTCATTTCTGGTACTGTCTGGGGAACATTATGGTGCAAATATGGAGAGTTTCTTCAATTTGCCATTTAGGGACACTTGCCACCAAGAAGCTCCTCTGTTCTTTGGGTGTGGTTAGCTTTGGTTAAGGTAAGGAGATACACCATTCAGCTCTTCTGCTCACTTTCCTGCTCTTCACTGTCACTCGGTAACTTCACAGCCTGGCTACCCACAATCCCAAAAGGCTACCAAAAAAGAAAGTCACATATGTACTGGTTGTTTCATGATGCTACTTTTTCTGCTGAGTATCACAGCCCGCCAGACCAGCCTTACCTGCCCAAAGAGCTGAGCTGGTGAGCAGTCCGGTAAGGGGGAAATTGAGAGCAAGGTGTGGAAGATTGCCCACAGCAGAAATGTACCTCCCTGGGCACTTACCTGTTACATCAATCACTAGAGCAACAGAAACAGAGAAAACACTCAAAACTGTAAAAAGTCTACCCAAGTACCCAAATGGCATATTGAGCTGCCCCAGCCAGCAGACACTGTTTAAAAGAGTCCATAGCTTGGTCATCTGGGGAGGTTAGACAGTTGTTAGGAGCTTGAAGAGTCCTAAGACCATTAGCTGTCCAGAACGTGTTGGTCACTATCACTTATGCCCTTGGGGCAATGGAGGGAAGAAGATTTTTTCCACAATACGCTGCAAATCAGGAACCAGTGTAAAATTAGTCCCAGATATGAGATGGGCCCAGCCCCTGTCCTGGTCACTGGGGCTGCTGGTAACACCTCCCCGCCGGGTTCCTGTAAGCTTTTCATCTCACACACTCCCTTTACAGCCTTGGGGATGTCCTTGCTTTCTCCTGCTCTCTGCCAGCTACTGCCCGTGGGAAAAAGCGCATGGGACTTTTATTGGCTTGTTTCTGCAGGTTTTAAGAATGGGAACATTCTGAAGCTATGGAGGAGTCCCCTCCTACAATGAACCCAGGTCAACTAACAATTCTCCAGGTGTTTTCACACAAAGGATTGAAACTAGCCTCAAACTCCCCTTGCCTTCAGCCACCTTTCTGTTTCCTCCACTCCAAGTTCATAACCTCTGGAAAACCAGTAATAAAACCCCAAACCAACATTTCCCCTTCCACGTATGAGCAAACAAGCAGTCAGTTTAACCTCCATGAAATTTCTCAATACCTTGCACCAAGCAGCAGAGAGGCTGAGACAGGCAGGCAGCCGCCTGGGCTGCAGAGAGTGCCAACCAAAGCCGAGGGAAAAGCGCTCCAGGTCCTTCTCCTTTTGTTGTTCAGTTGAAGAAAACAATGAAGAAATATGAAAAAGAGCCACAGCTCAAAATAAATACATTTTTAAATGTAAGGGGGAGGGGAAACAACCACGTTTGAAATCTCTGTAGGTCAAGAGAAAGTTTGGTTTTTGGTTTTGTTTGAAATGACATTTTTTCCAGCAGAGATCCAACTTCAATAAATGCTCCTTTTCACGGGGAAAATAACTCCATACAGCTTCTCCTACCAAAATATTTTCCTCCTGGCACAACCAGGTTTCTTTCCTCGCCTCAGACAGTCAGACTACTTTGAGAACAGTCAGCCGCTTTTATTGATTAAACAAACATGAAAAGAAATAAATTATCTTTAAAGAGCAGGTTTCTACAGCTTTCATAACACAGAAAGAAGACAGGACAAAAAAGATAGGGTCATTTAGTGTTACCTCCTTTCTTTAATTTTATTGAGGTGTCAATCTAAATAATTAATACAAAGTCACTTCATTCTATGAAGATTAAGAGACTTACAGTATAAAATTCCCTGAGATGCAATATATAACTTAAATGATCACATACATTCTCTGCTCCATTTATACCATAATCAAAATGTAATATTATTTGTTCTCCTTATAAAAATCAGAAGAAAATGGTCTTCCTTTCTCTCCCTCTACCCCAATATTTTAAGGCAAGGAATAAAATACTTTATCAAAATGTATTAAAATAGTTTTTTTCTACTTAAAATAGAAAATATATATGCCTGATTTTTACAGATGGGTTGTATCTTGTGGAATCTGGTACCTGATCTACAAACCAACTTGCCCAAACTTTTTCTTCACCATTGAACTTGGGCTCTACAGAGTGAATCACAGAAGCCAGACCTGAGCTCACAGTCCTACGCTATCAGCCTGTGGAAGGAATGAGCCAAAACCCAAAGTAGGTTATATTAAAGAGATGCTGTTCTACTGGCCTCAGCAGCTCTAGACCACGGCTGAATTTCCTCCTGAATCTAAAAGGAAAAGTGTGCAATGCTGACGCAAGAACTACAAAGCTAGAAAATGCTTCTTTTCTCCCAAAGCAAGAGCTCTGCAATAATTATTGCAATTATTACTGCAGTTTTCATTATAGTTCTTGACTATACTTCATGCATAACTTACAAATGCAGCACAGCTGCAAACATCTTATTCAAACACGATGCTTTAATTATTGCATAGCTCTTATCTGAATTTTACAAAACTCTTCTTCATCAAAGATTTCAACTGCTCTTCACAGACTGAGAAAAAAAGTATTGCTTGAGATCTTTGGAAATTGCAATGTTCCTGTAGCCTGTGGCATTACTAATGGTTACACACAAGAATTGTGTGACTGGAAACTTTCAGAAAATGCTAAAAAGTTTAGGAGGACTAAAAAGAATGCATTAGTTTCAGCAGTCTGACAAAAAGCACTGCAATCTTAAATACTAGTTCACTGTTTTTGAGATTGTAGTTTTGTATCTATTTACATAAACCGTGACAAAAACTTAACAGAAAAAAAAAGAGTAATTCAAGAGAGGCAGATTTTATTATCCTGACACTTAGCTACTGACGTTAATGCCAGATTTTTAGAATCACCAAACCCAGTTTTATGGGAGCAGTAACCACAGCAGAAAAATACTCTTTCAATAATCTTTAGTTCTATGCTTACCTATCCACAAGGAACATCTAATTTAAAATAAATTCCCATAGGCTGTCAGCTCATACATCCTCAGAGCATCTACCCAACCTCCCTTACTGCTCATCAAATCTAACCCTTTTCTAACCACAAATGCCAGCACACTCACTTGTTCTGATGTCCGGCTTTTATTGACAACTGATCTTCTTCCCCCTCCTGTTCAGTGCCCATGATTTTATTCTGAATTAAGTCTCTGGGTAAGTGGACAAATCTTTAAATCATTTGTACAGGACTCTTGGGGCTTATCACAAGATACGGAATATATATATAAGATATATAATATCCTATCTTTTTTGCCACTAAACCTTACAGTCACAAAGGGCAGGGAAGGCTCTGCTTCCTGAGGGTGCCTAATTGCAATTGCCAGCTCCTTGTGGACTTCACCAAGCGAGCTTACACATAACCAAAAAGTAACCACACACTGACTACCAGGAAGATTCCAGCAAAGTGGCAGAGCCTGAAAGGGAGTAATTACTGTAAACGTTCCCAACAGGCACTGAGTGAAAAAAGTTTTACCTTGAAAATCTATTGATTGATTAAAAAATTCAGCTGGTGAAACCCCTCAAAACCAAAAGGGAAAAAAACAAAAAACCCAACCAACCAACCAAAAAAACCCCAGTAAATCTTTCCTTTTTATAGTCTTTCCTCACACAATCTGTATTTTATCAAGAGTCTGGATTTTATTCTCTACAGAAATTTTCTCCTTGAAAGGCCGTGATTTGGGACTCGAGTTCCAAGTGGCTTGGGTTTTTTGGTAATAATTCTTTTACAACAGCAAAGTGGTACTCTGAGTACTCTGCCACGCAGCACAATTTTAAAAACTACGTGCCATAAATCAAATCACTACCCAACAGGACAGTCTAATGATATGAGAGAATTACATTAGCCTTTCTGTATACATATTCAATGCAGTAATAAAACCCCTGTATTTCTAAGTCTTTCCCTGGTTTTTTCCTATATGGCAGTAATTTTGCAGAGAAAAACATGCAGATTTCTGTAAACATTCTCTAATTCCTGAATAAAGGGAGGGTGGAAATGTTCCAGCTTTTTTTCTACAGTCTGTCTTTTTCTGTACTTGAAGTTCTCCTCCACCTTCATAAACATGCCCATGGGCTCAGCAGACAGTGGAAGAAATACTCTGCATCATCTGAGCTGTTTGTTCCACCTGGATCCAGTCCCCTCCACACACTTTTTCCTAAATGGAATTATTATTTGGCTCAAAGCATTATTGGTTGGCTACTGCAATTTCAAGCCTTGCTAAAAAGTGCTACTGTATCATTACATTCTTACATTCAACATTTCGGGCTCAGAACTCATCTGCAAATAGCTTTTCACTTAAAAATATTCACTTTTGTCTTTGGAGTACAGAAAGCCAGAGTTGCTCATGTATACCCTGTAAGCAGAAGAAAGCGTCACGGTCCAGGAAGCTGTCATAGCTGACAAAATTGGTTTCAGCTGTGTGCCCGAAGAACTTGGCATCCGTAACTTGTGTCAAACTGTGCACAAGGTTTCCGATCTGTACGCCTTCTAAAAATTTAACTTTGCTCTTTTAAGAATCGTCTTGCCTGATGTTTCTTTGTACTTCCATGATTTTGCACTTTTAATAAAGATCTTTCTTTCATGGGCCGTTCACAGCTCGTTTACCTGTACCTGTCGGATTTGCTTACAGATGACAGCCTCCTGCACACCTCCTCGGCTAACAATGTCCCTGAGACCCATCCTTCCCTATGCCTTGACGCAGTCCACTGAGGATGATGGACCGCACCTGCCAGGAACATCAGCTTTCAAACCAACCGGCCAAATTTCGTACAGTCTTGATTTGATTCCCAGCTGCCCTTACAGCCTCGCAAACCTTACAGAAATGTTCATCCCAGAAAGAGGAGACGTGGACCTCGTACTTCTTCCTCCAGGCAAAATACCTCATGTAGTTGGGTTGGCTTTTATCGAGGAATTTCAAGTAGGTGGCCAGCAGCTGGGGGCTGGGGAAGTCGTTGACGTGGATGAAGGAGTCTGGGGGGATGAAGCGCTCGTAGTTGGCCCTGTGGGGGCCAAGGACAACAGGTACGGCGCTGGCAGCGAAGGCATTTCTCCAGAGCTTCTCGGTGATGTAGTCGGTGTGCTGGGAGTTCTCAAAGGCCAGGTAGAACTTGTAGGCCAAGACAGTCTTCACCAGGCCATCCTTGGCCAGTGCCAGCCCCTGTGCCCCGTACACATCGATGGCCAGGTGCTCCTTCAGCTGGCGGTAGTAGCGCACCCGGGCATCCTTCTCGTTCCAGTTGCTGATGACCCAGGCCACCAGCCGCGTCTTGCGGGGCAGGACAAAGGGCCGGGGCGCCGGCGGGGTGTAGAGGTAGCCATAGGGCACGAAGATGTCCGAGTCCCGCCGGTAGGACATGGTCCAGTTGAAGAGGCCGGTCAGCCCCCGCAGCCCGGGGGAGTGCGAAGGCGACTCGAAGTTCATCCACACCCAGAGCTGGTGGGGGGGACGCGGCGGGAGCCCGCGGGGCAGCCCCTGGGCGCCGTGCTGGACCAGGTCGCGGTGGTGGAAGAGCACGGCCTGCGCTTCGCTGTAGCGGCTCCGGTCGGCGCTGACGCGGCAGCCGGTGATGTTGTACCGCCGCAGGCAGTCCGCCGTGCGCCACGGCTGGCCGAAGGGCTCCCACCACAGCAGCACGTTAATCTCGCCGTCCACCCGGCCTCTCGTAAGGGCCGCCGGAGTG
>VZTM01013858.1:249360-332284 GCA_013400555.1 Jacana jacana | reverse complement strand
CCGCGCTGGGGCCGGCGCTGGGAGCCGTGCGGTCTCTGGAGGCGGCCGGGCCGGTTGCGCGATGCCCGGGCAGCGCTGCACTGTCTCTGCCGTCTTCCCGGGGTCCGCTTGGAGCCTGAGCTCCTGCCCCCGCTGGGTGCGGGGCGGGCGGTCGCTCCAGCCGACCCCCTAGGCTCCCGACGGGTCCATGACTTCCCCTGGGCTTCGGGAAACAAACCGTTTTCTCGTTAATGGTCCCTGGCGGGGGCCGGGGGGGAACACCTTCTCTGCAGCCGCAGCTCATGCGGTGGGTTGACTTAGGCTGGACATAGATCTACAAGTCCTTTTTTTTTTTTTCATGTTAGGTGGGGTGTGTTTCACCCAGCAAATAAACTTGCACTTTGGTTTGCATTAAAAATGAGCAGCAAGTGGCTTTGGAGTTTTTTGTAAGAGTTGAGAATTTAGGATGATCTTTGTACTGTACTAGAGTGGGTAGAGAAAGCTCAAGAGCAGCAGCATCTTGTCTTCAGTTTCTTACCGCTACCGCTGCTTTCTGTCAAGGAGACTATCTGGTGACAATCGAAGAGAAGAGCAAAGCCACTTTCCTGAGAGCATACGTGAACTGGAGGTGCATGTCTGCGGGGAGCTCTCGTGTCTGCGTTCGCATGGTTGGTCACAAGATGGAAGAGTCCTACAGCGAAACCCTAAAAGAACAGATGTCAATTGTGGAAATGCCACTTTCAGATCCTCCCCTGTGCATTTCGTGTTGTCCTGTAAACGGAGATCTTCTTGTGGGCTGCAAAAATAAAGTAGTCCTGTTCTGTTTGAAGTATCTGGTCATAAACCAGAACTTGACAGTGCTAGACTTTGAACGCTCCTTAATTCTGCACATTGATAACCTCATTCCTGCTGAGGTGGCGTTTTGTGCCAGACACATAGCTATAACAACAGAGCTGGATGTTCTCATCCTGAAACTGGAACAGGTCCAGCAAAGTGCAGAGCAGGGTGCACGTAGTGTTGCCACACTAGAAACACCTGTGGCTGGAGGTAAGTACACAAGTTAAATTTCTTTTTTTTCATTTCCAAGAATCTGCAAACGGATTCCTGTTACTCCCAAAGTCGGCTCAGACAAGGTCATCGCCCTTCAGGAAATATTTCCAGGTAGAAATCTGGAATAGAAATCCAGATAGAAAACTCCAGATATCTTAGAGCCGTCAGCTGGATATTCTAGGCCATGGAAAGTGGCACCTACCTGCAGTTGGAGGTGACACTGAAAACAAATACGCCATCGTTCTGCAGATGCTCTCAGGACAGCGCAGCCCGTTCTGGATCCCTGTTCTGGGCCAAACTAAAGTGATGGTAGCTCAGTGTGCTGCGTTCAGAAAAAGTACTCCTTCGCTGTCACTGGAAGCATCTAATGAGCCCTGGCACAGCCCATGCACGCTGGCTTACACATTTGAGAACACTTCTGTGGCGATGCATGTGCACTTTTGTAACTGTTAGTAGGCCCAGAACCTGCATAAGCAAGGCACCAGCAAATTATCCCTTTTCAGTCCTGTCTCATTCAGAGGCTTGCTGTAGCATCCTAGAAATCCCAGATACAGGTTTACTCTGTACATTTCATCCGGAGTATTGCAAGAAACCCTTCCATAAGTAATGAATTCCCACCTTTCCAAAAGGTATCAGGTGAACATCAACAAATCTTAGGAAAACTTAAAACAGAAAGGGATGGTTTTTTAGAAGTGGAAACTGTACCTCTAAAAATGTTAAAGGTAAGAACAGACTTGTCGGAGAAAATACAAACTAGACTGTTGTTCATTGAGTGAAAATGGATCTTAACTCAGATAATGGCATCCTGCCTCGAGTTGTTCTTATTACTAAAAACCAAAGAGAAAATTTCAAATTAATTCCTGAAGGCTGTTAGGATTTGCTTTCCAGAACTTCAGTGAGTTGAAGAGAACACAACTTTCTATTGTAGCTGCCTTTTCTTCCTTAAAACCTGTCCAACAAATTTTTTGACCTTTTTTTGACAGCCAGAGCCCTTTGTAGCACAGGTTGCCTTGCCCTATGATGAAAATTTTTCCTGTTCTCTCAGAAATCTTGACTCAGGTATTGAGACTGTTGAGCCATAATTCAAGGATTGTTCTCCTCTTCTGGCATAGTTTACAAAATCTCATGGTTTGAGGAAGCCAATGCTGACTGGGTAGCTGGTTGGAGTATTTGGTTGATACTTTGCCATACAATTTTCTTACTGCTAAGTAAGAAAATTTGGATAATTAATATAGCATTTTCGTTGTTAAGGTGTAAACGATGAAGACTCTTCAACGCTTGAATTAGATGAGTTTATCATATGTCAGAAGCCAGTGGAGCTGCTTGGGGAGGAAAGTAAGCTATGTGAGATACCCATCACACTGGAATCCACAGAGTTACCTACAGAAGACACAAAGCGCTTCCAAGTGCAGTATCTGCTTTTCAGGTATAACAAATGTTTTTTTCTTCTTTATGGGCTAATTTAGTACAAGAAACCAAAATGAGATGTGGTTCCCATGCTGATGAAAGAAAAATCCTGGTATTTTGATTTCTGGGGTTTTTATAAGCTCATCATTACGCACTAAGGTCCCATGTTGTTGTTCTGGTGGTTTTTTCTCTAGACGTTTTACACCCGACCAGTCACCTTTTGGGTTCTGTGAAGAGACAAAGCTGCACTCTCTTCAGCTGCTTCCTGTGTACCAGACAGGTATATGGATATGTGTGGATGTGTTATACCCTGTGTCATGGGAGACCTGGGATGGGAAGGGGATGGTTTGTATATTCTGTAGCGTATGCTGGTTCTGTTAGGATTTGTTTTGAAAATAAGATCTCGCCTGCCTTTAAACTGAGCTTCTGGTAACAGAAAAAGTCTTGACATTTCTCCAAGTTTGGCATAAACCTTGAACTAAATTACCAGTTCACCACACCAAAAGACTAAATCAGCTTTCATCAGTTCTCTGGTGACCTGTGTTACATCACAAAACAGTCACTCTTTACATTGCATTCCTAAAATTACCCTCAGACACTAGGCTGCCTCGCAATTAGTCAACACTGGAAATCTTCATCATCGTTAAGATACAGGTTACTTTCTGCCAGACTTTAGTTAAGACTGCAAGGGCTGAATGCAGAACTGAGGGGCTCAGTAGCACACACTAGCTCAAGCCGCAGCAGACCCATGGAAAAACTGAATGCTGTGTGTTACCAGTCAGCTTTCCTGCCTGCTTACCCACTTTGGGGGGGTTGTCTGTCTCCTAAGTAGCAAAGCCTCACTTAAGTTGCAGCTAACTCAAGAGAATGAGCTACTTGTTTTTTAACTCCAGCTATCTTATTTTCTCTTGGGATCTACAGTCTTGACAAGAGGGTCTGTAGAAATGGAGCACAGCCTTTACATGCCAAAGTGCCATTATCAGTAAATTCTGCCATTCCCAGCCTTTCTTCCTCTAAGTGAGGACCTGTATTGTGGTGCACTGCAGCTCTGGATGAGAGCTCATCCCAGCTCACAAGAAGTTGTCTAAGACCAGGATGATCAGTCAATCCATGGATGCTTAGTTGCAACGAATCTGCCAGAGCTCTCAGGTGCTGTTAAATCTAGAGAATTTCTTCACATGGTGGTATATCTGCACTGTTGTTAAAAACGCCTCCGAATGCCAGATAACATGCCATACAAGTCTTTGACCTGTACACTGATCTTCATATAGTTGTTTCCCTCTTCACTGACTACAGGCAAGACCAGTCTGCAACCTGAGTGGGTTTGCTAGTATCTTTTAGGCATCAGGCTTGCAAAGCAATTGCCAGGTTTTGATTTATGAGGTGTATAAAACGCCTTTCTTACTGTTACCTCTAGGAAGTTCTGTGGCAGCCCATGAGGAAGCTGAGAATGAGAGAGAACTACTGAGTCTCTTTTGCTTTTTTTCGTTACCTCATGTTGGATACCTCTACTCTGTTGGGAAGTTAGTAGAACTGATTTCTACTTACCAATATTCAGAGAAGTCAGAGCAGGCAGTTCTCACTCCACAGTTCCTGCATGTCATTACAAGGTACTGTGTTTATAATTTTGCTGATGGTATTATTGTATTTCTGTGTGCTGCTGCCTGGTGGGGTTTTTTTCCCTCTTCCCTCCGATATGTCCTTCACAGCCTCCTGGAATTCTCTGGGTAGGCTCATGTCGAACTGCAGCGTGTCCTCCTGCCTAGGCTTCAAGACACATTTCTAAGAAGGGAAAAGCTCTGATTTTCTGTGGTCTTGGCTACTAGATTTTTTAGGTATTCATTTTTTTACTTCATTGTTGTGTTTTCTTCTTTCCCCTTAGTGAGAAACTGCAGTGTTTCACAGTGCGGTGCAGCGCGGCAGCGGCTCGTGATGAGGATCCATATATTGATACGACTGTGAAGGTGTGTCTCTTGTTACCTCACTAAAAGAATGTGGGTAGCAGTGTGGCACTTAGTTTTCTAGTGTTTCCTTCTGAAATCATGTTAGTTTCTATTGGAAGAACCAAGAACATGGAAGTAAAATGTTAGTTTTGGCTATCATCTATGGCATACTGTATTTTAATGGCCTACAGATGTCTCAATGAAAGAATCTCCTATTGCCATTTAAGATTTTAGACCATTAGAAGATTATTTTTTTTTAATATCAAAAGCTATAAAATCACTTAAGTTTTAAACTAAGTTCCACACTTTCCTGTATAAATGTGAATGAAAGGTGCAGAGTTTTCACTATTGTGGCTGATGATGTTTCTTTCTCTCAGGTGTCCTTGAGAAACTGTTTTTTGCAAGAGTGTAGGCACTCGAGCAAGTCTGCTACTAGATAGATACTCAGTGCGTGGTTTTGGTCCTTGGAGATCTAGACTTTTCCTTAAATATCAGAAAAATCTATTGAATTGTAAAGATTGGGATATACATTAATAAAACCAGCAGGAAAGATAGACTGAAGTGTATTTTAAGTTAGCATTTCAGGATCTCTTTTGAGGATATAGACAGCAGACATAAAGAAACCGTGGTACGGGAGAAGTTTCCAACAGCTGAACACGTATTCTGTGCTCTCCATAAGGTATTGAGACAGAGAATGCAAACACAGGACGGGATCCGTCCTGTCCCTTCTCCAGTCTCAACTTTCTGTGTCTTCACTGGGGGTTATATCCAGTCCATTACAGTTCCTCCAGTCAGGCAACAGGCTGCCTTCTGCCTCAGCAGGAGGTTTGAGGAGGTATGTTTATAATGGCAGGCTGCAGTCCCTGATGGATGTCCCTACTGCAGCTTGCTCTCCATAAGCTGCAGACTCACTCTGGCCAGGGGCCTCCATGGGCTGCAGTCCTTCATGGGCATCCCTGCCCTAGTGTGAGTGAGTCCTCCACAGGTCACGTTCCCTCTGGGGCATCCCTGCCTTGGTGCAAGTCCTCCATGGGCCACATTCCCTCCAGGATGTCCCTGACCTGGGATGGGTCATCCACAAGCCATATTCCTTCTGCCATGTCCCTGCCCTGGTATGGGTTGCCTGCAGGCTGCAGTCTCTCAGGGGTGTTCCTGCTGCAGTGTGGAGTTTGAGGTGTGGTGCTGATGCTGCTAATTATGGTTGTTACTATTTTTCCTGCTGGCTTTTTTTTGCACCAGTTCCAGAGCTGGCTAGTTCTGGCTAGCCTAGGGTGGTTTAGAGCCTCCTGGTTGCCACTGCAGCCCTCCACCTCTTTACTAGAAATTCTGAGGTTTCTTCAAAAAGCAGAGTACACACACATGATGCTGTAGAGTAGGGCTGATGGTTGGACTCAATGATCCCAAGGGTCTCTTTCAACCAAAGGATTCTATGATGCTGTGTTGCCTTGATTCACTGTGTGGTTTAACTTGTTAAATATTGTATTTTATCTCCTTAAAACTGTATCTCTAAAATATTTCTGGGCAAATGAGGTTGCATTTTTCCATTTTTAGTCCAGTATGGACGATACAGTAACTTGTAACTGAGAGGTGCATATTGAACATACCGGGGATGTAGTACTGGGGGTGTTGTGTAACCATAGGCAAGCAAATACAATACTTCTATGTATAATTGCTTTTGTAAGCAACTGAAATAAAGACCTTTTTTACCATGTCAAGCAATATTTTAAAACTTAGCCAAGTTCAAACTATCTAGGATTAAGTTTTCGATGTTGGGCATCTCCCTCAGACTTGGTTATTTTGAGAGACAGCTAAAACCATGGAATTGCTTGGAAGAGTGAAATGATTATTTTTTTACCCTTCCTTAAATGATGTATGTCACAGCTTCCTAAGTATTTTTATTCTTTAAGTGAAGCACTCAAAGCTAGGAAAGCCAGTGTATGTTTTTAGTGTCGGATCAGAGGATAAAGGTTACCCTTTTTCATGTTGTTGGGTTTTTTTGGTAATTTAAAGACTCAAAGTACATACTAACTGAAATTGGAAAACAATCCCTTTCCTTTGTAGGCTTGTCCACCTGTCACACTGGATGTCTGCACATTGAGAATGCAGCTTTTTATTGGACCCAGAGCTATCTGTCATTTCAAAAACCATATAATTCTTTTGACTAAGGCAGACACAGAAGATATTACTGAAAGAAGAAGGCCTGCAAGAAGGATGCTGTAAGGATTTGTGTCTTTTGGGGAGATGGCATTTGTAGCTCTGTGTTCAGTGTTAAATTGGCAGGTGTTGGAGTTACAGAGAAGTTTCTCTCAAAAAGCTTTGGAAGTAATTATTGTTGGCATTTGAGGGAGACACACTTTTTGCCTTCTGTAAAGAACGTAAGTTCAACAAATACTAGTATATATAACACCATCATTTGAAAATAAAGATGTAAGTAACCAAAACTCACAAAAAAACGAAAACAGAACAAAAAGAGTTTGTGTTTTCCTATAGCATTTTGTCCTTAGGGCATTACATTGCACATAGCCACGTGTTAGAGTAAAAGCACTCAAATGCTTCTTTTGTGCCATGTCTTGGCAAACACTTACTAGAGCTGCAGAGGCAAACATGCAATAAGTCCTTACAGAAGGTAGGTAAACATCTTAGCTAATATGAATTGCTGAACTTTGTGTAAGCATGTGATACTACCTGGTGTTAAGCCTGGGAGAAGATGTAGTGGATAGTTTTGATTCTGTTCCTGGTGTATGAAGATGCTTATCCCTACTTTGTTTTTAGCCATTATGACTTAAATTCACATCTTACCTCCCAAGCATTTACTGGCCTGCAAACATACTTATTTATGCATTTAAATTACCAAATGAGTGGGGGTTTGTGGCAGCATAGTGTTTGTTTGGACACTGACAACTCAACTCTTCTCTTTCTCTCTAGTTCCAGAAAGGCTGACGGCATCAAATCTAGAACAAATTCTGAGTCGGAGCCGGGTTGGAATTTATATATTATAAACACTGTTTCAACCATTCAGCTTTACAGAGAAATGGTATTGCCCAAGTCCTGCTTTTGTAGTTTGGTGACTAAAAATAAGTACTGTTAATTAATTAAGCTGTGATGCATGTCATTGCTGTATGTAACATAATGTATTTCTCCTGACTAGCCCGTAATTCTGTTTCGGATGGCTGCTGCCCTCATTAGAACTGTTCCTGTATAGTCTGAATTTCTGTCACCAACCTAAGAGTATCCCATGTCTGTTCTAGGTAGATTATAGCAGAACTTACGAAAATGTAAAAACGGAGAGTTGCATCCATCTTCTAAGTGAGGCTCACTTACTGGTCAGAGCAGCTATCATGGACCCTAGTTTCCTGAAGTCAGAGGAGAAAGAAGAACTTTTAACAGCATTCAGAGAAAGTTGTGCCTTCTTAGGAGACTGCTACAGCAGGTACGTTTTAGATGTCCCAAAGTGATACAGATGAGCTTTTGTTTCCAGTAATGTAACTTTAAAATGAAAAGCCAACATTCTTGGCTGGTTTATGTTAGTATTGCCTGCACAATGTAAACATAAACGTTCTATGAAAACAGCTTAATCTAGTCATCTCTGCAGTATCTGGTTTATTCACTGTCACTGACCACAGAACACGAGCGATGTCTTTGCAGATACTGCAAATTGTGCTTGATGAGTTATTTTAGCAATTACAAACAGCAATGGTGAAAGTGCTGCCCTTACTGGTTTGGTTCTTGGTTTGCTTCCTCTGCTGCCTTCAGGTTTGACACAAAGGATTACCACCTTGCTTTGCCGTACTACAGAATGTCGGGTTTATCCGTGACTGAAGTTTTAAAGAGACTAGTTTCAGAAGGTGGTGAAATACAGACATGTGAGAGAGGACTTATGTTTTACTTAACTCACTCTCTTAATGAAGACCTAAACGAAGAACTAAGTAAGGTAGAAACACTTTTTTTCCTAATCTAATGATTTAGGTTTTAAGAACTGTGTATCAAATTTAAATTAAATTCCCTGTGAAAATGCTGAGCTGTTTATTTAGTTTTGTAGTTGTTCTTTTTCACGTTTTGTTTTTATTTTCCCATTTTTCTTGACAAAACACCAAGCAGTACCTGTGATTGTCAAGCAGCATATTCTGGGCTCAGCTATCATGATGCATGTTGCTAGTTGATCTAGTTGCCACTTGCAGATAGAGACGCTTCTATTTTAGGAAAGCTCTGCCTCAGATTTCTCTCATCTCCCAGTTCTGTAACTGTTTCTTTGAGCATTGCCAGACTGTACAGGTTGGTAAAACAAATTCAGTGCGTTGGTGGATGTTGTCCTCACACCCAGTGGGGATTCAGATTGGTTGAATGGCTGGCTAGAAATCCTTTACTTTTACCAGGAGAGAAGAAAGAGGCAGGAAAGGCACCCTGATTTGATAGCTAAGCTCTACTTGTCCGTTTTACAAAAACACCCCAAAGCACACTCCCCCAAAACCCACACTACTTTCATATGCCATAGAAGACTGTGTATCTGGAAAGGTCTCAACTGTCAAATGGCTTTTAATTTAACAGGAATCGGCAAATAAAGTTCTCCAGATATTCTGTGCTGCTGACCCTGTGCAGCTGCCACACATCCTCTGCAGCCCCTGCATGGCAAACGTCTGTCCTTTGACAGCTATCAAGTATCTTCAGAAAGTAGAAAAAATGATGCCATCAGTGGTCCTGACACTTACTAAGGCTTTCATGGCTCTGAAAATGGGAGACCTGATGATGTACGAACAGGAGATGGGCTCCTATAAGGAGGTAAAGTATGCTGAAAGCATGAGCTGTTAAAGCTTCCCGGAGCCCGAGTCAGTAGGTTTGGCTTCTAGTTGTGTTTTACCGTAAAACAGACTCCCCTTCCCCCTGTGTGTGATACAGGCTCCACTGAATGTCAGCTGTGATGGCTGAGTCTGTACTGTGCACTCTGCAGGGAGGGTAGTCTTAGCTCAGCAAAGCCTTTACCAAATAAGCAAGAGTTTTGAAGCTGTTAATTTTTGATAAATTAAATGCTCTTTACTGGGGTGTAATAAGCTCTGCAGAGCCAGTGACCCTCACCAGTATGGCAGGGTTGTATAGCAGCATTTTTACACCACTCCACCTGTAATTAATGTGTGATATGCCTGTGAAAACACCATCTGGATGCCAACAGCCCTTACAACATTGCTCTTGGAGCAGGATGTCCATGGTGTCTGTCCAAGTGTCTGTATACGATTTCCCATCTTTCTTACATGGAACCAGAACACTTAACCCTTACTAAGATCAGATCAGAACCTACTTCAGTGCTATAAAAGCAGGAATTCTGCATCATCGAGGGGAAAATGTTAGTGAAGCAGTCTCTGCCATTGATGTTTACATGTGGTTTTTAGTCTGAGACCACCTGAGACCAGACTGTAAATGACTTCTTGTTAAGGTTGATGAGGACTGTGGAATATTCAAAGGTGACAAAGCTTGACTTACAGATTCTTCCTGAGAGTGAGATATTGCAGGTTTAAAAGCTTTTGATATAAACAGCTGCTCCAAAGTCAGATACCATGCTTCAGTTGGAGAAGTCCTGGAGAGCTTTCAAAGTTAGCAGCTTTTGAATTGCAAGGTGGGAGCTGTGGAGAGCTGCTTCAACAGCAATATGCAGCACCATTTGCTCTCTAAACATTTGCAGCACAGTCAGGTGGAATTGCCACGTCGTGAGCAAGCGCTCCCATTCCCCAGCAGGGATGTTACCCAGAGTAAGGTCACCAGGTTCGAGTGTTGCGGTTTTCCCATTTGTGTCTCTTTAGTCTGACCTATTACAAAAAATGTTCTGTTGTGCCTCACCTTTAAAAAGCATTGTGTTGCAAAGTAGAAACAATAACAGTTTCAGAAAGATAAGGAAAGGAAAGATAGTTTGTGTGAACAGTGGGCTGAAATCTGACTTTTCCTCCTCGGTCTGCCTTATATTTCCTGTGTAATTCATTTAGTGGATGATGCCTTGGCATCATTTCCCCACTGTCTTTAAAGTGGAAATAGTATCTCGCCATGCTTACCTTCAAAAGCACACGGATATCAAGAAACAACTGACTGTTGCATATAGTGCAGGACATTTTGATCATTGAGAGGCATTTTCAAAATAAAAATCCTCCTTCAGCAAAGCAGTCTATTGAAATTTCAACCAGTGTTTTTTCAGAACACCTTGTGTATTGCATGTCTTAGATTTCAGTATGAAACCAGTCTTTCTTACATGCCCAGTAACTCCAGATTTCAAGGGTGTGTTCCTTGCAGTGTTCAGGCAAACGGCCTGTTGCTGTTCTGGCACATGGGTTGGAGCTTGTTCTCTGGAGAACAGGGTTTAGCTCCTTGCCCTGACTTTCCTTCATTTCATCTGTCTAAACTTCACTGCTTGAGGAAATACCAAGTTTGCTGTGTGGAATCTAATGTGGATTGAATACTTTCCCTGATTTATATCTGACTATGTTTGTAGACTATACTGGCTTGTGGCTTCATTGGGCAACCCAAACTCTTGAGACAGCCTAAGGAAGGAACCGTTATTCCAACAGAGTTTGCTGTTTACCTGAAGGAGATGCAGCCTGGTTTACTGGTGGCTGCCACCGTGGCTTTACACGAGAACAGTAAAATTGAACTGGAAGAAGCAGATACCTTTTTCAAGGTTGGTCTGTGATCATTGTTTGCTTCTGTTTTTCTCATACTATTTTTCTAATAGTGCTGTGGGTAAACAAAGCAGCCTCAGTTGCTCCTTCACTCACATTTCAGCATTTCTTCAGAAAGAGGGACATCAGGGTTAAAAATATTTCAGTCACAATAGATGACTACAGAGTCAGAATCTGGACCTTCCGGAAAGACATACTGGTTAAATCAAGCAGGGAAGAAAAAAAAAGCATTAAGTTCTTTGTTTTGACCCTATCATTTGAGTGGAGGAGGCGCTGATCTCAGAGATCTTCCAGTGGCTTCCTACTAATTGAGCTTCCAAGACTGCTGAAATTTAACAGAACTTAGATAAATCAGTTCCTTAAGCTCCTTTTGAAGAAATCATTAGGATTGAAACATAATTCTGTACTGTGAAAGACCTGTATCAGAAATACCAAGTTGTGAAACTCAAATTAGAACAAACGTTGTTTAAAGCCAGTTGGAAACCAAGTAAAAGTCTTTTTTGCTGGCACACTGGATGTTAAAGCATCTCCCTTGTGGGTCCTACCATTACACCCAGCTGAACTACACAGCATCTCTTATCTTGGCATTTAGATACTTTTTTTTGAAGACACCTGCTTAGCTATTGGCATATATAAAATCCACCATATCAGCAGTCTGTAAATACTTGCTGACCGTGCTGATGTTTCTGGCAGCAAAGTAAATCTTGAAGAGGGAATCAAACCTGTCACTTAGAGTTTGCTATCTTAAAATCATTCCACAAACTTCTTGCTTACTTGGGCTGTATTATGTAGAATCACATCTGGTAGAAGTACATCAAGACAAAATGGGAACCAACATTCTGCTTCTAGTAAAAATGAAGAACTGTTCCTCCTGTCTCTTTTGACTTCTCCTACTACTGATCACCATTGTCTGTGCTAACTTGTTGTCCTCTAATGGTTTTGTCCTTAGGTGTTGTGTGGTAACAGTGTAAGCACTGTTCCTCAGCTCTTGGTGGATTTCTGGGAAGCTCTTCTTCTAGTGTGCTCCCAGGAAGAAGTACTTCAGGAGCTTTTATTGAAGCTTACTTCTCAGTATGTTTGGAGGATATCAAAGCAGCAACTTCCTGAGACCAAACCATTGAAAACAACAGAGGATCTGGTAAGTATACCCCTCAGAGGGAGTGTTGTAACTCCAAAATCAATCCAAATACTATCCCTAGTATTTTAATTCTGGACTGTTTATCTCTTTATTGCTGGCTCTGGGGAGTCCTACTCTGTGGGGACAATTGCAAATACACTTCCACCAGACAGACTCGTCTCTGGACAGAAATAGGGGCTAAAATGAAACGATGAGAGTTTGTCTGGTGGAGCGTTTGCAATTTTACAAAGCTGACTAAATGAGAAAAATATGTGAATGATGCATTTTAAATCATTCTGGAAAATCTGAAATACAGAATTAAACAGTTTTCAGTTTATTAGTTACTGAATTGTGTAAACCAGAAGATAGAATAGCTGCTATTCTAAATTATGCAATTTGAGAGTAAAAGTTTCTTTATTGACGGTGGGTTTCGCCTGGAACTGGCACTAACAGAAATATTTCTTTTATTCCAACTTGTTTCTTTCTTGTATAGATAAACTCTTGCAGTCATTTTGGGTTGATTTTCCCCTGGGTAACTTCCATAATGTCAGTGAGCTCTGCATCTGATAAAGGTTACCACGAAGATATCTCAAAACTACAGGTATGGTACCCTTAAGTCTTACTGCTCGCAGCTTAGCTGTGTCCTGCAAGCGCTGATGTCTGTATGGCTGACTTTCTCTAGCCCGTTCCACTCCTCCTCCTCTCCCAGGTTTTCCAAGTTGAACTAAAAGGCCAGTTGAAATGATGGAAATAAAAAATACTGCCAAGGTACATTGATAACAATACTTAGCATTTGCAGTCCACTCTAAACTTGCTTTCTCAGTTTTCAGTAATACTTTCTAAAAGATATTATTTCACATTTATTCTGGTAGGTGAAGGCTTCTGTTTTAAGGTTACAGTTAGCATTGGGTTGTTTTTTTTCTGCAAAGTTTGTCTTAGATTCCCAGCAATACTTTTTCTGCTTGTTTTCAGTCTCTTTTATGTAGTCGGTCAATCAACATAGCTTTAGTTCTGCCTGTCCTGGAGCCTCTGATGGAGGCTGGCAACGTCGGCCTTGCCATCCGTGTGCTGTGCAGTACCCGTCTAGGCAGGTACGACGAGGCCGTTGAGCAGCTTCTGGAAAGGCATCCTGATGTAGCTGTGTCCTACGCTCAGCACGAGCTGAAAGATGACAACCGGGTGAGCTGCCCCCATTACAGTTGTTCAGTTTTGTTGTTTTGTGATTTGTGTCCAGATGGACTCTGGATGGATCAAATGGCCCAGCTTTCAGAGAAAGTCAGTTTCTTAGTAAATAGCTTGCTTTGAACCTCTTGCTTGGCATTTAAATTCCATAACTCAGACTCCACTAATTTTACTGATTTTTTTTCCGCCAGTTTCTTCTGTGATTTCTTGTATTCACTCTAGTGAACTGAAAGCATAGTCTTACAGATGGCATGGGGCCTCAGAAAAAACAGAGTAATATATTCCCTTTTCCACCATACATGAAAAACGAGCTAATTCTCACTAATCAGTGTTCTAAATAGTTTGATGCTGGGGTATAATGTGAAATTTTAGCTGTAAGCTAACAGATAAGAGGACGTGGTCCTTCAAATAAAATCACAAAAATATGTTCCTCCTGTGTTCTAGTAGCACCTTCTGACCATGTAACATCAGAATAGTACCGGGGCACTAGTGGAAAGATGATGTTCTGTATGTCCTATTTTCCCCTTAAGCCTCTATACAGTTCTTATTTCGGAACTGATTTTATTCCAGTGTTGCAGCAGTAAAGGAGTTTACTACCATTGCCCATCACAGCTACTCAATTAATTGTACACAGTTTTGCTCATCAGAATCAACAAAGGTGATCATCTACCAGATGGACATACTAGAACTCAGTTCGAAACCAGATTTGAGCTTTTTATTAAGATCTGAAAATAGTTTCTTTGACTGTTGACATTAGTTGTAGAGTTGAATGTGAGGTTGCAGCACTGAGTGTGCAGGTGGAAGAACAGAGACACCGCGTTTAAAAAAGGAAAGAAAACTTTTCCTTTCTCTTCATTCTTATCAGGGAAATTGTGCACGTGGCAGGATTGCCCGCTGCAGCTGTTGGAAGCAGGAGACAGAGCAGAGTTCTTACAGTAGTGCTCTTCACCACTTTGCCTGGAGTTGCTTGGAGGGAAAAACCTTACTCTTTTGACTGTGTTGTTCTTGCTAATTATGTGGGTTTTTTTCTTTTCTGCACTTTTATCTACAGAAGGCACTAGGGGGCACTGTGTAAAAATTTTCGAGTATAAAAAGATGGCACTAAAAATGGAACATACAATATGTGCAAAACCAGTTTCAGACCATTATATAAATTATTGAGTTTATCGTAATGCACCTGTTGAGTGTATTTTTAGCAGGGCTTTCATACTCTTAGTTGCAGTCCTTGGTAATTTACACTGTTTTCGTGGATTAGGCTGTGTGGTGGAACAAGCTGCTTCCTGAACTTTGCAAGAGAGCCAGACTGACTGGAAATGACTGCCCTGTTCTTATTTCATCACTGAAAGGTAAATCAATTGATTGCAACTCAACTCCAGAAGCCTTTGTACGTCATCTGACATTCTAAATACTGCTTAGGTGAAGGACTACTGATGAGGCAATTTGGGAAGAAAGAGGGGACCTTTTTCTATGGTTAAAGCTAATGCAGCTCAGCAGGCATTCTAGTCATTAGACTAGGAATTCACAATGTACAGTCTGCTGGTTGGATCATATAAAAATCACATTATTTGTTTTATGCTGAAAACAGGTAGGTTGCGGTGATCATATAATAGTGGGGATTGCTATAGAAGTCAGGAATAGAAGCCATTGAAAAAATCTGACTAAATAGAACTAAAAGATAGTAATTGGGGGGGAGGGGGGGATTAGGCTAAATGGCTATGGTTCTAAATAACAGGTTACTATTGATAATGCAGTGGGTGTTAAGTGTGGATTGATGATTAGGTCACAGACTGAAAAAACCACAATGTGTTACTCTTGGAGAAACCAGCCCTGGAAGTTGATGCAGTCCTATTGCAAGTTTGTAGGAAGTCCATAATACTGCATGTAGCTGAGAGGGCAGTGGGTTTGTTTTGACAGAATAAGGCGATTGAGTAAAGCACAAAGATACAGACGTATTTTTAAAAACTGCCACTGTAATGCCCAAGGGTAGAAAAGCAGCATCACGGGGTTGCATTGTGCAGCACAGTTCCCAGGCTCTGTCATAAAGGCCCAGTTTCTGATGCTAGCAGTTTTTTCTTTTGGAACATTGTTTTCATGCAGTACCTGCTATAATTGCTTAAGAACATAATGTTGAACAGCCTGGTCAGAGACCCTGCTCAGAGACCGTCCCATTTTACAGATCTGCCGAGTTATGGTACCAGTACAGATTGCTAGGGCTTCCTTTCATTTGATACCAAACACAGGAAGTACTAGATCAGACTTCCATAAGCATCAGTGCCACAGGCAGACCTGAGTCAAGACGGAGGTATGGGTTTAATCTAAGGCATAATTGCATTTTACTTTTGAGATTTCCTGTGGTTGTCTTTGCTCCCAAATGGGCATGTCTCGAATTTCATTACAGTTGCAATATTTAGATAAGTTGATGACTTCACTTAGTAATTGCATTGTTATTGGGTTTTTTTTTGTTCTTTGTTCCAAAATCAGAATACCTAAAAATGATTTTTCTCCCCCCTGCTCTGAGCAGAAACTTTATCAGTTGTTGCCTTGGAACTGGAACTAAGGGATTTCCTCAGTCTTCTACCAGAGGATGGAACCGCAGCGTTTTTCCTGCCACATCTGCTTCAGTGCAGCCAGAGGAAGCTGCTGACCTAAACCCACCAAAGCCTACTGTGCACTCAAAGCCAAAGAATGTGCTGGAATGGAAAAGTGCATGAAACAAAGAGTAGAACTACCTGTAAGGCACCGTGGGACTCCCCAACTGCCTTACTTCTCAGTTGGAATCTTGTGACAACTGTTGAGTGGCAGCTATTGTCTGAGGCAAAGCGTCTGTTTTGAAGCCAGTACTGTTACACTCCCAGAGAGTCAGCAGACCAGAACTGGACAGTGGTTGGACCGGTAAAAGCACAGCTGTTCGGCTGTTGGGCAGGGCCCTTCCAGTTCTCAAGGAGGGTGAACTTGGCCAAGGCAGCTACAAGTGTGAGAGCGATGGGGTGTGCGGTGTTCTCCGAGAGCAAAGCAGGGAGCAGGTCTCCAGTTCAGCGTTAGCTGGTCAGAACACTGGCCTGGGGAGGAGTCTGTGCTCCTGCGTGTGCCTGACGGTAGGAGTGCCTTGTGCTTCCAAGGGGAACTGGGCCCCACTTACATTCTCTTGAATTCCAGCTGCTTTGTTGTCTTAATTCCGTACCCATGCAAAGTGTTACACTGAAATCGTTTTCATTTAGCAATTCACTTAAAAAAAGCCATAAATCAAAGACAAACGGAAACGTTCCCAAGGGGAGGGGAAGATACAGACTTCTGGTTGCTTGCTCTTTCTTTGTTTTTGCTCTTCTCCTGTTGTGCTCAGTCAGTAGACAAGTACTTGAACTATGGCTAGGTCACAAATTCCAGCTGGAATTCAATCATAATAAATTGTCACAATGTTTATGACCTTCCTATGAATGCAGTTTGGTTCTCTGACAATCTACTACAAACAAAACAATGATTCCATGATACCATAGCCAGCTAAAGGCCTAATTAGCTGACACACTATTGAATCTATTTTCACTGAAGCTGTAACGTTATTTAAACATGCGGAAGTGAACCAGAAGAGATCACCTACATGGCAAGTAAATTTAAAAAAAAAAAAAAAAAAAAAAAAAAGAGGGAAGAAAATTAACTTACCGATGTAGGATCCCTGCTACAGCTAAAATCAGTGATCTAATTTACTAGTAGGGGTTGTGCTGGTTTCAGTAGAGTCTTTCTACCCTAAAAAAGGCCAAAGTGATTTAGGCTTGTTAAAGAGAAGCAAATTCCTTTGTCCTTGTAGCTGTAAAGCCCATGTTTTGCTTTGCCTGCCTGTCCCATAAATCTTTTCTTTGTTCAACACAGGTCTAACCACTATCTTTTTTAGCTGTTCAATTATGTGACAGTAGATAGAATTTCAAGTGTGAACCTACGGGTAGAGAGATAACATAATTTCAGTAACTCAGTAAAATGTGACAGGAGAGACACCTAAACCAAATTTTGCTGTTACACATTGTTATTTACAAGCTTAAAAAAAAGCAGTTATTTTTCATCTGTCTCCTCTGTGTTCCTCAGCAGTTAAATAACATGCATGAGGCATCGCCTAGAATATGGTTTACCTTGCAAGATACTAATTTTATTTAAGAAAAAGATACTTCTAAGCTGTGTTCATCTATCCTAGTCTATGACCTTTTTGTTAGCCGTGCACCACTGAATGAAATCTTCCAAAACAGACATGGAGGTCCAGGAAATAGTGTTTCTCAAGAAGTGCTTCACTGAAGGGAGTCCTTGGAGAATCACTGTGGTAAAATGTTTTCATTCTCGTGTGCTTGCCGTACTGTTACACTTGAAGTGATTGAATAATCTCAGGAACACAGAGTGTTTGTCTGTAAGGGGGAAAATAGCTTGTGTTACACATACTTCATCAAATGAATGCTCTATGCAAGAGTCTAAAATGAGAGCAACGGATCTCAGTACCTTTTAGGCAGTGTGAGTTAGATTTAAAAAGAGCTTTAAAATGCACTTTAGATGTCTGATTAGTAGAAATCCAACACACTACTGGCACTTCCTGGGTACAGAAATACTCGGGTCTCACAAAAAAAAAAAAAAAAATTAAATACATGTAATTTTAATTCCAATGATGGGAAGCTGAAGCCATAGTCAGCTAACACCCAGTCCTTTAGCTCCTTCTGTTTTCTGAGCAGCAGCACTGAGGCAAGTGTGACTGAACAGCTTGCAGTGTTCCAGCCTCCAGACAGCAATATTATGCCATGAAATGTCGCTGGATACTGAACTGGTTCCAAGTACTCTGGCCTGTCTGTGAGCCCCATTGTGTGTCTTTAAACATAATGAAGAATACTGAGATGGATAAACTCCTACCTTCCTTGGGGAGCACAGTGTAGGTTGCTTCCATGCCTGCGTGGATGTGGTCAGTGACGTGGCAGTGCAATAGCCAAGTTCCAGGGTTCTGTGGGGTCATTTCCAGAGTCTGAAACGTCCCAGGGAACAGATCAAAGACATCTGACCGGTAGACCCCTGTTTGCTTCAGGACAAAAACAAACAATGGTTAAACAGCATGACACCAGATGGCAGTAATTTAAGCCACATCTTATGTGTATTCCCACCAAACTTTTTAAATCACAGTTGAGTGAAAAGACTACTGTGCGTCATTTTTACAGAAGCATCACTTGGTCCATCCACTCCATGCTTAAAAGATTAATAAACCAGCAGCTAAGTGAAAATGAAGGAAAATCACAGCTGTTACCACAGCCATCAAAGTTCACAGCTACCTTGTCAAAGCAATGTGTGAGGTTACCGGTCAGCAAATATTGCTGGCAGCTATTCTACATCTCTTGGATATTGATCAAATCCAGGTTTGTGACACAAAAAAAACTCTGTGGTCAAATTACAAGTCTTATTTAATACTGTTATATCTGACTTTTATTGATTGCAGCCCTTTGTATTTGATTTGCCTCTCATTCTTAACACAGCAAGAAGGACCTGTTACCTTGTAGTCAAAGCTGTGGCCATGGAAGTGCGCTGTGTGAATGTCTACTTCGTTGCCCATTCCCATCAAATACCAGGTTACTTTATCTCCAACGTGCATAGTCAGGCCATGTAAGTTTCCAAACACTTTGCCATTGATGGCTAAAAAGAGGAAAAGAGCAAGACAGAGAAAGCAAATCAGATTTTGTGTATTGTTACCCTCTAAACTTTTAACAGAACACAAGATTTGAAAGCCAATGTCAGACAAAAGTAATAATGGCTTTGAATGGTATATAAAAACTAAATAATTAGCATATTGCTATGAGTCTGGTCATATTCCATGTTTCACTAGAAAGTAAGATGTAGTTAAAAGAAAAATTCTTTGCTATACGCCATTGCTAACACTTAGTTCTTAAAGATCTGAGTTTCCTGCAGCTCTTGGCAAAGGGTAAGTTCTGCTAGGAGATGCTTTCAGGCCACACATTGCCTTTCTATTGCCTCATCCAGAACAGTTGTTTGCTGACACCAAATCAAAATTTTAAATTTTGAATTTTACTTTTTCTCTCCTCAAAATTTCAACACGGGACCATTTTTTCATGGGTTAAAGAAAAAAAAGTCACTCTGTGGCATTAACAATGGTTTCAAATAGAATGAGTGAAATTTTTCAGGTCTTCTGCCCTGAAACTTGAAATTCAGAGGCGATGAGAAAGTCAAATTTATATGCAGTACTTTCAGATACATAATTTCATAGTTTCCAGAGTTTTAATAAGTAAACTGGGAAACATACCATGCATTTTATTGCTTTCAAGGAATTCCTCATTCTCTTTGTCAATAAGGTGTGGGTTGGTAGAATAGGTTTTAATGTTTTCATCCAAGTACCAGGACTCATTTTCATCAAAAACCATGAAGAGCAGAGCAAACTGAACTTTCTTTTTGGTATGAAATGATGGCAGATAATGTTTATGACACACAACAAGTGTGCCTATTAATCCACTGTAAGTGTCCTGAAATTACAAATGAAAAATCATGTAATTACAAGTTGCAACTAAGCAGAAGCACTTTTAATGCCAGACATGAATCCTCTTACTATTTTTACAGCTGTCAGTATGTAGGAATAAAGGTACCCAGTGTCAGACAAACAAGGTTATCTCCTCACTGTTTTATGCTGCCTATTAATCAAGTTCACAAAACTGGGGAGTAACTGCCTCTTTGTCATCTCTTGCTAGAAATAAACATTCCATTTGCATTTCTTGCTCATCTTCTTTTCTCCTAGTTCTTTTTAGGTTTTAGGATTCTTAGCTTGGTTTCCATTCAAAATATATTTGACTCTCTGTGTTTGCTGAGACAGGAAGGAAAGAATACATTAATTCCTATTAAAAATTATCAGTCATCCTAAGTCAGTGAGTGCTTGTATAAAAATGGCAGATTGATGTTCCACAGTTGCATGTCAGTTTTCCCAGATGACTGGGTGGATACTGAGCAAGCTCTAGAGCGTTAGCTTTAAGAATGAAGTGTGAGTGAGGTGATCTGTACCGGCAGCAGAACCAGGGAGCAGGAACATGAAGGGCCATGGCTCTCAAGTTCTGCCCTGACTTTCTTCCATTACTCAGGAGATGTTTAAATTCAAAAGGCACAGAAATGGGGGGGAAGGACTTGATAGAGAAAGCAGAAAGCTTCAAACTCATCTCATCTTTTGCTGTCAGTGTATCTGTGTTGAAGTCACAAACAGAACACTTTACACTGATACTAAGAGTAACGTACCTTAACGATGTCCACTGTTGAGTGGTAGGCCCAAGCAATGCAGTGGGGATCTCCTTTCTCGGAACTAGATCTCTCCGGGATTTTCCAGACATATGTTTTTGTTTCACCTGAATTAAATCAATTCATTTTAGATGTTTTCTCTGTGCTGACCTATTAGAGGTCACCCTGAAACAGATGTTACCTCTATTTACAGCTTTTGTCTCAGACTTCCTCTTCCCAGTTACTGCTCTGGCTAGCTTATTGTTATGTCCCTTCTGCAGATCCCCGGCTGTGCTTGCCAGCGTTTGTGTGCACGCCTGCACTGCCCAGTTTACCACAGTTAATTAAAAAAAATAAAAGTATCTTTTGTAAAGATCGCAGAGGAACTTCTGAAATAATAGCTTGCACAAACTATGCTCTCCCTGGGTAGCCAAATCTGTTTGCTTTCATGAAAGTTGCAGCCACACTGCATCAAAACATTACTGATTTATCAAGGGCTAGGGTGCACGGCAGTGTTTCAATTGTAGAAATATTGGCCATAATCAGCATACAAAATTTAGAAACCTGAGGTAAAAACAAACAAACCAAACCAAACTTGCTCCTGCTGTCTTAAACTGAAAGCTTGCTAAACCTTCCTACAAGGCCTGGTGTTACCTGCTAGAAATAGCCAAGGATGCTTTGATACCTGGGTTAGTCACAGCAACAACAGAACTGTCTGTTTTCACTCCATGGGCATGGATAGAGTAAGGTCTTGATGCCAAGTTCTTAAAAACTATTATAATTTTATCTCCAATATTTGACATAAGCAGTGGCCCTGTTGGATTGAAAAGAAAGATTAACTTGGCTTTACAAAATATCAGAGCAGAGCGACAGACAGACAGATTCTTGTGTGCAAACACTCAACATTAGTTTATCATGCAAGTAACAACTGTATGTGGATGATGCCATTCACTATGACAGGCCAACCTCAGTTGCCGAATTTCAGTAGAGGTCTAAGTTTGAAAAGCTGCAAGCACCTACTGTATGTTGGAAGTCACTTTGGATGTTGCTGTGCAGTTTTATGCTGGCTTTGAAAATACTGGCCTGTCATCAAGCAGCAAACCAGAAGGGTTTTTTTTATCTGAAAGTAAGGAATGCAATCCCGCATGGAAAACGCCATAATAAAAGCACCAATTCCATGTGGGTACTTTGTGCAGGTAGAACTCTACTCAGTATTAATCAAATGGCATCTTCTTGCTTTGCTTGATTGCATTTTTCCCAGTTTCAAAACTGAACTTCATGATGACTATACCTTGAATTTCCAGGTGCTGCTGCTCCTCTGCTCGTTTTTTGGGAGTGCTAAACGTCTGGTCAGTGTACTCACGATACACTACCTTTCTGTATTTTGAGCCAATGAATTTATCTTCTTTATTTAAAAATGGATTTCCAGGGCTGAAAAAAAATTAAGTAGAGATAAGAATACATCGTACATTTCTTTATGTATTTTAAAGCATCTTTGCAGGCATGTCGATTCACCATCAAACACAAATCCAGCTCAGCGAAATGGCAATCTAATAGACCACTGGTGTATCAACATGAAAATATTCTTGTTAAGCTGGGAGGTTTCTTCTGATTTGGAAGGTTAAAGAGACAGTATAAATAGTCCAAGTCTATATAACTTTTAATAGAATGCTGAGTGCTCAGCATGGCAGATATTTCAAATTGCAAGAAGTCATCCAACCACTTGCACACTGAAAAATAGAGCCTTCAGGGACTTCTACAGAACTGAAATGAAGACTAAAACTTGTGAAACTGCAGTATTCTCTGCTGAGATCATGGGGACTGGAGACAGTGGAGAGAAAAAAAAGTCTGGTAACAGCATAGTCTGTATTACTTGTGCTTAGAACTGTGATAGTATCCACTGTGGAGTGCAGGGTAAGAACACATGCTGTCAAGCTGAGGAAAACCAATAAAATATGTAATCAATGTATTCACTCAAAAAAAAAAAATCTAGGCAGTTACAATCTACTACTTTAACCTCAAATGATGATATGCAAGTGGAATGCATAGAAATTCATCAGTTCATTGTTTAGTCTCTGCTGCTAATTAGCATGACTTATTTGATCTGAGATTCAACTGCTGGGATACCGGGATGACAAGCTTCATAGTGAATGGGTTCAGTCATGGACTTACCTTGTGTAAGATCATCAAATTAAGAGGAGTAAAACAGAGTACTGATAAACATGAGACAAAGACACGTTACATACTCAAAAGTAATCAAGTATCAGGACAAAGTAGTCCTCATGTCTACAACTTAATGAACATTTTAAGCATTCTATATCAAGGACTGTGCAAACATCAGTAAATAAATGCACATAAATCCAGTATTCATGAAAATCTGCAGCTGCCCTACGGAAGCTTTATGCTGGACCCCTTCAGAAACACCATGCTGTCTGGCTCAGCTACACAGCAACATTACTAGAGAAAACCCACAAACTCAAGTAAGCCCTAAAAATACATATGCGAAGAAAGTGTGTCTGGAAGTTCCTGGAGGAGAAAAAGATTCAGAGAAAAAGAGAGTTCCTCCTTGGCTTCTGCATTTTTGCCCCCTTGTGTATATTCCAAAGTACCTTTCCTCATGGTGTTGGTGCCGCTCAAATTCCCATGTCCTGTTAGGAGAATAGTCCCATTCAACTTCTACTGCAGCAATGTAGTAAGTCTTTTCATGCAAATACATAGACAGATCCACATTCCACCAATGGCATTGTTTGACTTGGTAATTCTGTTTCATGCCCCCTGTGTAGTGATCTGTTGTCAGGCACGACACTTCAAAAACTCCTAAGAGGTTGTACAAGAAATAGAGACAAGGACAGAAATCTTTTACTAGTAGATCTTAAGATTATATCACCTGTTGATTCGGAGACTGAGACACAGGCTATCGTTCATATAAAATCCAAATTCTTTGTGTAATACAACTACTTGTAGTAATAAAATTCAGCATACATAGAAGCTAGAAAAAATCAAGGCTTTAGTATGAAGAGTTTATGTCCTATGAACACAAGGTTGCTGCCCCTCAAACACAGCTGTACATAGTTTAAGCACCCAAAGGATCAAAGGATCAGCTATTTAAATCTTGTCTCAGCATAAAGTGTTCTTAGGTAAACAGTTTCTAAAGTAGTAACAGGATTTTTAAACAAGGCATTTACCTTCAGAATCAGGTTTCATAATAGCTGTAAGAAATGTATGTGGAAACAGGTTTGCTGTATCTCTTCTTGTTCCTTTAGTTACGAATGTGTTTTCTGAAAAGTATATCCCATGGACATCGACTTCTGACCCCAAGCCCATCAGATGCCAGGAAACCACACTTCCCTTGCACATCTCAAGGCCAGGCTGATTTCCGTACATATATCCATTAATGGCTGTAGAAAATTTGAGGAAGCAAAACCCACCTTGATTAACACATTCCTTAACGCTGCAATACAGATTAAATAATGCACACCTCAGACAGCATGTGATGCCTTAGACTGACAGAAATATCAATAATAAAATACTTTATCTCACCAGGAAACTAGCAAGTCAACTCAAGCAAAACAACTATTAAAACCAAGTGTTTAAAATCCATTTCTAACCGTTCTCCTTTCCGGTGTCTAAAGCACAGGTAGCTGACCTGACCTGACCAACTGGAACCTCCATGGTATAAAACCCATCACGTGTGCAGAATGCATAAAGCATCCTGATTAACCCTGCAAGTTCCAGCCACACCGTGGAGACAATCTGAAGTGGTTTTTAGTTTGATTTACTAATCCTTTCTATCTGCTCCTGTGCAAAACCTTCAAAGCCTGGGCCTCTCGGTGCCATGCTCAGTATCAAGGCTCTGTAAATACCAGGAATGCGCCCCAGGGCAAAATTTAAGAAAGAGCGTGAGCAAGTGTGTTTAAAGATTAGGACTTATTTGCAGGACTATGTACTGAAGATAAAAATGCTCTTTCACATGAAACTTAGAAGATGTTTCTATAGCACAAAAATTTGACCAGGTGAAACTAATTCAGTTCTGCCCTATTAAAGAAGCAGAGGAAGAGAAGGCTCAGGGGGGATCTCAATGTGCATGAAGCCCTGCAGGGAGGGGGCAAAGAAGACACAGCCAGGCTCTTCCCAGTGGTGCCTAGTAATGACCAGATGCTATGGGCACACACTGACACACAGGAGGGTCCCTCTGGACATCAGGAAACACTTCACTGTGAGAGTGACTGAGCACTGGCACAGGTTGCCCAGGGAGGTGGTGGAATCTCCATCCTTGGAGATACTCAAAAGCCACCTGGACATTGCCCTGCGTAACTGGTGCTGGGTGGCCCTGTTTGAGCAGGGGGTGAGAGGTGATGATGTCCAGAGGTTCCTGCCAATTCCAAGCTGTCTGCAATCTGTGAAAATACTCGTTCATCTATATGTTCTGTAGAGCAAGTTTTCTCTTGCTGCCTGGTTGCATTCATAGGGAGTGCACACGGGCTATAGGCTTAATTCCTCCTCCTCTCTGCTCCACATGGTACCTAACAGTGCTAAAAGCTCAACTGCCATGCAAGACACCCAACAGACAGCATTAAATTCTGAACTACCACATTTAGCTGAAATTGAACTTCACTCAAACACAGTTTTGTTTCCAATGAAACGAAGTGAAATGTCCCTGCCACTCTCTAGCTTCCCAGCCTCCAACTTGAGATCACAACAGTAAAAGCCATATTGCAGAGATGATTGTTTAGCTAGCTAATAATTGTCTTACAGTGCATTTTGTTAGACTCTTGGAAGTCCTCATCGTCTTTGTCAATTTCATTAGGATTTAGTGTAAACATCAAAATATTGTCATCCAAGTACCAGCTCAGATTCTCATCAAATACTGTGGCAAGTAGAAAAAACTCCATGTTCACATTTTTCTGTTGAGACGAAATAGCACGAAGGAAAATAGAAATGAGTGAACAGAAAACATCAGGGAAAAAAAATCTGTGTGTGTAATAATTTAGAAGTATAATTCACAAAGTAGGACAGATGCATATGTTGAGACTTCATTCTGATAATCTCAAAGTTCTCTATAACTGCTGGACCTGGTGACTAGATATTTGCTGCTAATGCTCCTTCTGTGAGCAGGAATCACTTCCAAAAATGAAAGCGTGTTTTGGTCTTTGAAGTCTCTACTCTTTTTGTAGTCATTCTCATCCTAGCTGAGGCTGGCAGCAGTGGGGCTCACTGTGATGGTGGTTTCCCAATACAGTGTCTGTCTGTCTAGAGCCAGACTGATTTTCATAGAATCATAGAATCATTTAGGTTGGAAGAGACCCTTGGGATCATCAAGTCCAACCATCAGCCCTACTCTACAAGTTCTCCCCTACACCATATCCCTCAACACCAGTCTACTCTTAAACACAGTCAGGGATGGCGACCCCACCACCTCCCTGGGCAGCTGATTCCAATGACTGACTACTCTTTCTGTGAAAAACTTTTTCCTAATGTCCAGCCTAACCCTACCCTGCTGCAGCTTGCAGCCATTCCCTCTTGTTCTGTCACTAATTGCCCGTGAGAAGAGACCAGCACCAACCTCCCTACAATGCCCTTTCAAGCAGTTGTAGAGAGCGATGAGGTCTCCCCTCAGTCTCCTCTTCCTCAAACTAAACAACCCCAACTCCCTCAATCGATCCTCATAAGATTTATTCTCCAGGCCTCTCACCAGCTTCGTTGCCCTCCTCTGCACTCGCTTCAGCACCTCGATATCTCTCTTGTGTTGAGGTGCCCAGAACTGGACACAAGACTCAAGGTGTGGCCTCACCAGTGCTGAGTACAGGGGGACAATCACCTCCCCACTTCTGCTGGTCACACTATTCTTTATGCAAGCCAGGATGCCATTGGCCTTCTTGGCCACCTGGGCACACTGCTGGCTCATGTTCAGCTGCCCGTTGACCAGCACCCCCAGGTCCTTTTCTGCCTGGCATTTTGCTTTTTTTTTAAATCAAAAAACCCAACTGAACAGGAAAACCCAAAACCAAACCCACTCTCTTCATTATCCGTGTTCCCCTCAGCACATGGGAGAGGCTGTAGTATGAAGAGGAGGTGGTGCAGAGCGGCCATGAGCGTGGCAGGCCCCAACTGGCACAATTTAGGAAGAGAACACAGATTTAGCTATAATGGTACAAATGCTTCCAGATCTCTGCTCTGACTGACCTGTTTCCCAGAAGGAAGCAGAGCTCCTTTCCTGCACACCAAGAGAGGACCCACAAGGCCAGAACTGGTGTCTCTGACTGCATCCACGGCTGAGTAATAGAACCAGGTTAGACAGTCTGGGTCTTGGTTTGTGGGGCCCACATCTTCTGGCACGTCCCATTCGTATGTAAAGGTAGCACCAGGATTCACGTGAGAGGCTGGAGAGTCAGTACCTATTATAGAAATCAACACTAGGAATTATGCCCATATTTAATCAACTCTAATACACCAGCAGGTAGGAGAGCTTGCTCCCTGGTGCCTGCAGGATCCCCGTCCGCAGGCGCACCTCTGGAGGCGGCACCGTACCGTGCCCCCTCGTCGCTCTTGTGGTAACTCACACCATGGGGCTGAACGCTAAACGGGTGGCTGGCATTGTTCCGGAAGGTCACCCTGATCTTCTCGCCCACCTCAGCCTTGATAACAGGGCCTAGGAAAGAGCACATGGGCTGGTCACAAGGCCGTCTATCAAGTGAGGTACACCACGGTCAACACAAGCTTATTGCAGTTGATGGCTCACTGCTTCTCCCGTTGCATGGGGAACTGCTCCGGGCTTCTGTGGCCACAGACCCGGACCCTGGCCTGGATCATGTGGCAGCCCAGCAGCAACCGGACTGCCCCGTTCCTGGTTCTTTACAGAAGCCCAGGCTCATGCAGGACAGTTCCTCCCTTTGGAAAGGGACTTACAGGTCTNGCCACGATTTAAGGAAGATGATGGAGAGAGGCTTGGCCAGCACGTCTGCCATCTCTTTCAGTACTCTTGGGTGTAACCCATCCGGTCCCATAGACTTGTGTGCATCTAGGCGGCATAGCAGGTCACTGATCACTTCCTCATTAATTGTGATGTCCTCATTCTGGTTCCCCTCCCTGTGTCCCTGCTCCTGTGGCCGAGTCTCCAGGGAACAGCCGGTTCCACTGTTAAAGACTGAGGCAAAGTATGCATTGAGCACCTCAGCCTTTTCCTTATCATTTGTAATTTTGTTCCCTTCTGTATCCAATAAGTGAGGAAGATTTTCCCTCACCCTCCTTTTGTTGTTTATGTACTTGTAAAACAATTTTTTATTGTCCTTAACAGCTGAAGCTAGGTTGAGCTCCAGCTGTGCTTTGGCTCTCCTAACTTTCTCCCTGCAAGTCCAGACCCATGCCAGACACAGCCAGGTTATAAACAGGGCTAGATCTACCTAACCTGCCCTTATAATTGAGAGCCTGACCTTTGAAGACCATGACATATTTCCACAGACCTGGGGACCACCACAGCATTGCCTCGAAGAGCTTTCTTACTCCATAGGGTGTCTTTTGAAGAAAACCACATGCATGAGGCAGGGAGGGCACTGCTGACTAGCCAGTGGAAGTGATAGTTTACTCTCATAAATCTTTAATATGAAATATTTTAGATATCTTACCTAAGAGTCCAAGATGTGCTTCCTCTGCCAGCTTTTTCTTATGTTCAGTGAAAGAACCATCTGTGTATTCTCTGTAAATGGCTTTTTTATAAGAGCCACCAATTCTTGTCTCACTTTGTTCAAAGAATACGCGAGATTCACTGTGTAAAAGAAATTGGAATACAGGCAAACAGTTTAAGTCGTAATGCTCAGCTTTACAAAGGCAGTCAGGACATCAACCCTATTTTACGAGTTTATCTTTCAGGTTTCCTTTCAGTGATTTGGTCACACATTTATATGCAGTCCCATATAAGGGAGTGCAGGAATCCATTACTCTTCTCTAATTTCTCTTTGAGAAGAAGGCACTGTCCTTTATGGCCATTATAAAGCCAGCATGATTAGCAACTCATCAACAGTGATTTCCAGCCAACATTTCATAACCTGACGTTCACTCTTTTTTTTATTGGAAGTTACAAATAATTCAACAACAGTAGACACAAACACCTAGAATATGTAACATCTAAATAAAAAGCAATAAAATTTAGCCTGTGCTTTTTAGTCTACACTTTTACTCTTCAACAAAAGGACCTTTCAATGTTTTATAAACACTATTCAAACAATGAACTGTGCCTCATGTCCTGTGGGGCAGGTAAGTATTTAACTCACAGAAGAAAAACCCAAGGCATCAATGTATCCAGTAAATTGATCCAGGTCTTAAGCACAAAAACAAAGAGCAAAGGCAAAGCTACCTTGTGCAAGTCATTTGCTAGCTCAGATGCCCTTAGTGTGACTATCATCAGCTGAGGAGATGACTGTGAATTCCTAGCTTTGTTCTCTTAACTCAGAATTATCAGCCATCTTGAATCATCAGAGGCCACTGCTACACTGCCTACAATTCATCTTCATCCCAGGGGAATTACTACATCCTTGGCAAAAATTGTAGTATGATTGCAACTAAAACAATAGACCCATAGTTTGGTAGGATATTTATCCTGGCATAAATATTTAAGCAGAGGTGAGAACAATGAGAAATTCTGCTTAAAAGTCAGCTCTACTGTATGTCTTGCCTTATTTAGCATGTTTATATCAATTCTGCTTGAAAAGTAAGACTTGTTTAATTAGAAGCACTTACCTGTCAGCAACTAATTCTTGTCCTGTAAAACGGTTCACTGCAGATGGGCCATAATTCCAGATGATCTCTTCAGCAGCAATAAAGTACTGTCTTATCTTTGTACTCTCTTTGTGAACTGCTGTGGATTTCCTACAGTCATTTACTTTAAAAAGGGCCTGCATACCACCTGGAAAAAAACCACAAGTAGAGAAAATCAGGGATAAGGAACTGCGCTGTGTTTTCTCTCTCCCTGCCTCCAGCAGCTCTTCTCTTCCCTGGAGAGTTCCCATACCATTGATGGGCTTGCAAATCACAACCAAAGGGAAGAGGAATGATATAAAAGAACACACGCCAGCTGAGCTGGGGTACAGAAACACAACCATGGTATTTACAGCAGGCGGACAGGTGTGATGAAGTGCATTCTGCTGGTAAAGCTGCACCTGACATAGTATTACAGAGAAGGTTCAGGTGGAGTGGAAACTACTGTCAGTTAGCATTTCAGTCAGGGCCAGGTGCTGCTAGGCTGACCAACTTCCCTCTAAATCTAATGGACAGGTTACTTGTGAAACTCCTGGTCCCTGCACCTTAGGAGAAAGGTCTGTTAGCAAACCTGCTTGCTGGAGATTAAACCACTATAATAAAGAGATTTCCATTTACAGCTACAGGTTGGGTCATTTTGTAGGATTTAAGTCTTGCCCAAGATGCTTCAGTCAAATCAAGATGCTGCTTGAGATGTGACAGCTATTTCAAAACTTACAACCTCTGTGTAATTGAATCTGTAGGTTAAACATACTTCTTGTTATGCTAGAATTTTCAAATCTTGGAGAATGATTTTGAGTTCTGTGGTCCTTCCCACTTCTGTGACAAACTACTTTCTAACTCAATTATAGGGATATAGATCACAGGAAAGTGGGATACAGAATCATGGAAAAGAGTGAAATTAGCTTCTAAGTATTTCATATGGTTAGCAAACACTGGAAATACAGAAAGATGCAGGGAGGAGAAATGTGGATCATCTCTGCTTATTAGTCAATGCACTTTCCAGACCATGTCTGTGCCAGCAGGCAATTAGCCTGCCTCTCCTGTGCCCCTTGTCCAAACATGGAATGAGCCCCGATTTTTTTGCTGAAAACATAAAATTGTAATTAACTACCTCCTGTAAGAGGCAAACATCATGCTATTGTTTGTTTAAAGTGGAGGCTTGCAAAAGTGCAGCTGCGCCAATTCTTGCCAATCGACAACAATTTCCATTACAGAAAAGAATTTCCTTGATTCCTTCTGAGGCTACACACTCGAGCCCACCTAATACACCTCTAGGCATTTCAAGTACTATGGGAGTTTTGCTACCTAGAGGAGAGTATCATCTGGTGTAGAGCCAGGTCAGGCTGAAGTGACTCAGTACCCTGTTAGCTTAAGCTAAAAGAATATTCTGATCACTGGAATTTATTCTGTACCTTCAGTATGGTCATTCACTTGGCAGCTGAGCAGCCATTCCCCGGGAACCCTTGGTATCATGACAGCATCAACAAATGTGGCTGGGAAGAGGTTGATGGTGTCAACTCGATGATGCCTTTCTATTAAGGTCTGTCCATGAAAGTAGGCTGCATGGATATCAGCTTCATTACCCATGCCAAAAAGATGCCATTTCACTTTATCTTCCACACACATTGTGAGGTCTGGGAGGTATCCATACATGTATCCATTGATTGCTGAAAGAAATGTCATATATTACAGTTACCTTCACAAAACAGGATCTTTTCTTCAAAAGGAGGTGTCATACAATCATTGCTCTATTTTTCAAAGTAGGAAGGACCTCAAAACAAAACTCCACACCTCTGAAAGTGAGCAAATATCAGACACACGCCTCATCTGCACAACAACCCGCATGACCAGCAGATCCCTCCAGGATTTTGGAATCCATGTCAGAGCCAAAGGCACCTGCTTTAGTGACACTAACAGTAAAAACTGTTTCTCTAAACTGTGATGTTATGGTACAGAGTTCAGGACTAAGAAATAGTGTAACAAAGCAACCCAGCTCTGTTTAGAGCACCTGGGAAACTATACCAGTAGAGAGGTTCTTGACTCCCAAGAGTTTTATATCACAACTCCAAAGGTTTGATTATACAATATTTGCCATTACTTAAAAAAATATATATTATTATTTAAAAGGATCTTTCTTAATCATCCAAGAAAAGGCCTCAGTTAGAAAAAAAATGTCTACAGTTCATCTTTAAAAGAGACAACACACAGAAATATCAATATCACCATATCAATGACAAGTAACATTAGTATAACGTTCTCTCACAGTGCATTTTATTGCTTTCCTGGAAGTCCTCGTCATCTTTGTCAACTTTGGAAGGCTCAGAACAGTATGTCCTGATGTTGTCCTCTAGATACCAACTGAGATTTTCATCCATCACAGTAAACATAAGGATAAATTCAGCATCAATGTGTTTATTCTTGCCCTTATTAATTGAATCTGAAAAAGAAAGTGGTATAGTCAAAGTCTCTGGCAACTGACATGGTCTTTTTAACTGTAACATCAGTTTACTTCTTATTTTGCCACTTTTTTGAGTCTAAATGTACAAAAAACTTACAGACATGCACAGAAAACAAAAATTGGTTTTGATAAACTGACACAATAAAATAACTTTACTAAAAATAAACATTGCATGTGATAAGATTGCAGTAAACCTGTTTCTTACTTCAGTATTTACACATCGTTTTGCATCAACACTTCTCACGCAGATGGATTTATGGACAAAGTATTCTGCAAATTAAATTTGCTGTCACAAACAAAACCCAGCTACTTGCTCTATTATCAAAAGGCAGCTCATTGAGAAGATGAAAAGCCGCTATTTCAAAATTAACTGTAATCTTCCAGTAAATTATATCACTGATAGTTATCAATAAGAATTATCCATCACCTTGCATATGTGGTTGTTTCCTTATTTATTTATTTATTTATGGTTTACCTTTCCTGCAAATTATCAAAGGCCCAACAAGCCCTGAGGAAACATCTCTTGGAGCATCTACGTGGGAGTGGTAAACCCTGGTTATGCAGTCTGCATCTCCCTCAGCTGGACCTTGATCTTCTGTCACGTCCCATGTGTAAGTGTACTGGCCTCCAGGCTCCACAGTGTCATCTCTCTTTTGTAAATTTTTGGTGTTGTCAGGGTAAAAAGCACCTGAAGAATGTGACATCACACCATTAACACATGACATTCACAATATGATGCCGGGACAGTGCCTGCCATGCTTTAAAGTTGACTGCACATTGCAGGAACATGCACCGAACATCTGAATATAGGTTAAAAAAAAAAAAAAAGTCTTTAAAATCAGGTGAGTAGGTATTTTCCTTCTCTTTAGGAGTCTCTTCATTTGCTTTTGATTTCCATGGGAGTGCTTCAAGTAATGGCACATTAAATTTAGCCCTTAATTTATTAGGCAGCCACAATGTACTTCTGCTGAAAAGATAACAATTCAAATATTTTTGAAACATTTTGTTAAATATTAATCTTGGAAAGTGTTCTAAAATATTGCATATTCCTCAAGGAATACAGGTGCCCCTAGAATGACAGCAACAGAAAAAAGATTTAAACGTTGTTCCAAGAAGTGCATGTACTGCTCCATAACACTTTTCTGCTCACAGAATGTGCCTGTATCAAACCCCAAGTTACTTGTAATGAAAAACTTCACAAACCATTAGAAGTTAAGCTGATACTTCAGAAATTCTTCAAATGAAAATTTTTTAAAGGTGGCTTTTGAGACAACATCACATTCTCAACAACTCACACGCTGTTTTTAAGGCCCACTACTAAAACTTTCAGCCATGTTCTGGTGGTATTCAGTGCAGAAAATCCCTCATTGCCTGAGTGTGGCAACATCAGCTGTGTCACGGGCAAGTCATCACTAATATCAAGAGCACCCCTAGAATACATCCTAAAGTGTGTCAGACTTTTACCTCATTAATTTATTACTAAGGAGTAGCTGTTTCTCCATTTTAAGAAAGTTTTGTGTACCTTACACACAAGATATACAAATGTAGTGTTAAGAGTTTGGATCTGTAACTTATCCCCATTAAATATCATCAATTTTTCTTTAGGTATCCTCAATACCTGCATGCCTTGTATATCTTCATACTCTTATTTCAGGTGAAATGTTGATTTAAAATGTCTTCATTATGAATTCTACTTTTGACTTTGTATTTCACTCTTGAAAAAATCATCAAACGTCTTAGCTCCTGTTTTAAATTGCCTGTGTCCTGTTTTAAATCTTTCAGTTACTTGACAAGTCCTCTCTTTGATGAGAGAACATCAATGACACTCAGAGGAATGATTAACTTCTGCTAAATTCTGGCACAGAACAGACTCAGGCTTACCTTCATTTTCCTTTGTGTACCTCACCCCGTGTGGATGCAGCGTGTAGTTTCTGGAAGCAAAGTTTTTCAGGTGAATAATAATGGAATCTCCGACTTCTCCCTTAATGATAGGGCCTAGAAAACCCAGCCAGGAAGGTTTGTCGACCACGACATCATATAAATGATTGGTGTACTGAGTGTAGACAGCCTTCTTGTAGGTGCTCCCTATCCTGTGTGGGCCTCTTTTGAGAAAGACTCCAGCCTGCCTGTAAAGAAAATACACAAACACAGGCATAGTGTCAGACATGCAGCTTACAGTTGAATGCTGTTAATTAACAGGGTCTCAAATAAAGAGGTGCCCTCCATAGCACTGTGCACAGCTAGATCTATGTTCAGCACCAGATACGTCTCTTACTGCAAAGAGCTGGGTACCCAGATAGAGATTAGAGATTATGCACCAACTTGGATTTTTTTTTCTGCCTATTTTGTACACTGAAGATAAAGGTTTTTGATACAATTTCAGGTAAACTTGAGACCACATGAGCAAGGCCACTAGTAGTTCTTATCACTCAAAACTTTTGTACTTGCATGTTTAAATTGCTGTATAATTTTCCATGGCCTGTTAAAACCAGGAATTTCCATCATCACACTATCATGTTGACTGCATAGTCCCTGCTCCATTCCAATGAGGAGCAGACTTTTCATCTATAAAAATACATTTAAGATGTCTGAACATGAGCAAAACCACAAGGTGCTGCTAACGCCCAATGTGGGTGTGGGGCGGGGGGGCCATGCAGCGTGCTGAAACCAGTGCGACCGAGCCCTCATAGATGCAGGAGCACCACAGCTTCAGAGCCTGATAAAGTCTCATTTTTACAAATTCAGCCCAACAGGATGCAAACAGGTTACATGGCAGCAGGGAATTAGCAATGATATCCTCAATCCCCAGTGCCGTAACTCCTGGGACCATTGTTCCTCTTATTTATTTATTATATTAAAATTAATAATATTAAAAATGAGAGTTTGTTTAGGAAGAAAACAGCCATGAGCTAAACAGAGACTGCTGGAGATGGTATTTCACAAAGATGGTATCAACAATATTCAGCAACCCTGCAGTATCATGGACCTGCTGCCCAAGCACCACCAACCACACAGGTGAGAGGTCACCGTGTCTCTGACAGCTCTTAACTGGGAACAGCTTTGGAGCCAACCTTTGCCTGTGCTGAGGGTCAGGTACCTTTCAGGAGATATTTTAGTCTCCAAGAAGAGTTATCTTGGTGGAAAAAGCATTTCTGTTGCTAACTACAACAGTGAGAGAAGCTGCCAGCACTGGCTGTTCACAGCAGTGGAGCTACTTCTGACTAGTGCTGCTACCCCAAACTCTACAGTCTCTAACAACAAATCCTCCTGCACCTTTCCCTGCTCATTTCAGGGAAATAAACTTACTCCAGAAGGAGGGAATCCCGGGAGATAGGTCCATTGCCTGAAGTTCAGCAGCCTCCTGATTGCTCACCTGAAACCAAGCCAACTCGGTTTCGTATTCCCAGGAGGCAATATTGAGAAGTGAGCTAATACTGCCCGAAAATAAGTATTTCCCACAAGGCTGAGCATTGTCTAAGCATGTGGGGAAGGAATTGTTTGTACCTTGGCAAGCACAAATCTGCAGTGTAATTAAAATGCCAATTCAGAGCTCCTTGAAACTTGGAAAGCATAAACTCAGTTGCAAAGGCTCAGTTACTGGAAGACTGAGTGCATGAAGCTTTTTAGCCACAAACTAAACCAAACACATATTTTATGGCTCATCTTGGACTGTTCAAACAGCTATCATTTAATTGTATGGTGTTCCTTCTAGTGGGTACACCACACTCTTTCTTGCCACTATAAATAACCATCTCCACACAAGCAGAGCCTCGCAGTTGAAGGGTTCAGGAAGAGAGGAAGAATCAGAGAAGCTGAAAACATAACACACAATGAAAAGGACCAGCTCCATTGCAGGTATGGAACCAGTGAGAAACTGAAATTAATTTATCACACTGCTAGTTGCCACCAAGCAGGGAAAAGCAGTGGAGTGGTGGTGGCTTGTTGTATAGCAACACTGCTCCACAATTTTCCGACAAGATGCCCTGCTTCCAACAGTTACCAGAATTACTGCTGAATCACTGGCAGCATCTGACATGCCACCCAGTTTATTAGTGAAAGAAAAAAAAAGAAAAAGATGTTTGCTTTGCCTTGTGCCTGAGGAACTGGCAGATTATAGCTGAGATATTGCCGGTTCTCACCAGAGAAAACCACAGGAAATCATCTAAATACCTCATCTACAGATGAAATGAAACTGGCTTTTTAGGATTTTTCTGATTTCTGTTTTCTCTCTTGTTTTTATTTTAGTATAGTGCTATAGCATATTAAAGGCACTGAAAAAGTAAAAGAAAGGAACATTTTTTCTCTCTCAAACGTTCCTCTGATGACTGAAATTCCTTGTTTGATTGTTCATACCTTCAGGGCACTCCTCCCACTCCTCACCGTGTTATCCTCACTCTGTTTCTCATCCTCACTGCACAGGACCCTCCTGCCTTGTAACCAGCCACCAAGCTCCTTCACCTCCGGCAGCTGGAAATAACCAGTGCCAACAAGGACTGTCTGAAAAGGAGACCTGTGCCCAGTAGAAAGTTTAAAAATCGTCAAACTTCTGCATTGAAAAATATGGGAGCAAAAGTATTCTCTACAGCACTGGCACTGTAGCCATTCAAAATTAAACATCATTAGACATGAAGGGTCCTTTTCTAGTCTCCACTTGGTAAACATTTCATTTCAACATATTTGCAAAAGCTCCTGCATATTCCAATTCTCAAGTAAGCCAAATCCCTTATATTGTCTGACAGAAAATCCGCTGACACCAACGGGACTCATCTCATTGCCCTCAGCAGGTTTTCACTCTGGTCCTAAAGCAAACAGTGCTTGTAAAATCAAACTCAACCGGTGTAAACTTTTACTTACTCTTCTTCTGCAAAAAGCTGTCCAGAGATGAGGTCTGTATTGCCAGGCGCGTAGTTCCACGCTGTCTCTGTAATGCCGATGTAGTACTCCCTCTTCACCGCCCCAGCCTGGCAACAGCCAGAAGCCAGCAAGCAGCTTAGGAAGAGCAGCTTCATTTTGCATTCACCAACCTTGTGGAAAACGTGAAATACAGCCCCAGGAGGGGCACAAGCAATTTCCCTTTATATGTTCTGTCTCTCCCACCGCCCACCCTTCCTCACCTCCCCCCTCCCGGCTCCTGTTTGCTTTGGTGAACACAATAAATTGTTGCACAATGTCTCTGTGTGTCAAGAGTAAACAAAAGATTCTGGTCAGTTCAGCTAATCTTCAAAGAAATTTTTTCCATTTCTGCCAACCTTCTATCACGCAAAGTACCGGTCAGACCGTTAGCAGATTATAAATTTTGTAGCTGAATTGAAAGTACCGGAGATTTAAATGGATTTAGAGACCGAAGCTTAATTACATTCTCCACTCTGTTTATCACCCTCACTGTAGCCACTACTGAGAATACAATTTCTGTGAAGCGTGGCACAAGAACACAAGTTTTTAAGTGCCCTGGGAAAAGCTATAAATGACACGTGCTTTCCCTTGTGATGATGTGATGGCACGGCCACAGGCAGGGCAGATCCTGGGGGCTGGCTCTGCCCCTACCCTTGCTCACCCCAACCCTACAGATCACCGCCCCTCGCCCAGCGGTGGCCACGCTGGTGTGACAAGAGGGGTAAGGGATGGCTCTGGTGTCAAAGCAGTGCTTGGGCACCAGGGTATGGGTGGAGAGGATAATAGGAGGTATCCCTGCCCATGGCAGGGGGGTTGGAACTAGACAATCCTTAAGGTCCCTACCAGCCCAGTCCATTCCAGGAGTCCATGATATGCTCTGCTAACCCACCACAGCTCCCTGGGAAATGCTATTTTAGCACAAAATGTAGCATACATATAGCTAGAGACGAAAAGGACCACTCTTCACAGGTGTGGGGGGAGATGTTCACATCTCATGTCCAGGTAGCTGCAGCATTGCCCAAATGGAAATGAGCCTCAGAAATTCCACAAAATGAACTCCCTGTGTTATCTTCCTCCTGGTTTACCACCAGGCAGGATAAGCCACATTCTTCAGTGAGTAAAGGCATAATAGATATATAAAGCTTAAGATAATCTTAACTGTTAGCACTATTCAAAAGTACTACCCAGTGCAGAAGGCAATACTTTCACCGTATTCAAGTTCTGTAAACATTACATATCTGCTATTTTCAGTCTCATTGAAAAATAAGAACAAGATTGAACCTTAAACATGGGACATTTAAGAAGCACCTAACTAAAGCTTGCAAGTGGTGAGAAAAAAAAATTGATTAATTGGGATAGAAGACTAAGATTTAAAACTTAACTAAAGTATGACAGGTTTCCTTGTATGACATACAAATCTAAACCTCACTTACCAAGATTGTGCTATACAGACTAATTACCATTTTTAATCAGTATTCATATGAAAATATCAGGCAGTGTCACAATACCCAAGTTCATAATCTCAGCTTTTGATACCTTCTACACATCTGCATTAAATGGAGGGTTCTGGTTCTGTATAAACAACTGTGGCCAAAGCCAAGTTTTCGAAATCTAACCAAATCTATGATGAAATTCTGGAGTTTCCCAGGTTGGTGTCACATGCCCAAAGTTATTTCTGTGGGGATTCTTTTTTGTTTTTTTTTTTCCTTTGCCATGGATGAAGCTCAGTAGTTCAGTGGAAAGATCAGCTTGTAGACGACACGTATGTCCCATCTGTAAATTAACTGAGGTAGAAATAAAAAGTTCATCTCCTTTTGTACTACTTAAACTCTAATACTCAACTAACAGAATTGCTTGTGTATATGTGGGCTATTTGATCTATTTTCGTTCAAACTTCCATCGGACTGATGAACAAAAAACCCCACACAAGCAGCCTTCTTGAAACCTCCATGTTTATTTGAGGGTAAAAACGAACATTTCTTTGCCCTTAGTCCTTTGACTCCCCTAAATACCTTGACTCAAGGAGATACTAGACTGTGATAGAGTACATGGCAGGGGGGTCAGAACACAATCACACACACACACAATTACCTAAAGACAGCCAAGCTTTGCCAGTAGTTAGGTACAGTCACTAATACTACTACTACGGAAAAAGCTGTCGAACTACGTACTGTCCTTTGTGCCTCCTGTCTGCCAAGCTCAAGACTTCCCATGATCAGAGACAAGTTATTGAAAAGTGAAAAGGACACACACAGGAGTAAGATAAAGGGTTAAGAGTTCCCAGGTGTGACTTCAAGGTATTTCATTGCTCTCATCCAACACAGCAAAAGTCTCTCTCATTAGACTCTGTTTGCCTAAAGATAAACCTGTATTTTCCCCCTGGCTGAGCTGGAGTCTGAACAGAATACCCTGTTTGCTTGCTTTCCTCAGTGAAATGGTGCCGTTCACTTCAGGAATATTTAGCAGTTCTAGGGAGTTTCTTCTTCAAATATCTACCCCACACATACAGGTTTTTATCCAAATAACCAAAACCTTTTTTCAACTATTTCTAACACATTCAAAATAAACAGCTCCATGAAATCAGCAAGATTCTCCAAGAGGTTTGGTAGGAGTAAACATGCTGATTGTTTTCTTTCTTTTCCTTCTGTCCAAACCCAATACCCATAAATCCATAAGAACGTGGGATTATCACTTAAGTAGATATATGATATGATGTATATTTAAGCTTAGGGAAAAGGAAGTGTGCAAACAGTCCCTATTTTGTAATCATGCCTTTTTATTAGGCATCTCTAAACATTCATGCCACCTTGAACTGTCTCCCAAAAGATCAGCTCCATTCTTAAACATCACTGATTTCTTTATTACTTCTTGCAATTTCATAGAAACTAAACCATAAAAACTTTAGATGCATTCTTCAACTCCTACAAAGAAGAAAACAGTTTTTCAAAACAATCCAATAAAGGAACATCAAGGCAAAATCTTAATATTGTCTTGAAACAGAATTAATGACTTAGATGCTCTATTTTTTCTAAATATTTTACCCACAGCTACCCCCTATTGCATGGTTTGCAGTTTTAACAGTGTTTAATTTTATATGTTGATAAAGCTGAATCCCACCAGTTCTGATGTAGTAGGGATACGGGCATTACTGCAAGTTTGAAGGACATATTTTTTGTTCCTCTGGGTGTTCTTTCTCTCAAAACAAGTGATGAATGCAGGCAAAAGTTGCCCATGCAGCTGCACGAGCCATATGCCTGATTTTCCACTGGGAACTAACTGAAAATACTTAGAGGAATTAAAAATATATTTATCTGTAATTTTAAAGAGATTTTTTTTTTGGTCTGGTTGTCATTAAGAACATTAGCCTTCCATTGCAGCAAGGTCAAGGATAAGAAGAGTATTAATAAGCCAGCACTCGGTGCTAACAAGGTTCCCTCATATATTCCCTCAAGTCACGTAATACTTGATCAAAAACCCAAAAGCTTGCCTCTGAGCATAAAATAAAAAGAAATACAGTGGAGCTATTAAAATGTACTAATTAGCACCGCTGACTTCAGAGCTGTGTGTCTAACCTTTCAAGCAGGTCTGGATGCCTTTCTAAATAGGCTCTTTTTCTGTAATTGCTTTGTGCAGTTAAGAACTTCCAAGACACACTGAGCAGGACAGGCTGCTGCATTCTGTGACCATCATGGTTTGCCTGGAATTAAAACATTCATTTAGAAATCATGGCTTCATCCAGTGAACTGATTCTCAAGAGAACAACCCCTCCTGGCATAGTGGGCTTTGTATCAGGCCCTTTGAATCCCCCCAGCAAATATTCCTATGTTCCAAACAAAGAGGAGAGTATAAAAGCAGTTCTATAGCAGTTTTACAGCAGTTTATTCAAACAAAGGTGATTTCAATACAAAAAGCAGTTCCATAGTATTCAAACCTCCCTATTGTCAGAACAAGCTGGAGGGTAAAAAAAAAAAAGAAGAGTCAATGCCAGGAACAACCAGAGAGGTTAAAAAGCAACTAGAAAAATGTAGAGGTTCAAGTAACTTCATCCAAGAGAGAAAGGCTTGGGAGACTAAGATTTAAGACAAGGGTTTCATTTGTCTTTGCAGCCCCCAAATCCATGATGTAAGTGTTGGAGAAGCCCTTTTGTTCTTTTTCTGGGGGAGGTGGGAGAGAAGCTGTGAAGATTTCCTTGCCATTTGCAGAGAATCCCAGCCTGCAAATAAAAAAGGAAGGAATTGCCCTCTTTTTTTCAGTTCAAGTCAATATGGAAGTTGCTTGACTGTTCAACATCCGCATGCGATCTAAACCCGACACACAGACAGGGCTGCAGAGGTGACCCTGCTCCGCACCCGGGGACAAGCGGGCAGCATGGCTTTGGAGCCCACTGGAGGCTGGGCTGGGCTGATGAGGCTCTTTCACAGGAAAGGGGAATGTGTTATGAGAAACTGCCTCAGGCCTTGACCTTATCGTAAGTTGCTGTAACAAGTACATTTTTACAAGAAGTGCTCCCCTGCCTGCTTGCCCAAGGGCACCTGCAGCTCCTCTGCCCTGGGTGACCAGCACTCCTCAGGAGGCTTCATGCTGCAGAGACACCACCATCCTACCTGCTCTGCCTCCTGGCGTCTCCCACCTACATGATGGTACTAACCCTATGCTCTGTGTGTGCAGGTGTGCATATGTGCATATAAATATGTGTGTGTGTGTGTGCGCATACATGTGTGCATGGATGCTTTTTTTCATCATTAGAAATCTTTCTCCATGCTGCTGCCATCACTGAGATTCTTGGCTACGTAACCCTGAGAGCTTCTTGACCCCAGTGCAGGTGGACAAGGAGGGATAACCATGTGTAAGTTCCCCAGCTGGCGGAACTGAATGCCTCACTAAACTCCACCACTCCATACCCATGTGCAGGATAGCAGCTCTGGGGTTCCAACCAACTCTTCTGCCCGAAGCAGAGCCCTCTCAGTTGTTCCAACAACCTACTGAAAAAGCAGTAAAAACTCATGCCTAGATCACGACTGCTACATATCACCTTTTGTATCTTCTGTTTGCTATGAAACCCATACATTGATAAGAATGACTTTAAATTGAATGCTAAAAGAAAGGTGCTCTGAAACCTCTGCTGATACAGAGTAATGGACTCAGCATCAGGGCTGAATTCCCAGCCACATCTTTTTCTTCTCGGTCCTAGCCTTAAAGGTCAGCGTGAGCAGTCACCAATCCCTCTATACCACAAGGAATTAGCGGGTGAATAAAACACAATACATTTATCAGTACATATCCTCTGGTAATAAAACCACAGTAGCATAGAGAACGCATTAACCAAAAGGGTAGGTCCTCAACTAAGAGAAGTTGCAGAAGCTAAACTGACTTGGAAACATTGAAGAAATTACCTCAGCTATTTTGCTACTTGAACAAAACCAGAATAGGTCCCACAGAGTGTCCGTTTCAACTCAGCAGCCACTTTGAGAAAACAGATGATCAACTGCAGTCCACTAAGAACTATCAGAATGGAGAGTAAAATGACGCTCCACTCCACCACATTGGCTGGTTCGGTGCACTGAGACCAAGAAGAGTAATCCGTGAGGTACCTATTAGAGAAACAGTGTGAAGTACGTTAATTGTGGCGGGTGCAATTCGACTTCAATACACAGTATTTTACCTATAATACATAGAGAAAACAGCTCTCTTGTTTCAAGTTTAGGAGCCTGACTCTAGTCTTTCATTACAGCAGCATAACTCCTGCACAGGCCTGTCAGACTCAGCTGAGTGAAAAGACTTATTTTCCTCAAATACATCTGCTTCATTAGTTTCCTTGTTAGACACCCAAGTGTTAGAAAGAAACCACCGTTGGTTTTTTTTAAATGGCAGAAGCCAAGTTTAAAATGGGAATTTTCCTTTTGTTGATTTAATTTCATCAGCAGGTTAAGTCCAGCTGACATCGGTACTGTGCAGAGAACAAGGACATCCCAAAGCCATCATCCTAGGCATGCATCCTAAGTGGCAGAGCTGAGGTGTCACCATGTGCAGTTCCCAGTTGTTCTAGAGCCATTCTTTGCATCCTTGAAGATCATCAGGTACACAACCGACTGCCCTTTTAACTGTGAGACAGGCAGTAGCCTGGAGGTTAGTTGCAAGAACTTTTGTTACACTCACTTTCTCAGTGTCAGTTGCTTTTTTTCTAAACATGCATAACTGAAATGCTTTGAGCCAAATCTGGAGGGCATTATGCTGCAGCTGGTCCTTACATTGAACTCAAACTCTCTCATTTCTGTACTCTCAGATGGGATGGCAATGCTGCTGACACGTAGCAGAGAGTGCAGGATGCACTTCAGTGTCTTAAGATAAAGCTGACTTAAGTCAGAGAAGGCCATGGCTTCAGAACTAGTCCTGTTGGACACTCAAGTACCTTGTTTGTGATCCTCTGACAAATGTAAACCTCAGTGCATTCCAATGGACCTGGAAGAGCTTGGCATTATATGACTTGAAATATTCAAGTCTTATAAAACTTTGATCTTTTAAAGGGAGAATATAAAATCTTGCAAAAGCAGCCTCAGGTTACAGATCTGAATCAAACCTTTCATGCCTCTAGGGAGGCTGGGACAGGAACAACACTTTGTCTGTCTTGCTTAAGTGTTTTATGAGATACAGCAGCTTTAAGAAAAGTTTACCAATGGTGAAACCACAGGCTTCGTTGAGCTTTGGGAGTTGTTAAATAGAAAACTACTGGGTTATTAAACATGAAAAAGCCATCTATAATCTTTGAACCAAAAACTTGAAGAATTCGAGAGAATATTCTGAAAAGTATCCATCTACACTCACTCTAATCTTAGAATCTTTACTACACACCACCAGATCGAGAACACTTAGCTAGGTGGGCCTCTAGGTCTGATCAGTACAAAGATTCTGAAATGTAATCTTTCCTTACAAGGAGACAAATACTCTACTTTGAGGATTCTGATGTTAATTAAGAAGTTGGAAAATCTCATTGTCAACATAGGCCTTGTGTTCAGGAGTCATTGTGTGTAAAACTCTGACAGACTTTGTCTGGCTATTGTTTGGATAAACAGTTACACTGGTGTTTCTTACCCTCCAGCAGTGTCTTTGAAGATATAATCCCATCCACCTGAGGAATTGCAGAAGGGGCCTTGGATCAACCCCAAGATAAAAATGATGAAACTGTATCCAGAGAAAGCAACTCCAAGCAGGGCTAGCACAATTGAAATGAAACTCTGAAGTAAAAAGAGAAAAAGATTACTGTGTGGGGACAGTGTCCACAGCAAATACAGTCATTCTGCCTGCTGAGCTACTTCCTTGGGTTTGAATTTAGTTGTCCCAAACTTTGATACTCAGAAAGAAAAATACCAGGTAAAGAATAGCAAACATACATATACAAAATAAGGATTAAGACAGAGTTTCACAACTCTCAGATATTGTTTGGGCATTTATTTTTTAAAAAACTTGCATTTTTGCAAAACAGTTTCCCAAACTGTTAGAGAAACACAACCATGCATTAGACACAATTGCATTCCAGATAGTGTATATTGAGTCGTTAGTGGAAAAAATAACTGCCAAATAATACAAGCAAGGGGATGAAGCTATTTAGCTGGGGCACTTCATTGAAACTCTCGGGCCTTATATGTTCTTATTTTATTTTATAAGGATTTTTTAAAAAATATTTCTTCCATCCTGCTTATGCATCAGAAGGAAGGAAGAAGTCACACTTTCTGTGACTCTCAACCCAACCTGGAACCCTTCTCTGCGAAAGGAAGCGGAAACAGCAGCAGAGAGGAGAAGGATGTGCTGGAGACACGGGAGCAGGAAGGCAGGCAGAACAAACACTAACAAGATGCACAAAAATAGAAGACAGACTTACCCTGTAGGTTTTGTTGCAGCTCTCACTCTGGCAGCACCGGTAGAACATGCTACCCTCCAGCACTATTAGAATTACTGCCAACAGAAGGATCTATAAGGAGATATTGCAGGGTTAGTGAAATGACTGCAGATATTAAGCAAAAGTCTCCTTGCCTACGGGAGGGAGGGACTGCATCTGTAATGCTCTGTTGAGTTTAAAGCTGCTCAGCAGGAAAGCACAATTACTCAGGGCACTCCATGGAACTGGACTGTTTGTATTAGGCTGTCACTGTCCTTGTTTCTCATACTTGGAAAAGTACAATGTCTCCTATCACAGCCATGCGGTACTAGCACGGGCACAGCTATACCAGGGATGCTGAAAGAATAAAACCAAGCTCACAAGTAAATGAATCCATACCAGTGACAGATAAAATGTTCTATGGATACAACCACATCTGTTTGATGGCTCCTTGCTGACAGAGTTACACGGATCGGGGCAGGGCATCACCCTCCTTACCAACACAGTTATGCTAGAGAAAGGCAGCACTACAGGCTTTTCACTCAATTCTCCTGGGCTTTCATTTGCTTCCTGTGTCAAGTATCCATAATGCTTTTCTCAGACTATTGGGTTATTAAAATATTAAAACCTGATAACTTGAGTCATTTCAATAAGTAAGATTTGGACTCCAGAACCACAAGCTGCCACGGGGAGACACTGGTTTGAAAGGGGAAACATGAAGAGGAAATGCTTCTGAAGCACAGCACTACCTCCTCACATGCTGTTGCCCTGTTTGTAACAGGATAATATATGTGTTTTTAATAAATTGGTAATAATCCTAAGGCTAAAAATACTTCTAAAAATGAACACCACTGTTGCATTTAACTTTTTCCTGGATTGTCAACTATGCTTTTCTGTTCAAATTCTCTACCTGATAGTTTTTTCCTCTGCTAGAAAAGACTAGGGGTATTTTTCTGCTTTAGGAAGAATATAGGACTTCAAAAGAATGTCTCATGTTTTAATAACTCTCCATGTTCAGCACTTTCATGCAAACACACTACTTAGGCAGGTGACACCTTTTTAAATGCCGATTGCATGCACGCACTTTTATTAGAAAACTGCTTTCTGTTCCTGCGGCTGCTGTTCTTCGTGATCTTAGTGACAGCATGAGCAGTGGGCAACGCTGTGCCTGTTTATCACTGCAGAGGAACATATTACACCTGCAATAGAGAAAAATCCTGCGATGCCAATCACAGCGAGACAGTCTTCTCTACTCAGTCTAACAACAGTGGCACTTGGTGCATTGTGAACTGTAGCCAGTCCTCCCAATTCTGGACTGCATACAGCTCTTAAAAACACCCACACACTTATGGGAAGCTTTTTTAGGTTTTGTTTCATTTTATTTTGGTTAAAGTGCTCTAAAACAATCTTCATAAAGAATTAAATTAACATAATGACTGCTTCCATAAATTAGACATAAACAGAAATACGGAAAAAACCCCAAAACAAAACAATCCAACCTGCAAAATCACTTATATGAAATTAAATGGTATGCATAACATGTCATTCAGTATATTCACTTTTTTTCTTCCAGTTTGATTGAGTTTTTTTGGCCTGCAATGGTTTTGCCAAAGTAACCCATACTCTCTTGGAAAGCACAATCACATAGCCTGCACAGTAACCCAGTATGATTTGCAGTAGAATGCAGTTTGTTAAAAAAGCTGTAGAATCAACACTTACCATCACACCTGAGAAACAGATCCCTTCAAAGTACCAGACGTAGTTGGGAAGCTGGTAACTGGCAGCATATGAAGCCTTCCCGTTAGGAAAGTATAATAGGATGTTAACAACAATACTCCAAAGTGCAAGCGGTATCAGCAGGCAGCTCAAACAGCTTCCACAGGTCTCTAAAGCCATCTCTCCAGAAGTTTAGAAGTTTTGCTCTCCCCTAAGCTGACAAGAGATTACAAGGGTTAAAATATGAGAAGTGTTTTGACCTCCTCAATTTTATTCAGTCATTTCATATTCACAGGAACTGAGTGACTGGGGTATGATTCAAGAGATGGATAAGTGGTTAACACTTAGCAGAAAAAAAGATGAATATAACTGTCTAAACTCATTGTCCTCTCTAAACATATGTGTTTTAGCAGCAGTTTCCCTTCTAAAAGATCCTCCTTTGTGATCTTCCAAATGAAATATGTCTAGAAGTCGGACTCGGGAAGGAACTTCACCAATCTCATTTCCTAGTGACTGCCTAGAAACGTGCTCCTCCCAAAAACACAATTACAATGCAGATGTGCTGTGACATGAGGCAGGTTATTCAGCCTTACAGCAGCTCAAAATTTTTTCTACCTTACATGGGGAAGGGGGCTGTCAAATGATCAGTATGTCCACTCTCTGTACAGAAGGCCTCATGTTGCCTCATGCTACAGATGCCAGAACTTGGCAGATAGAACCCCTAAGGGTGACCCAGCGCTCGCTGCTAACAAGGGCAGCCTCACAAAAACATCAAGCTGAGTCTCAGCCACTTTGCAGAGGGCACAGCAACCCAAATATCGCTGGTTAGAAACTGCCGTGCAGTTACTCTCACACTTCAATCACTCTTTTCTGCAGCATTATGCAGCTGACCCGTTTCATGAATTAAATCCTGCTATTTCTCCAGTTCTGCTCTGTGTTTACAGCTGAGCACGCACAGCTACGGGTCTGACCTAAGTACACGTGACTTCTTGCACAAGACAAAAGGTACGGCTGTTTTGCAGTGTGCAAAGCCAAAGCCAGACAGTTTCCCCATTTTCACGTGTCATCATTCCCTAAGCCTCTAAACATCCACCCCAGTAACACAGAGCCAGAGCTGTTTGAACGCTCGTAGCACGACCCAAGCCTTCTTCCCATGCCCCTGTGACTCATCAGAAAAGTAACTCCAGAATGAGCTTGGGGTTTACTCAATAGGAATGTTGTAGTCAGAGAACAAAAAACATTAGGGCTCTACCAAAAGCAAGAAAGCCGATTTTAGAAGCAATGATGTCATGGCATATTTTCCTTCTGTTTCCTCATGAGCTGTTTTAGGCTCTGCACACACGAGGCTTCTCTCATGATCTCATAAAAGCTGTTCAGGCTGCCCATTGGAAGTAATTCCTTCCTATTGCTTCCAATGAGATCACCCGTTCTTTGCTGTGTCTCTCCCCTGTTTCACTCTTCCCTTCTTTTTCTAGGAGGTTTCATTTTGAAGCCCTCACACTTTACTCCAAGGATCTTCCCATATTTCTTGTTTTATTCCTAATCGCTATGGACACTTTTTCCAGGCCTCCCTCTAACCAAAATTAGGGGCAAACCTCCCTTTGCAGACTCAGAGACATGGACAGAGCCTGCACCACCAACACTGCGCCTCACAGAGACAACAGCTGAAATAAAAGCAGACAGGTCCTCAAGACTGATTTTTCCATTACAGAACTCAGAGATCATGTAGTAGGCTGAAATATTTTCTTTTCTGAAAGCAAAGGCCAAAATTACTGGCGAGCATTTTAGTTTATAATCAGATTTGCTGCTACACCCCACAGTAATCAGTTCTGATTAGAAGAAATTTACTTGAAAAATGACCCCTGAAACAGCATCTATTTCTGCAGTAGAGAGGTCTGCATCGTGACTTATTTTGCATTTAAATCCAACTCTGCAAATACCAGATCAAGGTGTGCTTTTTGCTGGCACACTATGCTGCTAGACAAGGAAGCAACCATGTTATACTAAGTATTAAGCAAGCCTGGCAACCCGTTTCTCAAATATCTTACCAAGTGTCGCAAGAACTGCTTTCCTGTTGCTGTCAATATCCATGAGCTGATGCCAAGCCCGTTACCGAAAAGCCATGTTTACTCTGGATGAGCGACTTCTTGGCTAACTGAAAGGAATTTAACCTAAAGCAACCGTTTCTCCGTGGTATTTCTGACCAAGCTCCCAAAACACTGTTTTTTGCATCAGGCAATAGAGGAATTTCAACTGGACTTTTTCTTAATGACAGCATAAGCAGTGCGTAGCAATGCTGTGCATTAGTGCAACGTGGATCTGAGGTAAAGTTTTCATTCAAAACTCTAGCCTAACCATTCTGTCCAGTGGAATTTCTAAAATTGTTTCACAGTTCTTTAGTTAGTTGTGTGTACCTGACAGACAGGTAACAAACATGCAAGGCATAACAACAACAAAAATATCTCTAAGTTGCATAGGAATTATACCCTGTTCCATCAGGACCCTCTTTGCCTCCTCTCACTCTACACTTAAACTTGCATATCCTTTTTCAAACACTGCTTCTTCACATACAAAGTCACCATATGGCACAGCAGCAAGGAATTTGGGGTGCCTGGTGTGTGTATATGCATGTTCTCCTCCCTCCCATAGCAAGGTGAGACAGAGGTAAATACAAGAAGCAGAAACGGTATTAAAGACTGCCCTCAACTTCTATGTATTTATATATGAATAAGTAGCATTGCAAGAAACAGATACCCCAAGATTCTCAACACAAATTTCTCCCATCTGTGAGTTCTTTTGTGGCTGTGGATGTGTGTGTGCAATTTTGTTTTCACGGTTAATTTTTTTTTTCCCCAAAAATATGTATTTGCACCAGGCAGCCCGAGATACCCTTCACGTTTCTGGCTACCTTTAAAGACCACCCTCCTGGTTACAAATAGTACACACTGACACCATGGGAAATTCTTTTTCTCCCATGAACACAAACTAACTTGCCTGTTTGCCAAGAGAACTTTAACTGATAGGTCCCAAACCTAAGCAATAATGCTAATCAGCCTCATTTCTTTGAAATAAATGGTGTGCCACATCTTGTTTTTCACTTGAAAAATGCCATTGCCAGCAGTATACTGATCTTGCCAGGAATGCTGTTGGCAGCAGACCATTCAGATTTACTTCACCTTGATATGATAAAACATTCGCTGCAATACGCTACAAGCCACACACACAAGAGGTTCTTGCGCAGGATCTTAAAATAGTGCCTCCAGGCTGCTTACTGGTGAAGTCAATTATTTCAGGTTCATCTATCACTGCTGACCTGAATTTACACTATATTTTCTGAACACTGCTGTACCTTGGGGTCTGCTGAGTGAGGCAGAAAACAGGACCCAGCCCCAGGTTTTGTTTTGTCTCTAGACTCTGACAGGTAACCCTCTTTGGGAGGGTAGCAGAAGATGGCAGAGCTGAGCCTCAGCAGCCCCTGGAGTGGCCAGCAGCAATGAACTGCTTGTCCAGAGCCAGGACCCAGATGCTGCATACACAGCTGTCACAGTCACAGAGCTGTCCTTGAACCATCCTTGTTGGTGCACAGGTGCCAGGTTGGGCTAAATGTTCTAAACCAAATAGTGAAGCAGTTCCCACTCTGACAGAGTCTGCTGGGGAGAAAAAGTAGGTTATAACCCAACTACTTCATGTCCATGTCCTCATGCCACCATGGTCTGTGACTCTAAGACCAGGAAAGCAGCATTTCAGCATGGGCAGAGAAGGAATCACTGACACCTACTGGGTATTTTGAATACAAATCTTTATTTGTGAAATACAGAAGTTCAGAAAAATCCTGAAAAGATGAAGTGCATCTATCTGCCCTATATCATCCACATTTTACTGCTGCTTTGTTTTTTGAGTGGTTTGTTGTTTTTTTTTTCTCTAGCTGATTATTCATTTATATCCAGTCCAGACTGGATTGGGTTTGTGTTCCTTCCAACATCAGAACGAAAGCGCAACTTTATTGGGAACGCAGCATAGATGACAGAGCTGTTGTGTCAGTAGGAAGGGGCCGGAGGGGGTGGGTGGGAGGTGGGGGGAAGCCAGAAACATCTTTCGTGACGGGTTCAGGCGGTTGCCTGCGCTAAGATGAGATGAACCACAGAAATTCAGGGGACGTATTGCCTTTAGATACAGGCAGGTTAGTGTAAAACCTGCACGTGACTCCAACAACAAAGGCTGGTCCCAAGTCAATTAAATTGATGGCAACAGCACAGTTTGACAACAACCAATGTACGTTTTAGTGTGCATGGAATACAATAATAATAAAAAAAAAACCAACCAAAAAAGCCAAAACAAACCATAGAGTACTCAATACACCACACACGTGCACCACTGTCAACACATTGTCAGGTTTCTAGCAAGCATATGTCTGTGGGGGGAACAAAAAGAAAGAAACAGATATTAAGGGGAAGAACGTTAGCATTATGTCCAACCATGAGATCTAAACTTAACCTGACCACATTCAGACAAGCAGAGCATGGCTCTTTTGTGGTGCTGTTACAGCACGGTTGACTGGAGTGAGAAGACAGAAACAGCTTTGAAAGAGCCCCAACATTCAACTACAGCAATTAAAAATGAGTGTGAGATATAAACCATATCTGATTCATACCTTAACGCATTGCAATTCTAACAATACCACTACAATATTGATTTTAACAACATGCTCAGACTGCTTAACAAGACACTAAAGAAATTTGGAGAAAATTCTCCTTCCTCACTGAAAAAAAAAGAATCTTCAAAAAACCTTCCAGATCCATCTGCAGCTGTTGTTAGCTATGTACAGTTTAATTCCCTCTCTTGTCCTGTTTTTACTAAGCAAGGCCAGGATGCTGCAGTTTTCATTACATATGGCATATTCTCAATAGTCTATCAGCTACTGTGAGCAAAAATCACGGCTAAAGCAATACAGTTAGAACAAGCAGCACAAGAACTGCATCACACTATGCAACAATGGCTTAGGCCATGGCAATGATCACCACCACCAGTAGATCTGTATTTCTGTTGTTTCACCTATGTGGTTCTGCTGACCACATGTGCCATAGAGGGGAAAAAGAGCCTTCCAGCTCCTGTGCAGACTAACTTCACTGTGACAGCTGAGGGATCAGCTGAAAGTATGTGGTCAAATACTATACAAAAATGCTGAACACAACGGGGCTATACAAGAAGTTGTACACCGAGTTGCTTAGTTATACCTAAAAACTAGCTGCTGAGTAAGACAGTAGCATCAGTAACAATACTGTTTCATATTCATCTGAGAATCATGGATATAAAAGCAAACATCTTACCTCCTCATGACTGCAGCACAACCCACAGAGTCCTCCAAGAATGCCATTGATGATCTGTATGAAGCACAGAATAAACTCTATTGCTCCCACAACAAGGAGGATGGAAAAGAGGGTGATGTTCCACTGCACGATGTTGTAAGGTTCTTGACAGAGAGACCACTTGTCATACTCAAACAAGTACCTGTACACAGCAATTAAAAGCATAATGAACATTGTGAGAGTGGGATGCTTACCATGCACTAGAACCAGATTATATCTAGTTTGTAACTGCATCGAGGATAATCACTCTTCATGGGAAAAGAAAATGCAGTGGTTTATTCCATGCAAAGTTTGCTCTGTTTAAGAATGTATTGAACTATCAACCACATATTTTTTATAAGGCTGAATTATATATACATATATATGTATTTAATAAACATCTAAGCTATAAAACCACAGAGCTTTTCAGGGTTTTTCTAAAGGCTGTAATTACTGATCTGAAGCAAATGGGTCACTTCCTCTCTTACTCTGCTCTCTTTGGCCCCTCTCACATGACTGCTCTGGAAGAGCCAAACACAGAAGTGTAGAGGGGTACTGCAGTGTTCCAGCTGGTACTTCTCACCCACATCTTCAGAACATCCGCACTCACCAGCCTTCAGCAAGGACTGAACTCAGTATATCGGTCATGGTTGGAGTGGAGGAGGGGGGAGGAATTCCACCCCTCTCAGAAGGGATGTAGTGGAAATATGAAGTTAACCTCTGCTGCAAAGGAGCTTTACATGGCCCTTGACTCATCAAGCTGTGTCTAATCTGGCATCAGCCAGAAGCAGCCTCGAGGTTGCCAGCCATATAAACACTGTACAAGTATGTCACAATCCAACCCAAATCCTCTTCTGTCCTACAGGACTTGTGGGGATTAATGGGGAATAGCAGACAACTCAGCTACATTGGCTCAGTTTGCTGGAGAAGCCTAATTAGGGATAATTAAGAGATTCTGTCTCTCCCCGCCCTGCATTGTAGAAAGATTCATATAAAACTTTTCTAGTTTCATTTACAAAGGTTCTGTGCCATTGTTACTAATGCTGGTATTTATGCCAGTTTACATTGACAGGAAGCAACTTCAGAAGCAAGCCTCACAAAACAGGTTCTTACACAAATGATGACAAATTTCATAACTGTAAATCACTCAAAGTCCTAAAACTTTATGGTTTGTGCTAGAGAGGTTCATGGACAGGAACAGTATGTGGTATGTAGATATTATTACCTATATATATGTTCAGATCTCTTTTTGTAGGACAGAGGATTTATATTGCTTTGATTTTAAACTATAGCAGCGTGGGTAACTGATGCCATCTATTTAGTTCTTACTGAGTAAGAAGCATAAATTTATGAATGGATCCTGGTGTCTGGTAGTGAATATTGCTGAAAGGTACCAGAAAAGAGATCATAGGGGAAGTTATAACATCCTCATGAACAGACAAACTTACCCTCCCGAATGGAAAGGATAGACCCAGTTTCTTCCTAGGTGAGTCAAACAGTAAGGTCCATGAGACAAGCCAAGCGCTGAAATGATGATGCAGTATCCAGAGCCAAGCATCCCAATAAAGGCTGCCAGAACTGAGGACAGCATCTGCACAGGAAACAGACACAAACTTTCAAGAGAGCCATCTCCACGCCTTTAGGATTGTCTGGGGCTGAAGCGTGAAGACTCACTTACCGAGCAGCTTTTCCCACAGCTCCCGCGGCCAAAGCACCCACAGCAGTCATCGTCGTGAAGCCCAATGAATACTGCAGCTGGAATGAGTACCTGGGAACGGAGCAAACAAAACACAGGGCTCAGTTTTGTTGCACAGACAGTGCAGATAAAGGACAGCCCTCACAACAAATTCATTTCTATCACTTCTTGGCAGGGGAGTGGGGCTGCCTGCATAGATTATTGGGTTTTACTCCTATTTAACATAGTAGGCACCTTGCTACTGATATCAGTAGCACCACCCCCAGGACAGGTACAGTTCTGTTTCCGCTTTGTGTATACACTGCACTTAAACACATAAAGTGCCTGTTGATAAAGAGCCTGCTCTGACACTACTGCAACTTAAAGGACTTCAACTTTAAGAGGTTGTGTTCACACTGAAGGCTGTATCCTGCAAATAAAATAAAAAAAGCATTCACTTTTTTGCCAAATGAGCACTACAATATGAGTCTCTCAATTATGTTGTTAAGAAAACAATTACTACCAAGATATTAGTTACTGGAGAACAGTCACCACAGCCTGTGTGAAACCAGTCTGGCTAGAGTAAAAAGCCTAGGAATATTTTGCCCAATTCAGGCAAACATCTCATTACAGACATCTAGCTTTTTCTAGGTTTCCACAGTTTCCTGTGACAGAAATGGAAAGTGACAAAGCAGAAGCTATCTGCAAGAAACATTATCCATCCATACTCCACAGCTTTTAGTATACAATCAAGAAGGAGAAGAGTTGCTTAAACAGAGTATCCTCCACACCAGCACTAACAGGACTTAACAGACTGTACTTAGAAAGACTCTACAGTCAGGTATATGTTGGAAAACCATAAAGAATGAGCAAAGTCTTACTGCAAAGATTTACTCCACAAGACACTAAAATAAAAACTATCCAGCTGAAGAGTCACATACTTGTCAGCCCTAACGCAAACCCATTGCTGAGCCCCAGTGCTGCAGGTCCAGAAGAGGCTGTACAAGTTTGTCTGAGGAGCAGTTCCATCAGTTTCACTTGCATCACCCTGTGTGTAAAGCTCAGTCTTTGCCAATCCCAGCCTAGGTTCCAACTGTGCTGTGACACGGCTGTAAGCACCTCTCATAAGATGGAGCAACTTACCATGCAATTGTTTTCTATCAACCTGTGATTGTAGATACCTTGAGATCTGTAGCCTGTTTCTAAGAGGACTTTTAAAAGTGAATGAAAAAGGAATCCTGGAGTCAGGGAACCTATATATGCTACAATGTGATCTACCAAATTGAAAAGGTAGAAAATAGTAGCTTCAGACTAACAATGAATAATTCTTCATCCTTTGCTGTTACTCGAATGCAAAGCTTTGAAAACTGCCACTCAGTTCCTCTGAATAAAGAGCTAATGCAGAGAAACAACCATTAACATTTCATAGTAATTAAGGAATTGTAACTAAATGCTAGTTATCCAGGGACATTTAAAAGTAGAATCATTCAATAATATAACAAAAATGTAACGATAATATAAATGGTTTAACCCTGAATGCAAACCATGACCTGCTGAGAGGCTCGGTTCCAGTTTTGCATTTGGATTCTGTGACCTAGACCCTCCTGGACCAACAATCGGGCTGGGATGTAGCAGCCCTATGATTTACTCAGCTCTAAAATGATGTAACGTTGTAGATAAGATAGCCAATAGTAAGTAAAAATCCCTATGGGGCAATACAGCTAATTTCTCTTGATAAAACTCCAGAGGTTCCTGCTGCCAAGACATATGATCAATAAATTAACATAACTGGTAAAGAACCAGTAATACCAAGTAGCTCCACAATAAGCTTGAAAGAAACCACTAGCTCGTTACTTACCAGAAAGCCTCCACCTACAATGCCATGAAGGCACTCCACGTATTTGCTGAGGTGATGCTCTGAAGCAAATCTTGTTTCGCCATTGGGAAAATAAAGTAAAATGTTGGCCACGATGCTGAGCAAGGCAAGGACGAGCAACTTATAACCAATACATCTAGCCCTCCTTGCAAAACACATGTCCTCGGCTTTACAAATCCTTCTTTCACTAGTTCAATCCAACCTCTCTCATACCTGTCCACACCTAAAAGAAGATCAGCCTTTATTCTCACCTCCTTAAATACTCAGGGTTACCTAGCTACCTGGATGACGTTTACACCTCTTCATAACTACCATTCCCAATTGCAGAGTGAGGGAACAGGGATGGCAGAACGCCACCACCCTTTCTAAATGCAATAATTGTTGTCAAATCCAACGCAATCAAGGAAATACTGAATACTGGGTAATTTTGCTGTAATATAGGATGCTTGGAATGGTGACCCGTGAACACGATTAGACATGAACAACAGCCTGAAACCACAACACAAGTTCGGGTAGGAACCCCAGGAAAAAAGTTTTGTTTTCTTTGTTAGGAGCAGCTTTGATTTTTAGGTTTATAGACTGATTCAGAACAACCTGAAGCAGGGAAAGACTCGGCTGCCTTCAACAGTACTGAGTCAGAGTTTGGGGTATAAATAGAACAAGGTCTAGAGCAATGAGGAGTATGTAGAGCAACCTCTTGCTTTGCTATTCTGTTGATGGAATAAGAGCAAGGTTGGAAAACAAATAAAATGGAGACGTTCTAAGGAGTGTTCTTGTTCTTGTCAAATTCAGACAAGCCGAATTTAGGTTAACAGAACTTTTGTAAAGCTAAACCAAACAAACACCAGTAAAAAATACTGCTTCAAAAAGAGGATTATAGAATACTGTCCTTATGCTCAAATATCATGTCAAGAAAAACAGAAAAAGAAAAATTGCAGACAGAAATGTATTGTTACATCAAGGGTTTCCACACTGTGTAACACGCACCAGTAACGTTAATTTACATAGTAAATGCAGATACAAAGTGACCTGGAAAAATTAAGATCTAGTTTTCTCTCTTTTCCCTCACACTAATTTTGCTAAAATAGCCAACAAAGCTTTCTTCTTCACATAGATACAACTCAACATAGAGGCACGAGCTGCCATGCCCACTGCTGTCACACATGAAGGTAACTAAGAAAAGCACAGGCCCAGACTAGTTTTGGGAGGTGCTGCTGCTGCCATCATAATAACACAATGTAATTCCCATTGCAAAAAAGTAGCTAGACAAGCCAAGTTTGGGAATCTACAGGATGTTAGAAGACTGCGGTGAGACTTTACCCAGTTATTTAGGGGGAAAAGTACTTATTCGGGTTTTGCTGTTGTTGGGAGGGGGCAGGGGGGGTGTTTGTTGTGTTTTTTTATCAGCTAAATAACACTGTAAACAGAACTCCAAATCAAAAGTGTGGTATTCTCTCAAGTGCTATGAGCAACACTTAAGCTGAGAGAGAGAGAGATCCAAAAGAAAGCGGGGTGGGAATGGGGGTGGAAAGAGAGCGGTCCTGTGCAGATGTCACTTTGTGATGTAACTTCTCCGGGTATTGTAGCTCATGACCTTGGAGACTTCCTTCATTATGAGAAATATCCTCCAATTGTAGAAACATAGGCTGACCATTATTGTGCACTTCACCTCTGATGACTAATCCAAGCATAAACACCATCCTGCAAGTTTCCTCTGCAGAAACAGACAGCTGCTCAACTGAAAACTCCCTTCATTGTGTTATGCTCAAAAACCCAAACCACTCCCCCCACAAAACACCACACAACACACTCCTCCACCACCAACAACAAGCATGACACCATATATCTCACCACTGGGAAGTGGATTTAAAATCTGTTCTATTTATAACTTGTATAATTGTTTTCTAAGTGCTTTGAAATAAAATTTCACATCATCAAGAACTGTATTGACAATCAACTCTGTACATTATCAAGCATGCGGGGCACTGCAGTCTGCAGTTACCACCAAGGAACTACCCCAAAGAACATCCCAGTGCTTCAGGTCATTCTCCCATATAATCATGTAGGCTACAAAAATCTTGAGCTTGTTTCTTTCTGATGTCTGTTTCATAAATCCTAATTTTGCTGCTTGGCAAAGCAAGCAGTGGAACACATCGTGGGTATGTGGAGTTTGAAATGATGAAAATAACCAGATATGAGCTTCTCATCAACCAGAGGAACAGCAGGATCCAAACTGGAACATGCTGCAGCCCCATGAGATGGCAGACTGTGTGCTAGTATAAGCAAAACCAGATTTGGGGTTTGAGTCTTTTATACAAGAACCTCTGAGTTTTCACTTGAAGAGGTAAGAGAATTGCTCACTCACAGGTTCTTCCCTGTGGCCTATGGGAAACTCCACTTTTTCTCTCTCTTAGAACTATTCTTGTGGCTCTGATGCCTGTCCTGAACAAAGAACACATATTATAAGGTAATCAATCACCCAGTATTATTGACAATAAAAGTCTATTCCTAGGCTAAAGCATAACTTCAGAGTGTAGGTCTAGCAGAGAAGCACCAGCTGCAGTGTGGTAAAGGAAGGACAAGACAATCAGTGAAGTAATTTTGACAGCACATTCTTAAGGTCCAGCAGGTAGTACCACTGTGAAAGACTTCCATATCCTCTCCTGGCAGAAGGGGACTGGTTTGTAAACAATTGCAGCAACTGGCTTGTATCCCCACATCATCAATTCTGCAGGATAAAGTTTGCCAGCAGAAGTGTTACATGGAGCAGGACATTGACCTTTCATGCCAGGCAGGTGGCTAAAGTTAGGTGCCTTGTCCAATTACTGAGGTATCCAACACCAAACCTAATTTCACATGGGGTCCAAGGATCCAGCAGCCTCTCTATAAAACAAAAAACCCACCTCAAAAAAGTTCTTGTTGCTTTGGCTGTTCTATTGCAGCAGGACAGAAGTCTGCTTCTTTCATAAAATAAAGACGTTAGACCAGCATTTCCTCATGCCAAAAGTAGGCATTTCTCCTACAAAGGCAAATAATTTCAACTACCACCAGAACTAGCACCTCCACCCTAAGCCAGATTCCCAAAGTGATTCATCATAATCAAAAGAAGAAACTGATTGCAACAGTGAAGAAAAGTGACATACAAAAGACATCTTTGGACTCCACCAATAAATTTTAATGCCCACATTAATCCTGGAAACACCCATATCCCTCCAACTAAAGAGGAAATAAAGGGGGTTGGGAGGGAAGTATATCTGCAAAACAAACGCAGAAGTGGTGAGGCAGACCCAGAGCCGTCATGTCAGAGTCCCCATGCTGTCAAGAGCAGGGTCACACAGAAAAGGCTCAGTTTCCCTGACTGGGCACATTATCCTATTTGAACTTGTTGCACATGCATGCTGTAAGACTCCTGTGCTCTAAGGATGCTGAAGAACCTGATTTCCTTAGCTCCCTGGCACACGGTCAGAAGGTCAGAACAGTCCAGCTGCTATTTCCTTCACGGAAATGAGACTTTTATAGTTCAGCTATCCCAAATCCCCAGTGTTAATCTTGCTAATCCTACCTAAACTAAACTTTTTTTCTTTTTTCTAGCACCTGAAGAGGTTTACATTCCTTAAAACCAGAAAAAGGATAAAAGGTTTGCAATAAATACTTCTGCTTATCTTTGCTCAGAAAACACTAGTGCCAATATCCTGATTTAAATTAAAGAGGTCAGAAAGATGGAAAGAAAGATGAGGCTTTACTGAAAAGCATCACATCTTTCTTCCCAGTAGTTTCTTCTACCGCTCCAAAAAGTCAGCCCTGCTGCTTGACACTGCCTTTCAGACACCTCTAGACATGGTGTGGTGAAAGACACAATAGTGATGAAGAGACACAGCTGAAACAGACACATGACAAGTGTCTTCCAATTACCTTGAAAACGATCTAAAGAGAAAAAAAAAACCAAAACCTCACAACAAAAAGCCTTGAAGCAAATACATATTTTTTTTTTTTTTACATTATGAAAACAGGTCAGGTGTGAATGGAAGGGGCTTTGCTAATATCATTGCTGTTTGGACACCCAACACTACAACTCCTACCAGAGAGTTTCTCATTCTAACTTCCCTTGCAAAACTCCTGGTCCCACCCACCCCCAGCAAAAGGTTAATGGCAGGGAAGTACCTGGCAGGTGGCATCACTGGCAGGGTGTGGTAATGGCATGACATCTGTAGATGAGACACGGCCTGGGAAATAATAGGATGGGCTGTAGAGCTGCATTTGGAAAATCTGGGCAACACAATGCATGTGTATCAACGCAGAGTATGAACTCATGCTTGTATTCCCTTCTAAGCTGTTCTCATTTGCTCTTCTCTCACCATGTAGCAGGTCACTGAGCACGGAGTCAAATAATAGCTCACACAACTGCTGGGAGCGTGCAATGAATGTGCAGTCACCTGTTAGCTAAAGGAAGGGACGCCTCTCAGCCAGCTGTTCAGACAGAGCTTCCAGTCACCTTAGGCACACCCATGGCTGCCCTTCAGTCAAATGGACCAACACTTGTCCACAATATCATCCCTTTCTCAATGTCCAAGTGTTGGGACATTGCTCAGTGCTCATGTTTTCCAGCCATCATCCACAAAAACACTACGCTGTAGCTACAATAGTCCTCAGGCACATCACCTCACGAGGGCACGTCAGCCAGCAAACTCCACCTAGACAGTCACAAGAGGAAACTACTCCCTTGAAATCCTTGGTGTCTATGGTCTCCTGGACACAGCCAGAAGAAAGTTTCCACATTACTTTTATTAATTATGACAGGCCCTCAGATGGAGTAATGAGCTACTCCTGAGGAGCAGCAACCACCTCTTGCCATGAGACAGGTCACTGAACATGAAATCACTCACTCCTCACACAGCTGTAACACACATGCAGAGGCTCACTCGCTACCTCTGCCAACACTGTAAGACAGAAACCTGATCTGAACCTTAGAAAAAGCCAACTTGAAACGAGTGGTCACGCTTCTATGCAACGACACATGTTGACACATTCAGAGAATATTTAATTTATTAGTAATAGCGCTGACCTAAGGAGGAGTCATCAATGATGCACCAAAAGTAGTTTTGACACTTAACCAACCAGCTTGGAGATTCAAAAGCTTACAGTCAAGGCAGAGCTGCCACTAAATGAGTGTATAGAAATTGTTCTCTCTAAAGTAGAGCCCGTAAACCTTACTTAAGAAAACTATTATTGACCCGAGACTGGCAGCACTATTGTAAGATCATTCCACAATCAAATAAACCACTTCAAAAAACTGTTTTCTGGTGACATAAAAACCATGATTCAGCCTATGTTTATTACTTCTTGCAACAGTGTTATTATTATAAAAGTAGGACATAAGACAAATTCTATTTCTGCCACAGCCTGTGTGGCAGAAACCTTGGCCATGCAAAACCACCAACAAAAGCTTGTTTCCCTTGGACTGTAGTATTTACACACAGGTTTGCATTCCGTATTTTTAGCCTATCCCTAAGATTGTGACATTATTGCAAAAGTTAAAGAATCATGAAGCATTACCAGCACTGTACTATAAGCCTACCTTGCTCTATACTGTATGCCATGGCTGTAGGAATCATCTTAACATACGTATCTCTGCATCGAACAGGCTTGAAGTGTGCTGCTTCTGTGACTCCCTTCCCCTGTAGCAATACACACAAATCAGATGTCCAGTAAAAAACATCCAATTCTGACACTTCAGAGAACATGGAACAAAACAATATCATGATCATGTCTTTGGCTCCTATGGTGCAGAAGTCAATCATTAAGCATCTTTGCGTTTCTCATATAATGATCCTGTGAGTAGTTTCCTACTTACCTCTAATCCAGCAAAACAAAGATTACCTCTATCACATCACCTATTTTAGATCTGTAGGCTAAAAAAAGGAAATAAAAACCCAAAAGCAACAAATTTCATTGCCCATTTTGTTTCATGAACAAATGCTCCATGCACTGTTCATACAGTCTCTCTCTGGAATTAGATATTAGTAAATTCATGCCAGTTAAAAACTTTTAAAACTATTCTAGATGAATAGTCCCACAGCTACTGCTTGACTCGGAATCGTTTGTGTTGATCCCATAGCAGTAAAGCACAGAATTTTGAGTTTAAAATTAGCATCTTTCATGTTGTCGCGATGGATATCGCAGCATGCTGCATCTGCTTCAGACCTCTCAGCATCAGTGGAAATTGGGTCACACACATCACAATCAGAACAGCAAATCAGACACAACCACAAGACTCTTGAAAAAGAGATTTTCTAAACTGCACTCCCACCCTGCTATCAACCTTGGCATCATCATTCCAACTGGAACTTTCAAGCTCATTTATCACTATGCACTCAGTGCACTAACTTTTGCTACCAGCTGGTCCTTAAACCACCTGTCAGTCCTCTAGTCAACTATTTTATGGTCACATTCCTTCACTGGGCACATTAAGACCTCAAAAATGCTGTGCAAATGAAGCACACTTTTTAAAAGCAGAATGTTAATTAAAAAAAAAAAGAAAAATTAAAAGCTACAGTTAAGGAAAAGCTACAGCCTGCAGAAGACCCCATTTAATCTGAGCAACATTTAATGGAGAAAAGCAGAAGAAAATAACACTCATATTTTAATCAATTCTTAGTCTTTTTTTGAGGAAACATCCTGGGACAGTACAACTGCAGCTGCATTCTGTGTAGATATACAAAACACCTGCCTGCAATGTGGTGCCTGTACGACATACAGAGCTTTACCATGGTGGCTCCTTTCACCAGCTCCTTCTCACTGAGAGACATGGTGCCATTCTAATGGACTGCACTTTGCTTTGGAGGGTGGAAAAAGACTAAATTCCTGAATTACAGGTTTTATATTCCTTTGAACTATAACAGCTAAAAGTATTGGTGTCACCAGTGCACTTCGATGTGGAAGTGAATGCAGCAGAAGCATGTCTGTTCACTCCAGAGTATTCCACTGCACAGCCATCTCCTCAGGGGTCAGGTCCCACCCACAGGACTTTCTGCGAGCTCTTAGAAGACAAAGAGCCCTGAGATTTCCACCAGCTCCCTCTAGCGATAACCAGGCTCAGTTGTGCCCACTGGCTCCAGTGTCCTCTAGCTCTCTCATCTTCTACAGCAGCTCATGAAATATTATCTTCAAGCAGACACCACCTTCTGCATAAGATGACAATACTGAGTAACAACAGCCACTGATGGCCCGGGAGTCAGGCACAACTCACCCTGCAATAATAGGAACTGAACTAAGGGGTCGTCCCCAGAGTCACATCCTGATGGCCTCGGTAGCACTGGCTTTGGTTCAGACGCTAGCTCCAAAAGAGAGCTCTTCCAGGAAGAGCACTACTCTATGGAATGTTAAAAGAGGAAGTGCTTTTACAGATCTTTGCAGCAGACAAGTAGTCCCACTCTTTGCTCTCCACAAGCACAAAGGAAACAATAACAAATACTGGAAGTTTCCTCTGAAGGCGAGGACAAAAATCCTAACTCCAACAGAAACCCAATCACAGCCTTTGCCTTGCTTCTGAGGTAAGTCAGGTGACACTTTCCTCCAAAAAGTCAGGCAGTCTTTGAGGAAACTGTACCCATGTCAACAATACTGGAGAGGAAAAGGCTCCGGGGCAACCTTCCAGTCCCTAAAGGGAGCCTACAGGGAAGATGGGGAGGGACTCCTTATCAGGGAGTGGAGTGATAGTAGGAAGGACAACAATTTTAAACTAAAAGAGGGGAGATTTAGATTAGATATTATGAAGAAATTCTTGACTGTGAGGGTGGTGAGACACTGGCCTAGGTTGCCCAGAGAAGCCGTGGCTGACCCATCCCTGGAGGTGTTTAAGGCCAGGTTGGATGGGGCTTTGAGCAACCCGGTCTACTGGGAGGTGTTCGTGGCAGGGGGAGTGGAACTAGATGGCCTTTAAGGTCCCTTCAAACCCAAAGCATTGTAGGAGTCTATGACTCAGTAACACTTACTTGCCAGGTTTTTTTGTGTTACTCTCCAACGCCCAAGATTTTGATCCATTACATTCTGTCCTAAGGTGGAGTCATAGGGCACACTAATTGAGTGCTACTCAGGGACATACAAAAGGCTGAAGGAAAATTAAAATGTGTCCTGTGGAATCATTATAATTACAAAGCCGTTACATAGGTCTTCATACCCAGACTAAATGGGTTGCTGATTAATCCAGCCAATGATTAATGTGCAACAAATATAAAAAGATTATCACAACAGGAATGAGTTTCCACGCCACCTCATAGCAAATTTATTGTATTTCAGATTATGTGCTAAGCAAGCAAAATACTCTTTCACCAACAAGAACAGCAGGCCAGTACTGTAGGACACCCCCACTTCTCTGCTATGTACAGGTAATGCTGAGAACTGCTGGCTACATGGTCCACAGCCACTTCTGCTACTGGCTTTTGGAAACTCCTGGCCTAACTGTTTACTTTTCAAGCATTAAAGTAAGATTATACCTCTCTTGGAAGTGTTCAAGCAAAGCCAGGCTGCAGCTAAGGCTTGCTGAGGATCCATGTCCAACTCCAACATACGAAGTAGCACCTTTAAAAAGAGTAAGCCAAGTTCTACAATGGGGTAGTGTATACAATGCAACAAATCTCACAACACATTTTCAGACACTTTATAGGAAGACTGCTGTTGTGCACATAAGCTGCCTTTGTGGAAATTCAGCTTTAGAGACCTGATTTTATTTTTCTTGTAGAAGTTTAATGCAGACATCTGATTGGCAGCAGGGTCAAGGGCTGGAAATGAGCTAAAGAAGCAGAAATTTGCTTAAATATTCTATATTGTCCTATTCTTGAGCCTTCATGTTCAATTGAAAACATCTCTAGATTCTACAGGAAAGGCATGTGGCTCATGTATGACACAGCAAGAGTGGTAGAAGAAAAAGGGTGTTTCTGCAGCCCTTTAAGAGCATCACAGAGGGAAGGAAACAGGAAGAGGATTACTGTAGTGAACAAAACAGATGTATAAAGAGCAGACTAAGCTTAACTCAGCTCTTCACCAGATCTGCTTTGGCTACTTATTTTTTTAAAAGTGACCAACAGGCATACTAAATCCAAGATGATGTGTGAAATCTAAGGAAAGTACAAGAAGAGTGACAAAAGTGGTTACTGAATCCATCTGGCAGTCTGAGGAAGGAATACAGTTCTTCAGACAGCTCCAGCTCACCATCCTCTCATGACACATTCCACAGCGGTAACCAAACAGAATGAAGACATGCGCAGATCACTGGAGAGGACTTTCATCCTCAGATTTCCCTTTGGGAGGGCACAGCTCCTAGAGCTCTGGATGTTAGATTTGCTTTCACAAGTATTTCGCAAGTTTTTTGTAGCATTTCCAATTAGGGGATTGGGAGGCTCTTTTTTAACACCAGAAAATGAGCAAATACACCCTCAACTACAGTTCAGTGGATAAATGACAATACACAAAGATCAAGGAAGGAAAGAAGGTGTGGCTGTGGGTTTCTACATCCTGCCTGAAGAGTTGAAACACTCTCCAGAGCAAAAGGCCACAGAGCCTTCCATCTGCCAGTACACCACCAAAACACGTTACCTGCACCATCCTCATGGCTGCACAGCTTTTCCCATCACTCTGCAGGAGGACGGGAGCTTCTCACTGTCTGCACTGCTGCAAGGGTGGGACTGGATGCTTCTCCGGTGCAAGGCATCTTCAGTGGCTCCTAGCAGGAGAGGTTACCTCCTCTGTTCTGAAAAAGCATAAATATAATACACCTTATATCAGCAAACTGATGGGACTGGTTATATTTGACAAGGTTGTTGAAAGAACGGCCAACTTAAAGAGTGATGGTGCATGGCAGCCAGCAAGGCTGACTGATCAGCTAGCCAGCAACTGCAACGTCAGAGGTGGTACAGAGACCCTGACTGTACTGAGAAGAGGGCAGGGTTGGTGGTAGCAGCCGGTGAACCAGTCACTGGAGGATTCTTGGTGTAACACACACCAGTAAACACCAATTATTAAAAGGGGAATTTCAAGGCAGAGATGCCCAGGACTTACTGTGGCCATTGGTATCTCTGAAGGAGCCTGTTTTCAGCTACAATTCTCTGTCAAAATCAGAAGGAAAAAGAAACCCCAGCACATGAAGTCACGCTCTAAGCACTTGTCAAGTTAGATGATTTCCTACAAAGCAACATGCCCATCAAACACCTATATAAAATACAGATGGGGCCAGCATAAAGTAACTGATGCTAAAACATCTAAAACTATCGTATGTTGTCACTGTTGGCCTTGTAACAGCAATGCACACTTTCAACTGAAAACGTAAGGGGAAAACAGTGGAAAGCAAATGGCCCCACTGAGGGGTTTCTGTAGGATATATATTGCCATTTTAACACCTGTGACATGTTTGGGAGTGGAGTGGCCAGCCTGTCTGCTCCGCACAGTGAGCATCAGGAATGCAACAGCCCTCCCACGTATCCACATGCTGCTGGTAGCCAACTGTGGCCCTACTGAAACATGTATTCAGGAGTTTATTTCTCCCAGCTGCTGCCTGAGCCCAAACATACAGACAGAAAAATCTCTTGTCAGGGGGTGTGACAGCAGCTGCCTGCACACAACGTGGCAGACCCATGCAGAGGAAGCGCTGTGCGCACTGTAGTCTACATACCTCAACTTTAGTGCAGCAGTCAGGACCCAAACACTTATTGATCTGGTGAGGAAGCTAAATTCTAGCAACCCAACAAGCATTGAGGAATTCTTTCCAGTTGTTACTTTCAGTCTCCCAATCTGGATAGCTCTGCCTCTCCCTTTTACCTCCCATAGGCTACCAATGGAAACACATGCATAGGATCTGGCTTGCAAGCAGCTGAATGAACCGTCACAAGTTCTCTTAATCCTATAACAAAACGTGACTTTCGGATGTGTAGCACCTGTAAATTCTTTGGCTAAGTCACAAGTTACATTTTCCATAAAGAATCGAAAGCTGACACGGTCTGTTCCCCCTGGAAATTACACAATGTGTTAGAGATGACATCACGCTGCAGTGAAGTACCCTGGCACCGGAGAGCGGGCAGATGGGCAAACACCCTTGCGGATCGCTCTCCTGTACTTTCTCATACATAACATCAGTCCAGGTGGGGGTGTCCCTGCTCGCCGCGGTGGGATGAGCTGGCCCAAGAGGCCCCTTATGGCCTGGGCCATTCCATGAATCACTACACTGTATCTGTCAAACAGGGAAGGCAATTTCAGTCATTTAAAAATCCTCAAATACCTAGTACTACTTATACTACTTAGCTCTCCTTGTAGAGTTCAGGAAATTGCAGGCCTGCTTCGAACAGCAGTAAGTCACCCAAATACAGATGTGCATATTTGTGATTAGAAGGTACCAGAGCTCATATATTACATCTACATTTTTGTTTAAATCATGCACAAATTCTTTGGAAAGTAAGAACCACCATATGTCCTAGAAGATATGATGGCTTTTGCAAGTATTAATAGGAATGAACTAGCTAACAGACAAATACAGAGAACTAGGTATTGCTGTTTTCCTCACAGGAAATTATTTTCTTTACAAAAAAAACACAGTTTCTTCACAGATTAAGCCAAATTAATTCAGTTAAAATTACACTGATGCAAACAAATATGCCTGAACAGTACATTGCTAGTTAACATACACAAATAAATACTATCAAAATTTCTCATTAGTAACTCAGTCTTGGTATTTCAGGATTCTGAATGAATAAATTTTGCCAAGGCACAATTTGAACTTCTGCCCCCCTGCCCCAAGTACAAAGTTTAAGAACTTGCTATCTTTGCCAAACCTATATATTGCTATTGATCTTTAACAATGATTAAACGTCTGCTGCATTCAATATTTAAGTGCAGTAATTTATGCTGCATTTCTTATTTAAAAATAAACCCTACCGGAAATTATATTTGATGAAAAGAGAATCATACAACCTGCTACGCCTAAAGTTTTCAGACAAAAGGGGAGCAAAGAAGGAAAGAGGAGGGGAGGAAATATATATAGCACCAGAATTCTTCCGAAAAAATAAGCACAGGAAGGGAGGACAAGATTTTCTCCATTGTGAAAAATAAGTAACAGAGCAAATCCAACTCCCGTGTGGATGTCTAGCTGGTGCAAAGACTATAAAACAGTGATGTAAGAAACATAGGACATTTCTACTTTTCTCTCAAAATAAAAGGAAGGTCTAGAATTTACAAGCAAATCTTGCTAAGAACTCAAAGAACTTCCTTAACATTGTAAATTCTGTTTGCAAAGCGCACTGAAAAGTTATCACCGTCAGTTACACGTGAGGTCTATACATGAGGGTTACAGGGTACACCACTGTCAGGGCAATAGAACCTTGCACTGCTAAAGGAATCAGTTTTAAAGTCATAGAAGACATTTCTATCTTTCCCTGCCTTAAAGAAAAAAGGCTCAACTATGGCCACAGCACCCCAGATGTAACTTCACCAACATGGTGTTTACGTCGTTGTGCAGGGACACAACGGTGACCTCCTGGGGCTAGAGAAGGTCCAACAATCTCACCTCCTGGAATGCAGCCACCACGGATGTCCATCAGTCCCCTCCTGGAATCTCATATCTGCTACACAGAACCAGAACACAGGCAGAAGGGACTGGATCTCTACCCCTGTTCTCTAGCTGCACAAAGAAGGCTTTGTGTGCAACAAAAATGAGTTCCTTTACTCAGAGCTTAACAAGAACAGCAAATATGTATTTTTAAAAAACAAATCTGCAAATTACCTATCCTATCCTGCAAGAATAATACAGTTGGGACTCTGACCACCTTCTCAAAGAGTCTTCACACATACTAGAACATGGTATATTGGGAACTATTTGCTCACTGGTAGCATAAATCCTCAGCCTTCTGGAACTGGTCCTGTGCCAAAGCCCACGCAGTTGCACTTGATGGAAGAGCGGGCAATGCCTTGAGGATTCACCACAGTGAAGTAAACTGTCTCAGTTCTAAAAGCAAGATGTTTTCAGGACTGTCTTCTTAGTGCTTAAAATACAAAAAGAATCCAGTTTAGCGTGCAAAAATTCTGTCTCAGTTAAAAATAGACCACTATATACTTACAATACGTAATTCATCCTGTCTTTTGACCTGTCCCACTGGACCCAGAGGATACGTTCACACAGGGAAACAACAAAAATACAATCCTAATCCATATTTGATTTGCTTTATTAAAGCTATGGGCTGGATTAGTCTGGACTCCTTGCACTAGTACAGAATTGGAGAAAAAGTAAGGACAGTAACTTCAAAGTGGTAGTATAAACCATGCTCTAAAACAAACATGACACATGAGGCTTCAGACAGACACTAGGGAATGACATACGTTATCGTATGAAAGACAAAGTACTGGACGGTGCCAAAGTCCTCTTATAGCCACGTAATGCCCATATCAATAAGGCATTTCAACTTTATAACTAATATTTGGTTAAGTTCAAGCTCAATCCTACCAATAAACTAAAGTAAACATACCTATCTAAAGTACACAAAACCAGCCTAACACAGCCTGGTACTTAAACCCATGTGAATTTCTGCCTGCGCGTGAGTAACCACTGTGATCATAGGATTTTCTTAGTTTTCCCTCAGTAAGTCTGGCATTGTACAACACTTGAAGATGACTTTTAGCTACAAGATCTTGCTAAGCATGGACCTCACTGAATTTGTCTGGACTGCAAACCCCATCGGCCTCCAATACTTCGTTTCTGCCTTACAAACACAGTAATGAGACAAAAATCATTAAATGGCAAGAATAGTGCTGGAGGCTGGCTGGTGGGGAAGCACAGCCACGTGGAGTGTGTTTGGAGAGAGATTGGAGAGCTTTACTGCCCTCTTCACCTGCCTCTGGGTTCACCTTCCACTTCCTGCTCCACACGTTGGTGGGGTTCCCACTACCCTGAACTCCCGGCTGAGGCTGAACACTTCCCACAGAAAGCAGCAGAGCTCTTAGAGCCATGGGCATCTTTGCCCGTAGGTGCCCTCCTCTCCTCTGACTAAGGGAGGGATAATGCTGAGTCTGCATTCTTTTTTTTTTTTTTAAAAAAAACAAACAACATTTTATACCACCATGACAACATAAAAAAATCTCACAACAACAAATTGTACCTTTTCTGTACCATTCTGTGAAAGATCTGTTCATTCACTGCCCCTCTGTGACAGAAACCAGCCACCAAGAGGCACAGACTCACAACGATTCAACAACTCCAGGGTGTGCTGTAGCATCTGTAGGATTCTCTGATCCCCCTGACCAGGATTTAAAGTTTGAGCCAGATTTTCCCTCATACTTTTCTGTTCCCTGACTGTCCAAACAAATTTTTTTAGTATGGTTCTTAAGCAAGAAGAAAATATCATGTAATTATGGAATAATTAATGAAATAGAACATCTTAAAGCATTTTGGTAAAATTAGGATAAGTCATTAGTGCACCTCTCACGCTGCTATACTGCTTAGTTTATTTAAAATCTCCAGACTTATTGTTTCTAATATGCCTTTACTGCAATTTATCAACTGTTATTTGCTCTTTTTCTGTTGCCTTTCATTTTTTAAGTAGTACAACTGTACACATGGACTACTGCTATAAAAACAAACAGGTTCTGAGCAAAATTATTTAGCAGAGACATACTTCAAACTAAATAATTCTGAAGGAGGTCTTATGACCATCATATGTACAGAAGTAGATTAAAATGTCCAGTAATGGAGTTCCTCCCCATACTCCAGAGTGTACTTGCATGCCTAATCCAGACGTGCAAGGGAAGAGAAAAAACTTTTTCAAGGCAATCAGCTGAGAATGCTCCTTAGCGTAGAACCTGGACAGGCTTTTTTTCCCAAGTCCCAGAACTTTGTCAGGGTCAGCACAGCCTGAGAAGGCATCAGCGAAGCTGCATTTCACGGCCTCAGCCAGCACAGGCAGAGACTCAGCCGTGCTATGACCTGTGCCTTAAAGCAGGAACAACCGAAGTATGAGATTTACCACAGGTTTGAAAGCATCCAGTGTTACTGCATGAAGAGCACTGTGCACCCAGACATTATTCACCTCACTTATGCGAGGTATTCATTTAATCATGTTGTTCACAGCATTGTGCAGTAGTTAGCTATGAGGAATTCTGAAACAGTATAAAGTTGTTTGCAAATACAGGTGAAATCATACTGAAGATTTTTTTTTTAAGTTTATACTGTAGCTTGCAAAACATAGTATTTTCAACATTACAATAGTTTCATACTAACAACCTCTCTCAAATAAAGTCACATTTATTTAGTAGTAGAAAACTCTTCAGTGTACAGGTTATTGAAGTCCATGCTTTCTGACTGGGCTTCAATGAACTTGTACCGTAAATGCCTGAAAATTTTCACAGATTTATTCTTCTCTGTCTGAACCATACTTTCAGAGTTGGCCAGACTTGAACAAAAAACAGAAATGCCTCTCAAATTTTTTACTGGATATAAGAGCCATACCTTTACGTCAGCATTCTTCAAAAGGTTAGTGGTCAAAGCTGATTCCTTCTCTGCTTGAAGGTGTTTCCCAAACATTCACGCACTACAGGGAGGATAATAATAATATAAAAAACCCCAAGCTTTTTTCCTTGCTTTAAACAGCAAAAAGAACATTATTAGACATTTGTATGCAAATCAGCAGAGTGAAGGCATTTCCTCAGAACACAAATACACAATCTCCCAGCCCTGAGGTAGAGGCTCTCCCTGGCTCTACAACTCAGTCTTTTAGAATAAGATAAAAGCATTATGAGTTTGCACAGCGTTCTGTAGCGCTAACCCAGTCCACTGTCTAATCCAGTGTAAGAAAGTGCTAATATTATCATTATTGCTATGTGAGGAGAAATCTTGGGCCTTCACACAGAAGAATTTCAACTGCAGGTTAGTTACAGGTACACGTTTTTCACAACACACTTGAAGGTCACTTGGTGCATCCAGGTCAGATTGGGGCCTTGGGCTTTCCTTACTACTCCCAAGAGGCAAAAAAGCTCAGAACCTGTCTGCAGCAGAAACGCGCCTGCCGATATCCTTTGTGAGAAGCATGTAAAATTACAAAGAGCCTTCTTGTGCCTTCAGCACAGGATCTGTAGACTACTTGTCAAAGACTTAAAGCCTAGACCACAAGTCATCTTGCTTGTGAGAGGGCACCAGCAGAAGAAAGATGCCGTGTAAATCCTGCCAGATATGTATATACCTCAACCTGTGGTTTGTCAGACGACTGCTGCCACAGTCCTGATCCCCAGGGTGCAGCCTCGCGACTCTTGAGCCCTTTCATTACTCAAGGTTGCACATCGAACAAAGTGGCACTCCCAGCAAGACCAGCCTAGTGATAAAGGGTTGCACATGGATTAAGAAATGTGTTTTAAAGTCCCCTCAGGCTGAGGAAAATCTATGGCTTTCCTCATCTTTTCTTCATCTTTGATCTACAGCAAGGCATTTTTGACCTCCTGTTAAAAACTGGACACCCCAACTTCTACAGCTGTGCTCCAAAAGCTGTGATGTTTGCTCTGCTTTTAAAGTGTGCTTCTGCATGCTGATTTGCCCCAACCTCCAAAATCCCCTCTTCTCTTTTACAGGATCAAGGCCTGACCCACTCCTCCTCCTGGCCAACAACATATTCCAGCAGCAAGGTTGCAGCCTCCTGCTGCTGCAAAATCCATCCGAGGGGGAGGAATCCCCTTTTCCCCCACCACAAGGCTCCAGTGCTGGTGTCCCAACACCTGTTGGAACCAGTGCCAGCTCTGAGGTGCCTTTGCAGGTCTAGCCATAGACCATGCCAAGACAGCTGAAGCACTTCTCATTGCTCTTCCACCACACATCCTCCTGGCAGACCACGCTCTGGCTCCACACAGCACATGTACAAACCTATCCAGTGCTTCATAGAATCGTCCAGGCCGAAAGAGACCTGTAGGATCATTTAGTCTGACCTCCCTGCAGTCAGCAGGGACACCCCCAACTAGACCAGGTTGCCTACAGCCTCATTGAGCCTCACCTTGAATATCTCCAGGGAAGGCAACTCAACCACCTCCCTGGGCAATATCTTCCAGTGGTCCACCCCCTCATGGTACAGAACGTATTTATAATATCCAATCTAAATCTGCTCTTCGGATGCCATGCACACACTTGCTCAGCATTAAAGCAAACACCTCCTTTACCACTGAATTAACAAATTATCTTGCAAAGTCTACAAAGGTCTCCTAAAGCCTTTATGCCTGCTTCCAAAGCTACTATGTACCTGGATGTTTTGGTTTCAGTATTACTCACTACATGGATTTTCCTGCTTTGAAAATAGAAGTTCTTTAGCCCAGCAGGTAGCCCATTAGTCCTCAGCGTCTGTCCTCTGTTGCTCAACTTGGACCAACTCCCATTGATGTAATGAAAACGTTTCCTCGAGTAAAGGCTACGGGCATGGGTGTGTATGTAGCTGCGTATTTCCTAAGAGTCTGTGAGCCACGCTGCGGACTTCTGCTTCTTTCTAAAAATATTTCTTAATAGGCAACGGGTGTGCCACTTAATGAATGACTAATAACTTTTTCCTGCAAGCCCTGGATGAGACAGAACGATTGCTCTTGGGAGCAAGAAGCATTATGGTGCTACAGGATACCGTGCCCAGCAGGTGGGTGTGCAGAGTTCAGTGACCTACCCGCCGAGACAACACAAGCTGGAACTTCTATGGCAAGAGCACAAACCTGCCTTTTTTCCACACAACCCAACTACCATTTTACTGCATAGCCTCAGTATAAAACAGAGCTACATGAGTTTTCAGAAGTATGAAGAATATTAGGAAGTGTAACTAGGCAAAGCTCAAACATCTAATCAGCAAACAATTAAAAATTGGACTTTGCTTTCCTATGCGTAGTGCCTAGGGGGTATTCTTACACGTATTATCGTATCTGTTCCTTTTGAGTACAAGCACTCCTACTGAGAAATAACTCAGGACCTAATTCTTTGTATCATATGTCCTAGGACATCATATAGAACTAAACATACTATTATCTTTTTTTTTGGTTGGTTGTTTTTTTTCCATTATTATGGCTACACTGTAGCAATTGCTGTATGTGTGACAGAAATGCCCGTTGGGTTTTTTTAAACTCTTTGTCTTAAATGTCCCATATTTAACACCTTTGAAAGACTAACACCAGCTCTCAAAACATCTGTCTCCATATCATTACGGATATCTCCAAAGTACCACCACCAAGGAAGTATTGCTTCTAGGGTTTATCAGCAGTAGTAGAGATCTCTTGCTTTCAAGCAGGACAGGGGCAAGACAACCACTGAGTACAGGCCATTGAGACTGGCCAGAGATTTCTCACCATTTGAATCTATAAAACAAACCCCTGTGTGTTCCTAAAGACTGCTATCAGCATAACAGGGACAAAGAAGCAGAGGAAGTCCTTGACGAACTCTCCCCTCTGCTGTGCAAGTGCCAAAGTCGAGGCAGATATACAAAGTCATTTGGCAAGTTAAAGCTGCAGACAGGATCATCACCTGAGCTTGTCCTGAAGAGAGCAGGCTTCCTCAGAACTGGATGAACTTCTCCCTTTGCTTTAGGGAAGGTGGTTCTTTACAGTCAGGTGAAACCGAAGGTGTTTTTGGAAGGAAAAGCACAGCATAGTGACTGCACAGTTACAGCAAGGGAATATGGAGCCAGACTAGGTACCCAGAAGTTACTACCATCACTGCCTGTGGAGGTACTGGGGATGAAAGATTTCTGCATGAGGGCTACAAGTGTTTCTTGAAAAACATGTAACTACTCCAATTGGTGCTCATGCTGAAAGCTGGTTGCAGTTCACATCCCGAACCCCAAAGATTTCAATTAGTGTATGAGGATATTCAGCACCTTGAAATTTAGGTCACTTACTCTGTTGCCTCACTAGAAATCACAGGTGACCAATTTTAGAAATCCAAGTTTGACAGCATTGTCTTTAAACTCTACCTGGTTGTAAAGGAGTGCAGTCTATACCACAGAAAGGTGAGCAGATTTAAAGTTTATGCTGGTTTGTGATGCTTTGACAAATGGCATTCTATGAAGTTTAACAGCTTATTAAAACATTAAGGAAAAAACCACACACATCAGTGACTTCCATTTAAAGACACAAAAAAATAAGAAAAGCACACCATTAAACCCCACAAGTTTTGACAAATTCTAAGTGCAGGTCTGCTGTGCCTGAGAGTACCGGGTTCTGTCTGGAAGCACAAGATGAAACATCTATGGAACCAGAGCTCCTCCCTCTCTTGAGTTCTAGAGAAATGGCAATTTTATCCCATGTACATGCCATATAAAATGGCTTAGCACATTTCAACACTGTTGTCAAGTTTACAGGATGAACTCTACACTCAAATTAAAGAGACTGGTAAGTCAGTAAAACCAGCAGAATACAAAGAGGAATCTGGGTATAGAGACCTCATTGTATAAAGATGACACCTCATGTAGCAGGTCAGATAGCTTTGAGTTCTCTAGGTAATTACATTGCAAGAGGATACAATACTTTTACTCAAAAAGACAAGGGTGTGACAGCAACTGAGGCACCTGCACGAGGTCATCCAGTAATGACAGTCAGAGGAACCGAGGAGAACCCCCCGTCACGTCAATTAAGCACAACCTGGCACGGTATTATGACACAGACTGGTGATGATCTAAAAGAACCTACTTTGCTACAACCAAACTATAAGGTTTACAGAGGTTTTTGATTTAATGATGATTTAAAATAATAATTTAAAAAGAAAAAATAATCCCCCCCACAATGAAAAGAAGAGGAAGACACCTGGTTTAGTTTGAAAACTGTTATTTCCAGCTCTGAATGATGTAAGGATTACCTACCAATGAGTTAGCAAACACACAGCACTAAAATCAATTCACACAGACTGAACTTGACACTATTAAAAGAAACCCTTACTGCCAGATCTGTAAGTCCACTCCTAGTTCCTAAAATCACCCCAGACTGGTAGTAGTCCAAAAGGGAAAACAGAAACAGAGATACCTCAAAAAGGAATAAAACCAAACAACAATCTCCAGCTTGGGCAAAACAAGGCAGGAGATCCCACCACAATGTTTTTGCCAGTTTCCAAAGCAGTATCCTGCTGCTAACCCAAACCTCGAGAATTTTGATGAGCCCAATGCTGATACATATTTTAACCATGAGCAAGCCTGACTATGGAACCCAAGATGAGGTGCAACCTCTCTGAGCCATGGCTTGAGGCTGACCCTCCCCAGAGCAGGGAACACCTGATGGCATTCTGGGGAGACCCACTTCCAGAGTGGTCCACCATGCTGGACATGCTGGTCATGCTGGACGCCTGCTGCCATCCCTCTGGCAAGAACAAAGGGAAAATCCTGCCCTGGACTTGTTTGCTCTGTGATTGCCACCCGGCTGAGCAGGAGGGGCCGTGGGCAAAGGGGCTGCTTGTGGATTTTTACCTGGGGCACATGGCACACCACACAGGGACAACCAGAACAGCAGAGAAACAGAAAGCATCTTGAGAGCACCACAACTGACACGTTTCCACCATCAGCACAAACACTGGGTTTCACTCCCACTTCCCAGAACAGCAGTGGGAACAATTTGCACTGAACACGTACACAGATTTCTATTGTAAGCAAGAACTAAAACGAATCACCACAGCCCCCAACAGCAACCCTCCTCAGCCACACTCATTTTGAAGGAGCTGAATTCCACCATGGTGAGCAACATCCTCCTGATGAAGCATCTCACTAATTAAGCCAGATTCAGGCCTCCTGTGCAAAACAGGCTGCAGGCAGCTCTGTCTGTTTTGCCTGAAACTCCCAGAGATTGTTAATGTGATGGGAAAAAGTAATCTTAATGAAAATAGCCAGCATAAAACTGTAATGTTACTGACCACTGACTAATGTTACTGCCTGGAGAGACACACTACCACAGCAGTTAGCTTCACAGTCTCAAGGTGCAATTTAACAGTTGACTTAAGCTGATCTAACTAATTGTTGCTGGAAATTCAGTCCCGTTCTCTACTTGCAGCTACATATTTCTGCTTCTTCCCTGATATTAGATCTAGTATTCTTGTGGCCTTGCTTGGACTGCATCAGTGACTGATGTGGATGAAAACTAATTCAGTGGAGGAAACTAAAACACATCCTACAAACAACTAGTTTTCAGGCAGATCAGCCCCTTGATCCTCTGCACAGATGCATGAGTGTCGCTGCCAGCAAGCCAGTGCTGTGTCTCCTCCTCTAGGGGTGGCGGATGCCCAGGCAGACCCTGACTGGTTGCCACATTGAACTGCTGGTGGTCCCATCGAGGAGGCTGAACTCTGTCCTCTCACACGCTGGCCACAGCAGCTGGCAGCCGGCCACGGCAGAGGGGGGTGGCCAGGTCACTCCTCTTGACAGGGAACACATTTTCTGCCCTCTTGCAAAAGTGTTAAAAACATAACAAAGGGAGAGGTGGGAGAACCCGAAGCAGCTAACTGCTGAAGAGGGCAGGATCCCTGTATCTGCAGTACAGAGGTGCTTTCTTAAGTACTTCTCTCACCAGCAGAAAGATTATGGTGTGTTGAGCAAGCAGGGACAGGGGTGGTGGCACAGGAGCAGGAGGTGAGGCTCTGGTGACCGGCGGTGGCAGTGGCAGCCCATCTCAGCAGCACAGCTGGTCTCAGGCACTGCAGACAGAAGGAGATGTAGGAAAAATGCAGCTTATAACAGATATGAAAAAAATGAAATACAAAATCTGAACTGCATTATAAAATCTGCTAATTTCATTGACCTCAGGACAGCTTCAAAAGGGTCAGCATATTTTTCACAATGAGTTACAGATAACTAATTAGAATTATTTCTAATGAATTTATATTTTTTCCCACCTAATTGCTTTTTTCTAATCACTATGAACAAGACCAGAATTGGGCTCCCAGAATCTTAACATCTGCACTATCAGGATCCATCGCAGCCTTTCAATAAAGATGAATGCAACAGAGGCTCCCTATCTTCGAGGCCAGACAGCCCGCTCTATCACAGATACCTGGTATTGAGGCAGGAGACACATTATCTCTCAAAACAATATGGGAGTGTTCTGAAAGTAACAGGGTACAGCCTGGTACCATACCATTAAATATTAACACAAGCGATAGCTAATCTACTGAAGGTGAGTCAACTCTGACCACAGTTTTAACCATTTACAAAAAAAAGTTTAACAAATCAGGTCTGAGCACAGAAATTCTTGTTAGACTGCTACGCTATAGCTTTGAGAGGAAAGGCATGTGTGAAAAAGATCAGAATTGTATTTTGCTTTTTGAACAAAACCCAAAACCACATTGTAAGCACCCTGCCTTTGCAGTTCTTACATTTTTATGGAACAACCCAGTCTTTTGCATTTGAGCTGGATTAATTCCAGGCCTTCAGAAAAACAAAATGAATCCCTAAAAACTTACATGATATATCTCCAAACTAAATGTTGTCCAGGTAAACTTCTCTTTAAGCCTTCTATTTGCATGGTAGGCAACTTCAAAATGAAGCAGAAACAGAAGCAAGAGGGATTTTCATAGAATAGATTAACAGATACCTGTCTCTAGTCACACTAGTAAACACAATAAAATTTCACAGCAGAAAGAATGGAATCAAAAAAGCAACGCATTATGTTTCCTACAGCCAAGATCCTGTATATGCTTTTAGCATGGATGAACTGGCACTATCAATAGGCTCTCGCTCTCAATTACCTCTTTATTTTTGCTGACATTTGGTTCTCAGCAACCTGTAACATTACATTTCCTACACAACAAGGTTAAGTGCCTATATTTATCTGTTCATGATACGGAAATTTATTGTAGTTGCCCACTTATTACTATGCAGAAAGGCCTGTCTTCCACTCACTTCAGTCTTGCATTTACTGAAACGAAATTATCCAGGAAGCAGAGAGAGTTGCCATGGAAATAAAACCAATTTAACAGAGGCTGCTGCAAAGCCTCCATTAATTAACCTATTTACAGTAAAACCACTTCTCCTCTCTTTAAATACAGTAGGTATTGTCTCAATGACACGACAAGGAAAAACAGCTGCTCCTCACTTCTTGCATATTCCACTCTACAATGAGAAAAGCACCAACACACAGTCTTGCATCCTTTTTTTATAATTCATGATAGAGTTTAAACTGAAGTGGTGAAAAGGAATTCATGATCTGTGTCGCCTTTGGCCACACAAGCGAAGGTTCATCTATAAAACCAAATATAACTTGTTCCTGAAACAGCAGTAAAGATTTGTCTTGCTTGTTTTGAAACAAAAAGATCTGATTTAGAATATAAGATTTTGTTTTCACTTCTGAAACCCAGACTGTCAAATTCTTTCAGAAAAAATGTATCACCAATGTTTTCAATAACTATGTTGACAAAATGAAATTAAATGGTCCATATCAAACCTCAGGAAATAAAAGAAACTTGACAGTATAATAAAAGACAAATCTGTGAAATAGTTAACATATTCCTACTCTGCTCTTGACAGGATAATAGTATACGATACCTGAAAACCACGTGGGCCTTCAATGAGGGAGTAACACATTCAGTTTCAAGCTGGGACAAACTTTGCCTGCAAAAAAAGCATGGTGTAAGAATATCCTTTTGTTTACTAACAATTCAGCAGCAGAGGCCTGTCTGAACAGACAATGTCAAGAATTATGCTATAAGGAGGGACAGAGGATGCCCAGAGGCAAGATTTTCAATGCCAAGGATCATTTGAAGTTTAATGTGATGCTTTTACCAGCAGTATAAGTCTACTCCTAGCTTGGCAAATTTGATAACAACAAATCAATAATTACCAGCCACAAACAGTATGTAATACAAACCAGTTCATACGCCTTAGACCATCTGGATGTCTGTTTGCAGAGCAACCAATTTGTTGCTGTACCTAATGCAAATTTCCTAATTGCAAGGTGATTTGGTGGAGGGTAAGAGAGGAATATGAAAAACGCACCACCCTTCACATGAACGCTCTGAGAAGAGGAACAGGGTAAATTTATCAAAGCTGCAACAGCAAAGGAAGAATGGGATGGGCAAAGGCACTGGGAGAAGATGTGGGGCATGTTCTCCCTTGAACACTCTAGTCAAGAAATCCAAGCTAAAAAAAAGTAGTAATAGTCTGATAACAGCAATAGTGTGTCACATCCTTGCCCCTGTGGGCTTTCCTTTGGATAGCATGGAGCTGCCAACAAACAGCATACAATTCACAAAACACCTAAGATTTTCAACTGGTTCATAAAAAGAAGAGCACAAACTTTTACAGAATTGGTGAGAAATCAGACTTACCATCACATGACCTGCCTCATTTTTTTCATTTATTTATTAGCTGAGAAACTGATGAACAACTACAACAGTGCAAAGGCAAGATGCTCAGATTCTGCTCTCCACTACAGCAGTAACTAAGGAATAAATCCACTGCTGTGAAGGCCACAAACATGTAGTAAGACGTTGCCTGAGAGTATGAGTGCTCCAAGAGTCCACAGCCTAATGCTGACAACATTGTGGATGTCTTAATTGTGGATGAAGAAAGATTTTGGTAAGAAAACCTCAACTCTGCACTTCTCCTTCAAGAAGGCTTCCCACAGAATGCAGTGGGAACCACGGACACATACTGGGTATGGTACTAGATCTTTAATGTGTAACTAAAAATTAGACATTCTATTTCTTCTGGAAAAATAAAGAAAAAGTCATAATTGTGAGTTCTAGGCATCCCAAAGCTAACATTCCACCTGGCTGCTTCCTTTAGAACTTCTTGATTCTTGCTGTCAGAGGGGCTCAGCAGGGAAGAAAATACTATTTGGTGGTGCAAAGCTCTTTGGAACAGAATTCAAGCAGCGGATAGTTAAACAAACAATTGAAGAGGAAATGAAGTGTAAACATGGACTCTGATCCCATTCTTAACAAACGTTGCCAGTGAAATCAGCATGGGAGATGGACATGCCAGCTGGAAGCATGTTTATAGTTATGAGTAAGGTTAACTATGAGGCATTAAGCATCCCAGTCTCACACCATCAGGATTAAAATGAATGCAGGACATAATAGCATTCTGATTGTCAATCAAAAGCTGTACAGAATCCTGCCCGAGTACATGAGACACAGCCTGGCAGATATGATCCATGGCAATTTTTGAATTTGAATAAATTCAAAATCATAAGTCTCTCAGATTTGGAAACAGGAATGATCCAGTTCCACTTCCACAGAAAAGACATCCTTCTTGTCTTTGTAATGAGAAGTACCCTCCTTTTGAACAGGTGATCACTGGTTTTGGTGGGGATAATATATGTGGAGGAACACTGTATATCACTGCACTCTTCAGAAACATCCAGAGCCAGGATGGACACTACTGGACTCTGAAGACATGGGATAAGTGAGCAACAAATGGTCACTCTGAGAAAGAAGTTACAGACACCCAAGCATCCAGTGATGCTCCCCACACAAGGCAGGAGAACCCATTCATCCACTGGAAGAACAAAAGCATCTGGCAAAGACATGAGCAGATTCATCTGTTACTCAGACCTGAAGAAACCGGCATGCTTTCCCAGGCATCACTTGCCTGTTGGCCTGTTTCTGAAAGGTCAAGAGGAAGAAGAAAACCCAGATTGTACCCAGGAAGAGAATGATGGTGCCTGCTTGACAGTTGTGCCCTTTAGCGTTCATCGTGACAGGAAGAATATGTAAGCTCTGCATAACCTCTGTAAACAATTCCCATCTTTTTCATTTTGGGGACTTGACAAACAAAAAATCATAGCAAAATTGTAAAGTAAACACACACACACACAGAGAAATAGTCAACCTGCAAAGAAATAACTCCTTTGTTCTCCCATTTTGGAATATACCTCAGGTGGAATTTTAGATGTCAGTACTAATTATGAAAAGTTTCAGTGGTGCCTGGATGGCCCACAGCGGTACTGAAGATCCTTGGGTTTCTGCTACAGGCATTGTGGTTTAGAAAAAAGGAATTTTGATTAATATGTAACAAAACACCCTTTCTGCAAGGGAATAAAAATAAATACCACAAGACTCAAGAAACAGAACAGTAGTAAAAAGAGGCATTACATCCACAGTTACAGAGTTTTTAGCTTACTTAAAAGTAATATAAATCAGAGAAGTGTCAGAGGTTGCTGAAGGGCCGCATGCTTTTTTGTTTCTGGTTGACAGTTACTTTTGTCCTCATGGTTAGAGTGTGCTTTAAGGAGAATGAAGGAATGGGATCATTAAAACCTTAAGAGAGGATGTTCCATGTAGAAAAGGGCATTTTTGGAAAAGTTGGAGAATGGGCAGTGGGGGATGGGTAAAATGTAAAGTAACAGAAGATGAGGATGAAACAGCAAAACAGCAAAGTGCGAAGCTGAAAAAGTCCAGTTAGTAAAATAATTTTCTGTGTAATTTCACTTTAAATGAAAATGTCAGAAACTTAAGCATATGTCTGACACCAATAGAAATCAAAACTTTTTTTCAAATATTTTTCTCTAATAAGAAAGGACAAGGCTATCAGATATTAGAGTGATGTCATAGAATAAAAACTTGACTTGGAATAGGACATTAAAATTCATGTTTCTTCCTATGTCCTATTTTCATTCTGAAGAGAGGCAGAGGAATCTCCCACTCTAAGCTGGCAATTCTCTACCTGTAGCAGATACTCGGTCTAGGACATACCCAATTAATTTGATCTGTCTTGGAAGCTGAAATCATATCCAAGTCCTGACTATTGATAGCAGAAATGCCCACACAGGGCATGGATCCAGGCTTGGTTTAGTTCTAACATGCCTTCCAGCCCGCTTCTCTTCAATACCCTGCATCAGCATACTTTGCTTTCCTGTATTCACAATGATATCAATATGCAACTTAAAATACCACCTCGGCCAAGCTGTGTCTGTCACAGAGCTCTTATCTGAACAGAAACATCAGGAAGAGAACAAAGGTCAAACTAGGGAAACCGTGGGTGTTACCAGCCCATCCTCAGAGCCCAGGGTAAGTTTTGTAGTCAGGGCTGGGATGGGATGGGAGAACACCACCACAGGGAAGACCAGGATACCTGGTTTTCCTTAGACAGTTTTCCCTTCTCTGGGTTCACATGCCTGACCACACATCTACCCCCCATGTTGGACGGAGAAGTGAAGAGGGAATGAATTTCTCCCATGTCAAGGCTGTGGATAAGGGTGTGATTGCTGTTGAACAGGACAGGATGACAACATCCAAAGACTGGCTCCACCCTGGTCACCAGCCCTCAGAGGCTTCACAATGGAGTATTTATTCCAGGACAAGCAATTGTGGCTAATGCTTGACAATGGGCTCAATGGTCCTCCTCCCAGATAGATAACCAGAGTTGGAAAATGTGGGCTAGAACGGAAGGGAAGAACCCCTTTGAGAGGAACTGAGTGCGCAAGTCACTCCGTTTTTTCCCTGGAAAAAAGACTTGAGTCAATCTGAGTTTTGTTTTCCAGCTTGGGCTGGATGTTGCTGCCCCTTAAGCCAACCCTGCTGACAAGTCAATGTAACTTAAACCCTCACATGAAGGTTGACAGAAGTTTAAAAAGGCCGTGCACAATTAAGAATACAGCAATAGAGTTGAATGGAGGAGTCTGGCTGCCCTTCCCTGGCACTGCCAATGCAGTGAAAGGGAAAGAGCAGGACTGATGAGAAGCTCAGCTTGAAAGCACCGCAAGAAGCTGGTAGAAGACCTGCATTTGAGCTACTTTCAGTAAAACAGACAGCAGGGCGCTGGGTGTCACACAATTTAAACCTTTTCCTCTTACTGCAATCCTGGATTCACAACTGTAAAAAA
>VZTM01013858.1:188340-249334 GCA_013400555.1 Jacana jacana | reverse complement strand
AAAAAAAAAGAAAAAAAAAAGCCACATTCCAGTCTGACAGAGAAGGGGAAAAAATAAGAAAGGTTTTTGTTCCAGCTACAGCCAGTATATGCCAGAATATATATACCCTATGCCTGTTCCTGAGTCACGATGCTGTAACTGAGCCAAAGTACAGATGCTTTCTACCCACTGGGAATGCCAGGACAGTCTATTTAACAGATCAGGTGAAGTATGAAGGGGTTTCTAGTTCTGAATCTTTGCCACAGAAGCAATAACAGGCTGTAGAAAGCCATGAAAACCGCTTATATTGGCCTAACTCTGACACCCTAATGAACACCGTGTGTAGACAGTGCTGTCAGCAGGGCTTCATTTGTTTCTCTGTCTCTTTTCCTATTGCGTAAGAGCTGTCCTTCTTGGAATGAAATGGTAAATTTATGAGCATAAGCCTTTCAAAATGCTCAGTGGTCACACACACTTTGCTTTTGCACACACAGGACTTGAGGCTCCTCTCTCCTTGAGGGGCCCAACTAACAATCCATCATGATGGCCTCAACAGTGTCTGTCCTGTGAGGACAGGTAGATCAAGCTCTTCAGTTAGGTATGACACAGGCCAGAGCAGCACACATTCAGCAGAGGGGAACATAAAGGACCATGCTTTCCAAACGTATATCAGACAACTTAAGTTGTCACAGCCTCCACTACTCCCTACTCCTAGCAAAATAGCTAAGAGAGGCATCACAATGACACAGTAAGAAAAATATAGCACAACTCCCAGAAACCATTCAATGAATCATCAGCTACAGGCTCCTCCTAAAACCATCTGTGCCAACACCACCGAGTGCACCATGCTTGACAGGGATCTTCCAGCCCACTGGGAACAACCACTGTCACTGCCCAGGCTATTCTACTAGATCTCCCCACCAAGAACCTGTGGACTTCATTCGCATCACATTATATATACTAACTTAGAAAGCCAGCCAAAATCTGTCTTACTAATCCCCTCCCTCAACCTGCTGGCTGTGCTGCTGGGGATGCAGCCCAGGATGTGGTTGGCTTTCTGGACTGCGAGTGCACATTGGTGGCTCATGTCCAGCTTTTCATCCACCAGTAACCCCAAGTCCTTCTCGACAGGGTTTGACATGACTTGACTTGATGCTTCAGTGAAGAGAGTTATTAAAATTCAGAGCATTTATAATTCAGTCTTTCCTGCAGTCTTTCATCCTGTAGCACAGTTTCCAGAAATCACAAAATCAATATAAAATCAACATCTAACCCCAAATATGAAGAAACACATACTGTGTGGCACAGTCCAACAGAAAAAGGTTGTGGGCTTCTGATCTCTGCCAAGTTATCTACACAGACTAGTCTGCCAGCAAAAAGCTCAACTAAAGAGTAGAACGAATATCTAACATCATCCATGGGGATTCTGAAACTCTTAAGGGAAAGGGAGTTGTTTAAACAGGTTCTTAGTTTCCTAGTGCCATGGGAATTCCTGGTGCCAGAGGTATGGAGCCAATATGAATCACACCACCTATTCAGTCATTCACTTTTTTGAAAGGTGGGACCCATGGGATCTTGTGTGAGCAATAGTCATATGGGAACAGTGAAGGATAACCTTCTGTCCATGGCACCTCCAGCACCAAATAAACTGTGATCCAGGTCCCCTTCCACATTACTAATTGGTCTGCTAACCTCATTTTACAGTGCTCAGGTGGATTGTTCAACTGCAGTTTAGAGTTTGCTTTTATTGATATTAACATTTTGCACTAGCAAGAGAGCAGGTATATGACAGGAGAGAAGATGATACTGCCATCTCTCCCTGCAATATTGGTCATAAAACTCTTGGCAGTGTTTCTTCCACCCAGACATTTTATATATGTGTCCCTTAGATGATGGGACTTCCTTGCAGAACAGGAAAAGAGTGAAAGGAGAAATGGCAGAGGCTGTGACAGTGTAACAAATGGGATAATAGCTGGGTTTCATTAAGACTTTTTTGGATTATTTCTTGATTAGTAGAATATAAGATGGACACCACGGTATCTTTGCTATTAGTTGCTTGCATTTAAGTCATATCACTGTAGTTCTATCTCTGCTGTATCTGTACTACACAGTTCCCTGTATACTACTGCATCAAGCTCCTGTTAAACAGGGTAATTTATTTCACCTTTGTTTCTACAAGACTAACATCAATAGATGGGAGTTTCCCATTCTGCTGCAATCCAAGAACTTCTTCAGACTTGAGGATGTGTATTTTTATCAGTCTATAATGTCTCATCTTTGTGTCAGCTGGTGTGCCTACTATTTCAATTACAGAACCACATCATGACACGTAAGAAGAATTCAGACTATGAACACACAATTGCAACAGAATTAACTTATCAACTAGTTAATAACCAGAAAAACCAACTGTCTTTGTCCTCTAATATGTATGAATCCAACAGAACATTACCTCTTGCAAGACCTTTGATTCAGGTTCTTGTCAAAGGCAGAATGCCACATGAGAGGCACCGCCACTGAACCGAGCTTAATGGGAAACTTTATGGACCTGCTAACACCACTGTTAGACATGAAAACTTTCACAGAATTCACTTGGAAAACTCCAGGTGCTGTAGCTGAATGAATGACACAGCTATGTCACGTGTGTAGGTAAATGAATGATAAAATGTTCACCTCTCTTTGATCTATGTGATTCATAAAAGGTCTTGCATGCCAAAGTGCACTGTCACTGTACAAATTCAGTGTGCAGCAGGCAGACCATACAACAAGAGGACACGCTGCCTACAAGAACAAATGAATTCCTACCTTAATGGTTTTATAGATGGGCCATCTTGACTACATGTCACAAGCTGAATAGGACTGAAGTGTAGATCTGATGTACTCTGATGTGAAACGCATCCCTTCGTGAACCTGATCTACTGAAAGCAGTTCCACATTTTTAGATAAGTCTGGGTGCAAGAGATGGATTTGACCCCCTTACTGTTTCCCCCACCCCGTTTAAAAAGGCCAAAGAGATGATGTCAGCATTCTGCAGTTCTAGTGACTCTAGGACTTATTGTAGTCCCCACCTGGTGCTTCACTTATTTTTATAAACATTGTCCCACCTTCTAGGCTTTTTCAATGTCTTAGATTTTTGCTGGTGTTTTGTAAGTTAAGAATTAAAACTCCCACATAAGGTAAAAGGGGATAACCTCCAAAAGCTCATGACTAGTTCAGATATCTCACTTTCCTACTCCCCACCTCAGGTTCTGCACCTTCTGAGCAACACTGACACTTTCACCTCATCATCATCATCATGGTTTTCACAGTTATCAGAGAACGTAATGAGTAATGAGTAATAGCCACTCTGAGTGACGTCGTTGCAGCATTACTAAACTTGGAGAAGAGAGCCACAAGTCATGCAAAGTATAAACTTCACTGGGAGTTTCATAGATACTGAGGCCAGAGGAGACTAGCAGTGTATTAACTGACTACCCTGTAGCTTTTCAGCTGGATTTCCAGCATACCAAAGCAGAGTCTTCTACAGAGCAAAGGAAAGGAAGAGAAGCTAAAATAGCCACCATACTGCTGTACAGCACGGCTCCCTGGTAACAGGAGCCAAATAATCCAGATCCAATACCCATGTTATCACTCAGTCTTGATAGCTCGATACTTCAGACCAAGAACGCCTACTTCCATTCACCTTAAATCATGCCACAAATTACTGTTCCTTAAGTAGTCATACCCAGACAAGGTTAGATAAAGGTGAATGGCGAGACAGAATTATTCATTTGGCTCTACTGAGTATTTTAGTGAATAAATATCCTCTACCCAACATCTTCAACCACAGATGATTTGGGGACAACATCATTGCCAGCCCCACTGACTTTTGGTCCCCCACCTTTTCTATGAGTGTTCGTGGCTCATTTGAAAACTTCAGTATCACAGAAAAACAAGTTAGTTCCTTTGCTTTTTCACAATTCGACCTCAGACTAAGTTTACTTTTTTGTTTGTTTCTTGCAACATAATCTTTTCTCGCAGCGTTGCTCTGAGGCACATCCTCGAGAGGGACTCGGTAACAGAGAAGTCAACATATTGCACAGGCATCTGAATCCCAGTGTTATTTTTCCTCAGTGGTCCTTCTGTTCCCAAGCCATTAAAAGCTGTTTTACTGACTGGTATTTAGAATTCCATAAATTCTCAATAATAAAGACTTTCAGCAAGCATTTCCTACTTCCCATGATCTATGCAAATACTTATTTTGATTAAATCAATAATCGGCATAACAGAAAGATGTGGTTATCAATGAACCCATCAAAGAACCTGAGAGACTAGCATTTTCCCGCTTGGTTCCTAGAATACAGAAAAGAACATTTTAGAAAAAGTAAGATTTCTTTGTAGAAATTGCTCCATTCAGGGGTGTGTGCACAGTAAATAAGTGAGCTGCTTTTTGTACCTGCAAAGATTATCTCCTACTGTGATAATTTTCTTCATCTGAGAGCAGGCTCCCTAAAGTAAGCATGAAGCTCAAAAATACAGTCTCAAGTTTGACACAAAAATGGGTTTCATAGTTTTGTCTTTTAATCAAAAAAGCAAGACTGTGATCCTTTCTTCCTAAAGTTAGACAGAATTTAGCTATTGAGACCAACAGGAGTGTACCCAGTGCCACACCGAAATTAATAGTAACTAATTTCCTTCAAGTTTGATTCCTATTTTACAGCAGAACCCCAAACACTATCTGCCAGAGACAGTACAAGTCTGTGTTCAGTCCTATTGGTTCCTTCAGGAAAAAAGCATTTGAGCTCTGACAAGCTGACAACCCTTCCAGTTGTACCTCACAACTAGAAGAATTGCATATATACTTAAGTAAGATTTCTAATGTTAGTACTGTCACCTGATGAGATATTTGCCTAAAAACATTCGGTCAGGCCCTCCAGTTTGATAAGACTGGTTTATATCCTTCTGTTTCTGCAGAGGAGCCTGAAGCTGACAGGCCCAGGCTCTGGTTCCAAATACATTTCTGAGCACCAGTGGTGGCTCAAGGTGTCCCTGTTCCTGCTCTACCAGCTCCCTTGTATCCTCACACTCGTCAGTGGCTTGTGATGAACCAGATCAGGGAATAAGGCAAGACGAACATTGACATGGGTTTCCTTCAGCTGTGTCATTTCTATAAGGAGAGAGGCTGCAAAGCCCAGCTTGTTGAGCATTGTCATTTCATGTGGAAATTTTGCCCGAGCACAGTTGAAATGCTGGGCTTTGGGGGAACACATTACCCTGGGAGAATACAAAATGGCACAACTGAAGAAGCGAGTCTGCTGAAACTTTTTGTTGATCATTTGCCTTTATTCAGAGGTATCAGCTGCAAAGCACTGCCTCCAGAATAATTCGCTGCCAATTGAAAATCTATAAATTGTCTGAGTGCTTCCAAGTAACAAATTACTAGCTCCACTTTCCCAAAGAAAATTCACTACAACTTTTCCCTTGCACACATCCATTGCAAACATCAGCTGATTTGTTCTGTGTTTTCATGTCAGTCTTTACAAAGAAGTATTTTGTAGTGCGGTGATGGACCATGTGCTGCAAAAATGATGATCCAGAACTAAGAAGGATATCTACATGACCTAAGCCCAGATAATGAAGTGTCTCATCATCATTAGTAAAATATTAACAGGGGTTATTGGTTGTCATAGGAAAATGAGAGGCTGCCCTGAACGTAACTTCATTTACGGACGTTCAGAAAATTGACATCACGGCGGCGAGAACGTATAAATAACCAGCACAGTGTGCTCCTGGTCAGTCGCAGCAACAACCCTGAAGGGAGCATTCTACAGGCTCAGCTCCTCTAACAGCACAGCAGAAACTGGATTTTGTAAAGTCCACCGAGAAGCTCCTTTGCGTCACACGACTCTGAGAACGTCTGACAGATTTTTCCTCCACCTTTAACTGTTTGGCATTTCTTTACACAAACATGTGCACGGGAGGTTGTGCCAAGTGCCTGGGAACCACTCTCATCCCCCTGGCTGTGCTATGTACCCTCGCTAACATCTTGTTGTTTTTCCCTGGAGGGAAAGTGGCTGAAAACAATCTACACATTACAGATGAGGTTTGGTACTTCGGAGGGATCCTGGGATCTGGTGTATTGGTGAGTACACGACTTCAGACATTCCCACCTTCCTCCTACCCACACGAGGACTTTGCATTGCTGAGTTTCCTCAGGACCTCAAAGGCAGGTTCCGAGGCTGCAAATTGCTTTTGAGTAAACAAATACGTTACGAGTCCCCCAACAGTTTTGCAATAGGTAACTTGATTTAGTGATAGGGGAAAAAAAATTAAAAAGACATAGAACTGTTACATTTAAAAGCAAATGTAACTTGAATTCACCCTAATTCAAACTATTTCTGTTATTGGTAGATGATCTTTCCTGCCTTGGTATTTTTGGGCCTTAAGAATAATGATTGCTGTGGATGCTGTGGGAATGAGAGCTGTGGAAAGAGGTTTGCGGTAAGTGAGAGGAAACATGGCAAAAAAGTAAAAGCTAAATCGTTAGCAGTAGGATATATATGTATCTTCTGCTCAGGGTCACTGAGAGACTACCCAGGTGCTGTCCAGAGCGTAGCACACAAAGCCCTGCCGTTTGTCCGAGTGCTGGAAGGCAGAAATACCGGGCTGTAAGAATTGTATTACGCCTCTGATGTTGTGCCACAAGTATCACAACTGCTCTGCCTTGTGTTTTCCTGCCACAAGGTACTGACAGATCTGCACTTTGTTTCACAGAGCGTAACAGATCTCTTTAGCCACTTTTTGTTGACAGTTTAATAAATTATTCTGAGAGTTGGGCAATATATTCCCAACTCGTTGCAGATGCACACAATGAGCTGTATCTCAGAGGTTGATAGGAAATTACAGGTTGGAAGAGAACTTTGGGAGATCACCAAATCCAACCTTCTACTCAAAGCCAGGTAGACCAGGCTCCTCTTTGAATTTATAGCTTCCTTTCACACAGGAAGTGAGGATTTTCAAATGGATACTTTCAGACACTAGCAAACATTTCAAGCATTTTTGTAAATGAGATTAGAGAAACAAAAATACATTTCTACTAGGAAGGTTTGTCCTTTTGAAATAGATTGTTTGGCTCAAGTAGGTCATTACATTATTTTTTTTTAAATAAAGGAACAGGTTTTCAATTGAAACAAAAAGACAAATAGGGAAAGAATCATGGCTGTGAGGTTAACAAGGGGCCTTCCCTTGGATGATGTATTCATGCAATCCCAACAAAGGTGGTGGAAGCTTGAGGGGAAGGGGGGGGAATAGAGCCACATATTTCTCTTCACCACACTGTATTATCCATTTTCTGTTTGCAGTGAACATAGCTTGGTCCAGCAACTACCAAATTACTACCAGTTTGCACTGCAAGGCAGCAGAACTGAGGGCATAGTTCTACCTGGGGGTGACCCACCAGGGGTGACCCACTGGCTGTGTGTGCTGCTGCCCATGCTTCGGGTGGCATATGAAAGCTGAACTGTACTTGTGTGGTGCTGCCCACAAAGCAAACCACCTCCTGCTGTGCCATCCCTGGTGACAACTCATCTTACCTAGTTGAGAGACTGAGATTATTAATAGAGTGATAAGTGCTAAAAAAGTCCAGGTGGCTTAACCACAGCATGACTGAGAACTGAATTTGTTCTTGTATGTTAGCAGAAACATGATTATGTCGTTTACTCCATAAACATAATGCCTAAGTTAGTCCCATTAGATATCTCAACATAAAAATGCATGTCAACACTGAAGGCAAGACTCTTGTGATGAGATCTGAACAAAAGCTCACAGACTTGACAGCATGTTTATTTTCTTCTTGACCCCTATCCTTTTGATCCAATAACTACCTCAGCCGACAAACTATTATGGCTACAAGTGCTTCAGAATTCAAGCAGGCCATTGGGTTCTGCATGATTTACTTACACATTAGAATATGTGAAAATGCTGTAATGGAAAGCTGGAAAAATACAGACATCCTTTCCATGCCGATCTAATTGCACTATTAGAGCTAATGATGACAAATTCCTGTGAGGAGATAAAGTACACTAATATGAAACTGCCTACTGGGAGACTCAGGAAGGAAATACGCTATTACTTGGTCCCAATGGGACAAAAATACAAAAGATAACTTGTAAGGGTTCTGTAGATATTTTTTTTTAACACTTTGAGTGGTCCAAGATTTCAGTCTTGCTTACAGTATCTGGAGAAAACATCCACTCCAGTGCAACACAGGGCCTTGAATAGGTCTAGTGGACAAATACTGTCCAAAGGGGAGGAGTGCCACCTACTGTGTCAGCATCGACCCTTTTGTCTTCAGGCAAATGGTGCTAATTCTTTTAAAGCTTCTAAATACCAGTGCAGGTATGCCTTATGTATTTACTATGTAATTGCAAACTAATATATTTCAGCTGTTCAGGAGTTGACTATTTTGACTGTTAAGAGCTGAATCTAGGAAACGTACATTGACATTAATAGGCTACACTTCCTTGTTTGAATGAGAACAATAACATTATTTCTCTCTTCATCAGATGTTTTCTTCTATAATATTTGCTGCAGTTGGACTTCTGGGAGCTGGATACTGCTTTGTTTTGTCAGCAGTAGCCATCAACAAAGGCCCCAAATGTAACACTGGAACAGAGTGGACCTATCCTTTCCATGATGGGTAAGACAAGACAATCAGAAAAAAAAAAAATCACATGTTTAAACTTTGTGATACGATTTAACTTCCAAATCCATTGTCTAAAAATGGGAATTATACTGTTTGTCTAAAACACAGAACCTCTTAGAAAAAGCAGCAATGTGTAGCAATACAAAATGAGCTAACAGAGCATCACAGCAGTGACAACTTGTCAGCCAGGACAGACACACCACATACCCCTCCCTGCAAGATAACAGCATCTTCTTCATAACTGTTTTGTTCCCCCTGCCTCTCCCCAGGGATTACCTCCATAACCACACATTGTGGAGCACATGTAGGTCACCAGAAAACATCGTCCCATGGAACCTGACCCTCTTCTCCTTGCTGCTCATCATGAGTGGGATCCAGGCAGTGCTCTGCAGCATTCAGGTGGTGAACGGCCTCCTTGGAACAATCTGTGGTGACTGCAAGTGTTGCGGATGCTGTGGGGTGAGCATCTGAGGGGTTTCTTTCATTATTTGGTGTAGGGATGACAGTTACATATACACCGACTCGCTGAGGGCCTGAAAAACTGAACCAGCCTTCATTCTGGGCTGTGATCAGGATTTCTAAAGAACAGCTGAAACCATATGGTCTTACTAGGTGCTGAAAATATGATCTGAGCGTATATTACGGTGTTTATCTGACAGCTTCCCATAGCCACTGGGAAAAAAACCTTTGAAAGGCACAGCCACTAAACTACCTCTGTATTTTTATTCTTCCAGGGAGATGGAACTGTATAAAGAAAATGAATATTCCTTTGCCTTGGGAAGCTCCCTTTTGTAACCATTCCATAAAGCAGCCCTAAGATGCATCGTTTCTGGCTAAGAAGATGAGAATGAAGGGCACTTCCCCTCCACTGACGTTATGAAGCCCTGACTCCTGTTCTAGCCTTCCTTAAATTCCTTATAGTGGAATAAAATAAAGGAAATACAACTCTCACATTCCCATCTACTTTGTGAAACAGTTTCATTTGAAAAAGAGAGTATTCTCAGGCAAAATATTTTCTCTCCTGAGTTAGTTTTCCAACTGGGGATCACCAAATGCTGCTGGTGCAAGCTCAGTTGTAAAGTAGCTGTGTCTAGTTTATTTTGAGGTTTTTTAGACAGAAATACCACAAGCTTAACTTTTTTTGAGTATGTGTTTACGTTAGGTGGAAAATCAAGGACTTCTCTTTTCCAGACCTGCTAGGGTTAAAATGCTCTCTACAAAGAGAGTCTCAGGGTGAGGTCTCTTTTCCCTACTGTGCCTGACAGACGGGTGCATTCAGCAGCACTGCTATGCAGGTAAGCAGAGGGTCAAAGTAACAGCAAAAGCATAGAAAGCTGCAGATGCCTGGTCTGAGGCATTATGAGTCATCTTGGACACCATGGTATCCTCCTTTACACCAGGAATTTTGTTTGAAAGGCTAATTCACAACCATTGCTCAGCACGATGAGGATCTTGCTTTTCACTCATCTGTAACCAATATTCCTGCCGTCACTCTCCCCAGAGGGAATGCAACAGCACAGTATGGGTGTAGAAGCTGAAACCTAAAACAGAAAGTAGAAGAACGTGGGTTGTAGAGAGACGTCCCCAGCCCACAAATTTTGTACTCCAGGGATCTCCTGAGACAAAGGTTCTATCTCTGAATTTCACTTTTCTTAAGGGATTTCTTCTCCAGGAAGCTGTCCAATTGTTTCTTGGATCACATAGTTTGACTTCATGTTGTGGGAAGAACCTCTTTTGTTCTGACCCTGCCACCTGCTCCTTTGCTGCCTCCTAGTTCCTGCCTGCAAGAAAGACTACACAGCCAGTCCTATCCCCCCTTCCCCATGATATCTAACTTGATAGGTTCTCTCATATCTCGTCTCAGCTGTCTCTTTTTTTAGCCTGAAGAACATTAGCATATTCAGCCATTCTTCATGCAGTAGTTGCTTCATTTTAAGTTTTTTCAATGTTCCCCACTATGCTCTGAGATGGGAGGGACAGAGCAGTAGCATTCTAGGTACAGGCACACTGCTTTGGCCACTTACTCTAACAGCAAAGTTAGTTAGCTACAAAGACACGGATGAACCACAACCTGAATCCCACAGGTCTGCTTTTATCAGAGAGCAATCTGACTTCTCATACAGAACATCAGCTTCGAACGCTGGCTCTGAACAAATGATAAATGAAACCTTCTTTCCAGAAGAATCAAATAAATATTCACATCTCTGATACAATATAAACTTGGTACCTGTGGAAAGAAGAAGGACATACCCTATTCAAATCCAGCTATGGGATGAGAAAACTAATTTTCACTTAATTTCTCTCTCAATTTTCTGTTCACAAGCAGAAATGTGCTATGTCTCATACCTGTAAGCCTTGTCTTGAATCTCTCCTGTACAGAAACTGCACAGCCTGCATAATTAAATGATGTAGGAATATTCACAGTAAGTAACCAAATCTGTTTCTACTTGTGAAGTAAAAGGGCTTTTAACCCCTTGTTCAGGGCACTAACCAACCCACTGTGATCTCTTGTCTAACAAAGGTAACTTAGAGTCACAGATAAACAGGTCTGGGAGGCATCTCTGGGGCTTGCCTTTGTATGCCAAGGTACTGCAAACAACGGTTAAATAACTCATAAGACATCTGCATAACCCATTCTTAAAAACCTCTGAGTTCAGAAATCAAACATCTTTTTAGCATTTTATAACCCTGCAAACTGTTCTGCAAGTTAGGAAGACTTTCTTAGTATATAATCCTGCCTCCCTGGTAAAACACTGTCCTTTTCCCCATGGACTTAAGGAAAAGTCTCCTCCTTCACAACAAAATTCTACATAGTTGGAGACTCCTCGAACATTTCAGTCCTCACCTTTGAGAAAAGACTAACAAATCACTCTTTCATCAGAATTGATGTTCTCTCACAGGTCAGTATTCAGCTTGTCCTCTTGTAAGCTTCTACAACTTTCCAGAAGCTTACCACTGGACTTGTCATTTCAACACAGGATACAGTTTCTGGTCAGTCGAGTTGAGCAGCTCATAACTCCTCTTCTTAAAGCTTCCAGTCAATACATAAGTGCAAACGCTATTTATTCATCTTTTTGCAGAAGTTCAATTTAGCAACATTTGGTGCAGTGCTATGAAAGAGATATGAAAGCAAAAGAGAGTTGAAAGGCAAAAATACTTTTTAGAAAGAACCAGTCTTTTAAAACTTGAAGAAAAAACTATTTCCCAAAGAAATCAAGGAGGAAATACAAGGGATTGGAGAAGTCTGAGGGATTCAGATCAATTGATATGCTTCTTAAATTCCTACAACAAATTTTCACAAACCAGCTTGCCAGCCTGGATGTCTCAAAACTTAGAGATCATCAATGTATTTACCCCATCTCTTCCCTAAAACTTTCCTCCTAAAATGCTGATTCTGTAGCCCGTGCTTTGAGAAAATGTACTCAATGTAATCTGTGTTATGCTAGAGAAATCTGAAGAACTTAAAGCACTCAGAAACACTAAAAGCTGGCAAGCAATATGCAAAAATGTTAAATAGCTAGATTTAGGTACTAAGGGTTACATGGATAAAAGCAAAGTGGCCTCAGTAATCCATTGTGCAAATGATAAAAAGAAATTATTAAAAAAGCTCTTTAGAAACAGCTGTCTCTCCCACCTGCTCTGCAGCATTGCTAGGGAATTTGAGAGTACCCTTTATATCACCACCCACTGATGCAACCATCTCCCATCTATTCTTTCATCAGTGGTTACCAGCTGTCCTGCACCTCCTCTCACATTTGTCTTGTTTTATTTATATGAAGCCTTTGGGACCATGGAATGCTTCTCATCAGCATTCAACAAAGGGATGGGTAGCTGCATAGTGTACAATTTTGATATATTAATACATCTTTGTGGGAGACTTGGGATAAGAAATAAGAGACAGGAAGCTATGATACCTAAAATCAAAACCAATGGGTGCTTTGTGAGTTCAATGCTTCTAAGATGCCAAACCATACAGTGGTTTCTAACAGCTAACGCATAGCAGATACTGAGAGAAGGCGCAGGTTTCACCTTGCGATCTAGGCTGCATTTGCACCACGGCTTTGGGGTGTTATTGAACAAGCAAAACCAAACTGGAACCAGCAGCTCAGCTGGTTTAGCATTTAAAGTGCCTACAACAGTGCACTTAAAACTACTCAGTTATGGTTAACATCTGAGGCTCTCCCCTAGCATTTCATTTCAAGGGAATCGCACATCTTGAGCATCAGTTCTGCAGTAAATGGAGATTGCTCTGTTTTTTTACTGAGCCCAGTAAAACACCGGAGAGGGACAGATTGCTGTAACAGAGAAAGATATAAGGGGCCAGTGGTACTCCTGGGAGAGAAGCCACAAGTGCAGAGAGGACAATGCTAGACAGGGACAGAAGGGATGATGCTAAGAGAGGAACCACAAACAGGGAAACCTGAAAGTGATGTGACAGACCTCACTAGCCCTGGCCAATCTGGGCACCCATTGCACTCAGTTTTAATGTGTACAAATGCCAACTGCTACACAGATGTAGAAATCCTAGAAGCCTAAACCAAAAATATTAGTACCATTCAGAAAATCTGAGAGGTGCCCACATTATCTGATGCTCCTCTATTCACCCATAAAAACTGGATGCTCAGTGACTGGTTGACTAAGCTGCTGAGAGCATGGCAGTTCTGGCACTGCTTGGCCTCATTTCAGCTGAGAGTTTACCTAAAATGAGACAATAGGCTATTTAACTCAGATTACAGCCTGTGCAGTGAGTGTGTGCCATTTTGAGCCCGTGCACTTCAACTTCAGCCTAACAAAACTGGTGCCCCTGCATGGTTAGACTACATACAATTGGAGCTCTCTTTATGGATCGTCTCCAATAGATAAATACACTGCAAGAAGATGACACATTAACCATAGCACAGCGTCATCTGTCAGGGAATGATGTGTTATCTAACTGGCAACTGTTTGCAAAAGGTTCTCTACTAAAATTAGGAAGTAACATACACAAAGCAAGAAGGTGTTTGTTTAGCCAAGGGCAAAGGATGTTTTCTAACATTGTTCTAATCTTGAATGTTCATCCCCTGCCCGTAGTTCAGCTGCAGCTCCCCCTTCCCAGCTTCTACATTACTCAGGGCATAACCAGCAACAAGGCAAATCACAGCAAACCAGAAGCTCTCCTGCCTGGGGCTGGGGAGGTTGACTTCTTCTGTCATGTTGGTGCAGGTCAGGTAATTACCTCGGAGGGCGGACACTGGTATCACAGTGATGGACATGAATAAACCCCAAGCTAAAGCATCTCTGAAGCTTTTTCTTGCCAAATTGTTTTTTCACTAGGAGAGGATGTGCAGTTTAACTGTGTCTTTGTTTCATCCAGGAAAGAGTTCATTTTCTTTCTAGTGATTGCTGTGAAGGGAATGTCAATAATGCATATTGTTTTAGTTGCTGCTAAGTGATAGTTTTGCTTTTCAAGGACTCCTTTCAGCTTCCCATAGAAGCTGGGAAGGAGCTTAGACAGAACAATGCAATATTCACAGAATCATAGAATCATTTAGGTTGGAAGAGACCCTTGGGATCATCGAGTCCAACCATCAGCCCTACTCTACAAGTTCCCCCAATTCCATAGCCCAATTGTCATGCTCAGTATAGAAATGTGAGTTGGCCCAGGAAAAGGGGATCTGCAATCTCTGCTCAGGTTGGGCTGGGCAACCAGTTCACTCTGCTGTGAGACTTACTTCTCTCTTGTATATTCTTGCACCAGCTTATTATTATTATTATCATCATAATTTTCCTTTTCCATTATTGTTCTATTAAACTGTCTTTATCTCAACATGCGAGTTTTTTTTCCCTTTCCCCTCCTTTTTTCTAGCTTCTCCCTGCCTTTCTCAGGGGGAAGGGAGAGTGAACAAGTGGCTACATGGTCCTAGTTTCCAGCTGGGGTTAAAGCACAAGAGGGTCACAGGCACTGCTGATGATATGGGGAAGAGTAAGCTTTGAGGACCAGGTAGAAATAAAGCACAAGAAAGATTTTAACTGGAGTACCACACTGAAAATAACATTGTTGGCATGCCGTCCTGACAGACCTCTATGGAAAGCAGTTTGAGAGGTGGGACTCCCAGCAGGGATGTGGACACTGCTCACCCAGAAGAAAACACAGGCACGGAAATCCTTTGCAGGCATGACACTGCTGGTACAGCCTGAAAGGGCTTTCTGAGCTCCAGCAGGGAAACGTGAAGGCCCATCAGCGGGACTGCTGCGTTACCTTGTTGTCCAGGAAAGGCAGAGTATGGACGTGCTTCCTGTGAACCGGCTGGGGGATTCAGTACATCACAATCTCAGGAAATCCCCCCCTGATGTTTTGTTACAGCTTTCAGGTAACAATTTGTGGGAGCAGCCATCTGCACAGAGCACTGCCAGCTTGGATGGAGAGAGAGATACTTTCCAAGACGTGAGTTGGCATTTTTAGAAACAGGCTGAAAGACTTTTATAAACAAACACACGTTCACATTCAGTGTTTCTGCCAAAGAAACTTAACTAATGTTCCTGAGTAAACACGCCAGGAATTCACAAAAGCATTTCTCAAAACAGGGTCAGAAGCCAATACACTTTGCACTTCTGTTTGGTGGAGGTTCCAGAGCTTTTTTATGTAAATGTGAGACATTGTTAGAAGCATTCCAACAATTAACTTGAATAAATTATGGAAGAGAATGATTCAAGGAAGAGTATTCAAATTCATTAATCGTGATGGTTGCATGGGATCTTTAACCACCCATGTTCTGTGGGTAAAGGGCAGATACTCAAATCCAAGCCCAGGATATTTAGGTTTTGTGGGTTGTTCTTAGGAAAGACTACAGGTATTTTCATACCACAGAAATCGAGAAACTTACTGAATAAGTGATCAGACTGAAACAAAAGCATTTTTAAGTCCCCCAAACAGAACTTGACAGCAAATGGACTTGATGCTAACTCTGATGCTTAGAGGTAACTGTATTAAACAAATAGTACAGAATATTTGTGTTACTGAATTAGGAATGACAAGGTGCTACTAAAAGAAAGCAGTAATGGTAGCACTGGGGAGCATTGTTGTAAGCACTATGGGTAAAACTGTAACCATCACTAACGACCATAACAACTACTAATAAACTGGAACACAATGGTAAAATAACCCATGTAATTTGCTAAGTGCTAATCGCTTATATTCAAAATGTATGCCTCTTGCACAGAATAGTATGTCTGTACCTCTGTTCCAAGCAGTGTTATACAGTTCCCTGAGAAGCACATGCTAAAATCCTCCAAAGAAAAAACAGAAACAATTTAATAAACCAATATGCATCCAAGATCTTTAAGCTCATTTATATTTGTTTTTCATGTACAAGATCAAAGAAATAAAAAAAAAAAACCAGAACCAAACCCTGGATACAACAGTTTGATCTGATTGCTTTTGATACATACAATCTGTTGCAACATATTCGAAATCAAAAACAAATGCTCACACATGTCATATAACAAAATGAAAAAAGTAAATAAAAAAGTTGAAGTACTAGCATGTGCATGGATGTAGTATATTAGGAAACAAGTTTATTTGAACACCCATATTTTTCTCCATTTAAAATAGACATTTTAATCCTTCCCTTCCCCAAACAACATTTGTTCTCAAAAACTGAAACCCAATCCCTCCCCAAGTTACATTCTAACAGTATTACCAGAATACAAACTGTAATTAACAACATCCCATTACTTCTGTGTCACCAAGACTTATGTGTGTCACCCTCAGCAATGGTCAACAGTAAACCTGTCCAGTTGGCACATTTATTGTATTTATACAGCCAGTAGACAGTGTGCATTTAGTAAAGTAAATGTTCAAAACCTGAAACAGTACAGGGAAATATTGTCAGCAATAAATTCAGGTTCAGAAGAAATACATACACTTTGAATGCTTAAAAGTTCTGCCATAAGCCTTTTGAAAGTCAGACACTTTAAAAAAAAGAAAAGAGAAGACCTTAAAAAAATAGATTTGCTGCACTTTATCTGATACATACTCTTCATTACAAAAATGAAAAGCTTACAGTGTAAAAGGATCACTTTTAACATGATTTAGTTCATGACTGAGTAAAGATCTGACCTAAGATTTTGGCGGTTGTTTTACAGTGGAAGTAATGTTTCCACATAGCACCTTCCTGTTCCAAATCTGCTGCTGCTTTACTATGGAAGTAATACGGAAACATAGTTCCTGATTTTTTTCCCTCTTTAAGCTCTTTGAAGCAAGACACTGAGCCACCTGCACCACCAATGAAAGAGGAATCAAGTTTGTGGCTTCGCAATTCTGATGAACATCTTACATGATTTTACTAGAAAACTCCATCGATTTTCATTATAACTACAGCCTTCAATTAACAAAAATCAGCACAGCCAAAGAGAACTCAACACAGGCTGCTAACTCACGCCAGCTGAGAACCTGACCTGCTTGGAATATCCTTTGCTATGACAGGATTTAAATTTAAATAAGTACAGACTTACTAGCAAATGAACAAACTGCATTTTCTAAACACAGCCTAATGATGAGCAGTATCAACTGAATCATTCTAAAGCTCAGACCTGCAGCTACTGTGAATTCTTCTAGCACCAATGGCTTTAAGGTCATTAGGCCAAGCACCCCGTACTGATGAGCTGGCCTTATAAGTTGGCATCACAACCAGATACCAAAATGTCTACAATTCTTTTTCCAAAAGTCAGTCATGTCACTAAAGAAGAAAGCCTTAGGACCACCTATTTCTCATTTAGGCTGACAACCTGCAGAAATCCTTAAAAGAGAGAGATTAATCATAATTACAACAATATTGGTCAGCCCTGACCGGTCCCCTGTCTGTTGAAAAGGTATTTCTGCTACCTCAGCAGTTAGCACTAGGAAAAATAATTAAACCCCCCAACGAATAACCCCTCTAAAAGAATTAAAGGAACACAATGCCCATTCAGTAATTCAATTCTGTGCAGACACAACTCTGCTGTCACATCTCATTTTCTATTAAAAAACCCCACAAACAAACATAAAAAGAGCTACTTTCCCCTGCATAATACAACTTCATGACAGTAGGTCTTTGCCTTCCATCTCTTTTTCCAAAATTTCTCTGTGTGTGTGCTTTTTATTTTCTATCTTCTGCTATCATGTACAACCAGCAGTTCATCACTGAGAAGGTAGTTTATTGTATCAGGTTCTTCTATCACCTTTTTTACCAAACACCGGTGATTCATTTTCCATGTATCTCTCTCTGCAGCCTCCCCTCCCAGCAAGGATCTACCTTTTCACATAATCATATGTCTTCCAAACTTACTCCATATTCCCATCACCTCATCTCTGACCTTTTCACCTACCTTCACCCAACCAGATGAAAAAAAGTTTGTAGTGATCAATATTCTGGTGCAGCAGTAAGATCTGGTTAAGTGTCGTTAGATCCGGCAAACACGCATTAACACTGAGCTACATCTCTTTCTCCTCTCTACACAGCCTGGGTAAGCTGAGAGAAAAGTTTTAATGCCTTACATAAAAAGACACATATTTTTCAATATAAAAAGCTTAAATTCATAGATTATAAATAATATAATTTCAAAATATTTAAGAATTTTAGGACTTCATTTGCATTTCAGGGGAACTGCAAGCTTAATGTCCTTGATGCCTTCTCAGTCCCAAAGCTCTGCCAAGGAAGCAGGTGTAGGATACACAACAGGTAGGAAAGCACAGAACACGCCCCACGTCCTGCACACCAATGGCAGGACGAGAGAGACTGAAGATCTAGGCAACTTTACCAGCCAAGTTACAATGCTGCCCTAGCGTTGCCCTGATCCAGCTACCTTCTTTGTTTATGTATACAACTACATGTACTTTGACATTGTCAGTTAAAAACATTACTGAAAACAGTACGAGCCAGGGGAGTTTCCCACTACATATGACATTAACAAGTAGTGCCACATTTTTCAGACCTGATTTGAAAAGCATGTTTTTGCATTTAAGATACTTGCCACAGATTTTATATATATAAAAAGTTGTTTGTTCACGTGTTAAGTTACAAAATTGTAGTGCTTAATATAATAAACATAAAAATCTAAGTTCTTTTAAAAAATGCTTGTTTATAATGCATTGCTTTATTTTTAAAAAGGCAGCAGTCAGTACCAGTCTGGTTTATTTAGCAACGATACTGGAGTATAAAAATGTTGCTAAACATTTCTGGTACTTTTAGACTGGAAGTATTTATTTTCAAAAAGCTACACAGTAATATACTGAAGAAATAAATTGCAATAGTACTTCTTGTGCCTTTAAAAACACATAATGAGAATTATTATGGCTGATAGGGATCAGATTTCATCTATATTCCGTACAGCACAGTTTTCCTAAGAAAGATAAAAAGATTTTTAAAGCTTAAGTAAGTTGATAAAAAAAATATTCTGATACTATTGTCATAAAAACAGTAATAAAGCTGCTCTCAGGGTCTGATGCTGTGCAATGTTTGGAACCAGGTGACCTAGTAGTTACATTTGTGATTCATCAAAGGTTTGTGATGCTCATCAATACCTAGGAAACCCAGTCAGGGACATGCACAAACATCACCCACTTCCTGTCCCTAAAGTGACATGTCTGCCTGGGCTGAAAAAGTAAAGACGTTTACAGCTCTGTAAAGTATACAGCTATGTAATAAAGTAGTGTGCTTTTTTTTAAGAGGAAGAAATATATATGCTTATATGTTTATAGATATCTATATGTATTTTATATTTAAGTTAGTGTCAATCAAATCCAGGCAGAGATTAAACTGACCATAAAGACAATGTAACAAAAGTCATTAAGGCAGTAAGTGTCATCTCTTGAGGATTTTCAAATATTCAATCTCAAGAGGAAAAAGAAATGTTGAATTGCATTGCAGGCTGAATTATCATTGAATGATTACAGCCAGGTAAGGAAAGGCTCATTTTTGTTGAGTACTGACTCCACATCGTTGAGAATGGGGATCAAGTCTTCTGACTCTAGAGTCCCAAGATCAACATTTGTTCCTGGAAGACAGTCGAGGAAATCAGGAAAACGTGTCTGTTGTGGATTTATGTTCATTGTTGGCTGTGCTATAGTTTCTCCTAGGGAAAAAAAAAAAAAAAAAAAAAAAGAACATTTGAAACACCAAACTTCTTGGGGGTAATTTAAAACAACACAATTGATGTAAAAGTTGGAATGCCTCTTTCCCATGAGCACTTGTGAGTGTTCCTATTGTCTACAAACATTACCTCTAAACCACATTTGCTTGGAGAATGCATATTCTTCTGAGAGTTCATTTTGTATCCTTGCTCTGCTCTCAAAAGCACAAAAGGCCCTTTCCAGCAGGGCTCAAAGAAATCAGTCCCTGACCTTCCCCTTGGGAAGCAGGATTGTTCAGAGTTCGCTAGTCTGCGCAGGGAGCAACGCAACCGAGTCTTATGCAAGGGCTCCGTCCTGCTCTCTGCGCAAGGGTGAACGCTCTCCATGGGGCAGGATTGAAAACGTGAACTTGGAAAAGTTAATCTTGAAAAACATATTTACAGCAATCTAGTGTTGCAACATTATATTATCTTTTTCATAAATTAATAATAACAAGCATGAAAATCTTAAATGGAGAAACCTTTCACTCTTTGTAACTTCTGATGGCTTCAAAAGGAAGCTTAGGTGAAGAACTGCTGACAATTTCACTACCTGGAAAAAAAAATTATTGATTTTCTAGTAACTTACTTCAGTATTTTAAATACAATGAAGATACTAATATAAAACTAAATACATACCAAAACTTAAACTGGCTAAATACATTCTGTTTGAAGGCAAACCCAAGTTTGCCATTGTAAGAGGCTTACTAAAGACATTGATTTCCAAGAGTCAGAAAATGCAGTGATGCAAGCCAATACCAGATTTTCACTCCTACTTTGCACTATGGTATGAAAACACAAATTAAGGCTCACATTTTCTATCTTTCACTTATTTTGTTTAGTATCAGTCTAAGGTAAATGGGTAGAATCTGGGCCTAAGTTAAAGCTGAGAACCTTCGAGGCACTAAGTATCTTTCAGGCACAGTCTCAGTCTGTTCTCTCTCATGGGAAAGCGACAGATTATTGTTCAGTTATGAAATTATAAAACAGTACCAGTTACAACACAAAGTTATTAATATAATTGTAGTTTAAACTAAATGAGAATATTCTACCTGTATCCATCTCATCTACGTTGCTGAGGAAGTCTTCAGGAGTCGTTGGTATGCTGTAGCATCCTAATCCCAAACCACTGTCTGTACTCTGTTCCCTGGAATGGTATGGCCCACTATAAATTGAAACATTGAAAAAGCCTCAGTAAAGATGTTCTGTTAGAAATAGTCCCTGATCATGATGTTTGAAAAAAAACAGACAGTAGGTTACATATTAAATTTGAGTCATTAAGCCACGTTCTCAACTGTTGGCCACTAATGCAGTCGTATTACATCAGCCCAAATATAGAGCAACTGAAGTGAGGCCATTCTTGAATTTTGAAATACACACAGGAATATATAACTCTATACAAAACCAGGTCAGCCTAAAAAAATTTGAGTTTATTTATATTTAGGTAATGTATCTATTCTACCTAGTCTTCTACACACACCTGCAGTACAATTAAAACCACCTGCTACTATTTGTTTGATTTTCCTCAGATTACTTCTTGCAGTATAAACTGAGCAACGTCAGGTCAGACCCTCAGGTGTGCCCCCTGCTTACAGTCGGTACAAAAGAAGATGATATAGCAAACTACTTGAGAGAAACAACTTGGAAAGCATGAAGAAGGCAACAGAACCCATGTTCTAATGAAGGGGACATAAACTTGCCTGTTCAAGAAAGGATCGGACCCGTTATTTGTAATAGGCCTCATGTCTTGTGTCATGGCGGGGGTATTCACAGCTGTCTGAATGGGGGCCATGCTTTCTGAGTCCATGGGAAGTTGTCGACATAGAGCAGCTTCCTGAAAAGGCAAATACAAGCAGGGGAAGGGTTATTCCAATAGCTCAGAAATGCTGCAGTCTTCCAACAAGTGAACCTGTAATATATACACAAGGCTTCTCGTTTATGAAAGTAATTCTAAACAACATCACTGATGACCATTTACACTGGTGTGAAGAAAATCACCATGTAGATAGACAGTGTCTTTAATACCCACCCATGCTGGTTAAAAAGGTGCAGAATCTACCTCTGGGTTACTGCCACAGCAGGAAGCCAGTCCCAGCTAGCAGATGTGTTTGAGGACTTTCCAATCAGCTTCACACTTAACCAGAGCCTGTTTGCCTGTTCAAAACAGCCTCATGCTTTCTGCGTGACACTGATCACCAAGTGTGTGTTTAACTGGCTTCACTGGCAGAGCTGTCACACTGGGAGCCCGAAGGAGGGCTGTGGCAGACGGGCAGGGGCAGGTCACACCTTCAACAGCCACAGCTGCCCACAGAATTGCTGCTCCTCTACGGCTTTGCTGGCCAAGGAGATAATCCCTATGAAATCTACCTACCTCTGTTATAACTTCAGACACCTTGCATGTCACCTCATCGTGCAACACCAACAGCCCTGCACGTTGTAGCCGAGTACTGATGGCCTGTCCACGCTTCACGGGCCAGCTTTCTCCAGCTGAAGGTTTGCACACACAAACCAGGGCTGTGTAATGCTGATATTACAACTGCAGCTGACTTAATTGAGGCAAAGTTCTGAGAGCTGGAGTAGCAATACAGCAGTTTAAAACCTACAGACTCAAATTTAATCTCCCATGTATCAGTCTCTAACCAGTCACCTTAGTGAAATTGCCCTCAATTTAAACTGCTGCAAAATAGAGCAAAATCAGGCACCAAAAGTATGGGAGTTATGATGAGATGACATAATTTGATATACAGAATATCACTTGCAACCTTAAAGTACTGAACACATTTTAAGAAAACCATGAGAACCAAGACTTTGACACCATAATCTTTAGAATGAACCCTCTTCCTTTTAAGAAGCATCTGCCTAATGACCGGTGTCATAAGCACTGCCTTTAGGATGACAAAGGAGCAATGAGAGCCAAAGGAAGCTTGCTTCAGAACTCTTCCTGAAAGATGAATTCTTCTAGCATTATCTCTGTGAAACAACCATGACATCTAGTGGTACAGGTCTCCACAAAGGTTGTTTGGCCCCACAGGGATGTGTCAAACAAATAACCTAAGACCCTAAAATAATAAAGCTGTATCTGTTTTTCACCTAGTTTACTCAACCTTATTTTTTTTATTAAATAAGCAAAGGAAATATTTCATTTCAATCCTAGTAGAAAACTTTTCTCCACTGAATTAGTCATTTATTCTCCCAAGTACAGAAAAGATTAACATGTTTTTGAGGCTACAATATGATGTATTACTATGTTTACTATGCTGCCCTTCTTGCATGCTCAGTCTGCAGTTTTAGAGGCTTCTCCCAGCTAAAAAAAGCTAAGAGGAGGACAAAGGTGGAAATAAATTTCCTAAGCAGGGAGCTTCCAGAGTGTGTGTTCCTCCTGGCTGGGTGTGCTGCCTGGAGGCAGCTGCAGCCAGAAATGGTGGTGGGGACCCAGCAGCTGCTGCCAGGCTGAAAGGAGGAGGTTTGTGACCCACTAGAAGAATTCCTCCCCTCTGAAATGCTCTGTGCCTCCTCGCAGCTGCTGGCAGCAGTGTGCACACTTACTCAGCATTTTCCCCTCAGGCAGGTTAGGTTAAAAAAGCAGAAGCAGCAGTGAAGGGGCAGGGCAGGAGTAGCTGTACTTAAACACTGAGAATCCAGAGGGATTTGTCCATTCTTCCCAGTTGCCAGAGCTCAGGGGGTGCCCAGGTTACCAGCAGGAGTTCACAAAGTTCTCTTAGAAAGGATGGATTTTGCATCTTGTTTTCCTGGGCTGGGAAAGAGGTTGTTCCCCAAGAGCTACAACAGTTCTGCAAACTTCAGTAATGCATTAGTGATACTGCCCTGCTCTACAACGTGGAGCTCAAACAAGCACCACAAGTGCAGGGTGGTACTGGGCGTAATACATTGGAGGCTTGGTTAAATACAGCACAGCTGCAGTGTTGTGCTGGTATTAGTTTCAAAGAAAAACACCGTCAGCAGAGCAGGGAAACCTTGTGTTAATGGCACAACTGTTTTGAAGCTTAATTTGCTCTTGTCCTGAAGCAAGAATAGAGTCAAAGAAAGTAAAAATAGCTAAACGCGTTATTGGCATGATGACAGTTATGACTAAGCTCGTATCAGATATCTCTACTCTCTTCCCACACCCGTCTCTATTATGTTCTGAGGTCCTGACAGTGAAGGAGAAGGTATGCAGAAGACTTGAGATCACTGCTTGGGTCAGAGACCATCAGCCTGAACAGTTCTGTAGTTCTGCATACACAGGTGAGGTACTGTAACGTAACCCATGAAAGTTAAGGGCAATAGGACCTGAACAAGAGCACAAGCTGCAGGTCTCTGTACAGCTTCCAGACTCAGGTCTATGAAAATCAAATTCAGCCCTGACATGAGCAGGTAAAAAACTTCAGAATTCTATCAGCCTTTCACCCCTGTTTGGCCAGAGCACTGAAAGCACATAATTTTAATGCTGCTTTTTTCTTTTCCAAATGCAGCTAGGTAGTACTGTGCAGCTTCAAAACGTATTCAGGAATTTTTGCTAAGCAATTTTTTTAAAGTTCTAAACACATATTTAGAGTAAAAATAAAAAATATAAATTAAGTACATACATTGGTTTAAAGTATTTTAACAAATATGCTTGCTAATGTTTCTGTGATTCTTCTCACCATACATCCATTTTCATTGTTATCAATCTCTCCTGCACAAGAGCCTACTATATGGTACTATGTACATTCATCCTACATTTGGTCTTTTTGTCTGCACAAGATGAAGTTTTTAAGGTCCCAATGGTGTAGCTAGAGAGAAATTTGACTTATATATAGTTTGTACATGGGAAGAACAGTACAGTCATATACTTATAGAGACTATAATAAGAAGAAAGACCCACATCAAACTGCATTTTCTGTATTAGAAGAAAAAAAAAGCAATTTCAGTACAATTCTAATAAGCTTTGATTTGGTGAGTGACTATAATACTACTTTTTGAAAGTGATGTTTGGTAAAATGCAATTAATTTTTTTTTTGTTCTGAAATAAAAGCATGCAAAAAGATCACCTCAAATTCTCAATCGTTACAAACATTAAAGACCTTTCCTTCCGTTCATTTTACTGAAATAGTATCTTTAAAAAATCACCAACAAGCATAACCCAGCATATTTAAGCAAAACCAACAAAAGCTGTAGAGAGAAAACCAAAAAGCTGGTCATTAATTTGAGGTTTTTGTGACTGCTGCCTCTAAAAGATGACATCTTTTGTGATCACATCTCCCTTTAGGTAAATCTGCTCTGATCCTCTAGATCTCTATTTCAGACCCAAGGGGTTTTAAGATTGATGCTTCCCTTTCTTAGCTACCCACAGACTCTTCCAGAAGTCACTGAGATGTTGCAATCCATTTTCATCACTTACGTGTTTTCTCTCATTCTCCTCCAGACTTGACCGAAAAAGTGCATCGCTCCTCACTTACTTGTGGCTCTTCAACCTATGCCATATACTCTGCCGCTCCTTCTGAGAGGGCATCTAGTTGTGAGGACTTCTCTTCGGCTTCATTTTGCATTTTACACTAACATTTCAGAATGTTACAGCGACTCATGGTTCTCTAACAAATCATCAGAAAGTTCAGCCAATTGGTATCGTTACCCCAATAACAAATATGTTTCTACCTGCTGCAAATTTCACACTCTGTTTCTAAATACAATATAAACAAACACTACCCTAAATTAACTACAAATTATCATGCAACCCCAAAAGGGCTGAAGGCATGAAATATTAATTCCACATAATTGTTGTTTCCACAGAGGATCAACGTAAGAATGGGTAACCTGGGAGGAGTACAGAGACGCTGTCTGAGCACGCAGGGATGAGGTCAGGAAGGCTAAAGCCCAGCTGGAATTCAATGTAGCCATGGCAGTCAAAGCCAGCCAGAGGGGCTTTTATGACTACCTAGGTGACAGTAGGAAGGCTAGGGACAACTTGGGCCAGCTGCTCTTCCGAACAGCCGAGTGAGCTGGGGCTGTTCAGCCCAGGGAAGAGAAAGCTCAAGAGGGATCTCAATGTGTACAAACCCTTGCAGAGTACAAAAAAAGAGAGCCAGGCTCTTCCCAGTGGTACCCAGTAACAGGACCAGATGCCATGGGCACACACTGATACACAGGAGGGTCCCTCTGGACATCAGGAAACACTTTGTCACTGTGAGGGTGACCAAGCACTGGTACAGGTTGCCAGGGAGATGGTGGAGCCTTCATCTTGGAGATAGTCAAAACCCTCCTGGACATGGTCCTGGCCAACTGGCTCTGGGTGGCCCTGCTTGAACAGGGGGTTGGAGGTGACAACCTCTAAAGGTCCCTGTCAAAGTCAACCAATCTGTAATTCTGCAATTTTGTGAAAGTTACCACTTCTAAATGTACTCAGAACTGCAGTATTTGCAATGTCACTAATAGTGTTATTCTTGATAAAATGTACTTTGTTCATGCTGTTCCTGAGAGAAATAGGTTTGGTTTTTTTTTTTCCTCTAAGGAAGTTGATTGACATGCCAGGCAAAACACATTGCCACCCGCAGAGTTGTCCATAACAGAAGAAACACAATTGTTCAAACTTCTAATTTCCTTAAGGCAGTGTAGAGGAAGTTACGTGTCTATTTTGTACCATATGAGTCATTATATTGAGCTGAAACTTAAGAAATAGAACAATAAACAAAATCCCTCAAAGAACCATCTATGGAAAGTATACAAATCAGAGGTATTCATGTACCATATGAATGTGATTTTATCTTTATTCAAAGGCAAAGGGTGCAAGCTACAGAGCTGGGATCAGAGTCAAGAACAACTCCGTACGTTCCGCCTTTATCTTCAGTGAAGCATGAACATGGCCTACTATGCAACAACATTAAACTGGGAATTAAGCAATGATAGTAGCTCTAGAGTTGTAAACATATGCAGAACAGAATTTGGTCCTTACACTACTACTACAGCTGGTAAGAAAGACACACTCCTCACAAATGGCCACTTTGTGTTCTGTTTAATGCTAGAGGAAAAAAAAATATTCTTCTTCTATCTCTATTAGCTTTTTAGCTAATTAGCTCTGTTACACTAAGTAACTGTACCCGCTAAAAATTTGGATGCATTGAACTAAAGGCTCTTGAATCAAAGAAAACAGTATCCTTGACGTTACCTGTCGCAGTAGCTCTTCCTGACGCATCCTAATTCGCTCCCTCTCCATCTGGATTCTCTGGAGCCTCAACTTCTGCTGCTGCTGCTGCTGGGCAGTCAGTGCAGTGGGCAGGTTGAGCAGCCCTGGCTGCGGGGCCGGGGGGGGCCGGCTCTGCTGCGACATGGCTGTGCTGGGTGCTATTTGGTGCTGGTGATTCATGACTGCGGGAAAGAAAACGAATGGCGGATGGTTAAGTAGATTTGTACTTCTAAGATAACAGAGGCACTAGGACACACGTTGCACATTTACAGTATAGAGTTATTCAACTCACTGTATTTCAAATGACGGAGATAGCTACTCCATCTGGCAAGACCTGGTGCTAGCAATTGCTCAATAAATTATTTTTACTATTTCATGAGTATAAAACATTAATATTATTACTACAAGTATTTATATTCAGCCTCCTGTGTTCAAATATTTACCTAATGATAAATGGTAAGTGACATGCAAGTTTTTTTAACTGAAAATTCCCCTGCAAATATGTGCCTGTAATATGCACTAAGGCAGTAAAAATTGTTTCAATCTTAACATTTTCTGTGTTGATACAAGTAAAATAATTATTGTAAGAATAACTACCAGCATAAATAAGCATAAATGAGCACTGTGTGTTTTCCACCACCATGAAGGAGATATGCTTTTCAATCACATGCAGATGAGAGATGTTCCAGTTCCAGTTAAGAAACAAACCTGTTAGGAAGTCCTGTTCCCTGGCAGGCTCATGGACAAGCCACATTCTCTGTGAACTCATCTATAAATGAGGAGTAACATTATTCTTATGTCTCGCAGAAGTGTTTTAAGCACTCCTTACCTCACAGGCACTCACACATTACAGTAACAAAAAGCAGCTTGAGAGCTGTAACTGACGGGAACAAAAGTGCATCTAATGAAATCCAGCAACAAGCTGGACTGTCAGGAGTCAGGAAAGCAGCACAATAAAAAGACACCGGGAACCATCAGAAGCTACACCTTTCTCTAACATCCTTAACATACTTTCACATTTTCAAAGCAGGTGAAATGCAAAGAAAAGGTAATTAAATTGAATCCATGCCACATTCATAAATAAAAAAGCACAGCAGAGAGCATTACTGCTAACTGTTCTTGACAGATGCCTTTGTCTCTTTTGAACAAACACTGCCCTTTTTTCCAGAGGGCCTCAGTCATTCCGTGTTCCAGGATGCAGTGAGTGCAAAGTTGGGTATCTGAGTGCACTGCATGAGAATGACGAACAGCAAAACGGTGCGACTCCAAGTTACTAACGCATTATACCAGTGTCCTTATCAAATTCAGCAAAAGTCTTTAGCAATCCTGTACAGAAAGAACTGCTAAATTCGCCGCTGCTTTAAGCAGCTACATTAGGCAAGAATAGAGTTTAATGAGTTCTAAAATGCAAGCCTGTATAAAATTAATCCAAAAAAGATGTCAAGTTCAGGCCTGGCATAACTCGTCTGAGGAATTACATAAATCAGGTAAGGCTGAATGGACAATTCATGGTTTCATTTGCAAATGGAAAAGGTCTAATCAATTAGAGATTAATGTGTCTGATTCTAGACCTGATTTAACACAACAGAGGCATTTGTAACTCTCTCATGAGTTCTGGATAGGCAAGCACCATATTTACAGTCTTACAAAGAAAACCAAATTAGTCTTTTGCACATCTGCTTTACAACTGAAACCTTATCTGATAGGGTATTCCGGTCTGGAAATGACCCACCTTTGGTAGGATGTTCAAAAGGTCTGTCCAGGGAATATCTCCATCGATGGCAGGTGAGGAACGTGATCTGCCAGCAAACCTGATTTATACCCATGTAAACCAGCCAAACCATTTCACTCCAGACTTAAGGCTGCTGCTCAGACAGTTAATGTTGCTTAAATCAACAAGATCTTTTCTTCTCAAATTCAGAAACTATAAATCAGAGAAGAATTCTCTGTTGGATAAGCATTTTGATTCAGAGAACTTTTATGAAAGATGGTGAAAGTCTTTGTGTAGCCCCAGTCACGCTGGTGATCATGTCACAAAGTTAAAATAATCATTTGGCACCTCTGACAGCAGGTATCACTTGGCCATGGAAACAGAGCCACCCCTCCTCTCTAGATACGTTTCCCTCTTAGGAACAGGCTTGGAAAAAACAGGAGGAAAATTAGATAAAGGAGAAACTGCATAATCTCTGCTTGTACCTCATTTTTGAGTAAAATGTATCAGTTCCCAGCAATGCAATCTAATACCTTTCATGAACCATGGAGTGAACAGTTCCTTCTTTTCCTTCCCTGCCTTCACATTTCCAGTAAAACACAGATGCAGTACCTAAATTCAGTGTGGACTCCAAGTGGCAGCCATGCACTGCTTTAAAACTTAATTGACATTTTTGCAAGGATTCTTTCACTAATGGGACAGCAGCATAATTATCAAAGCTCTCATTTTTTAGCAAGAATATTCCAGATGCTAAAATACTGTCTTGGAGAGATACAATATTTTTCTGTCCAAATGACTAAGATTTGTATCTACCTTTTTATCTTTCATTCATTGTTCTTACACATAAGAACTGAAATCTCAGCTCGGGTCTATCCTTCTCAGACCTGACACATTTGTGCTGTGTACCTATCTGACCCTGAAGGACACATTACAGTAAGCACTGTGTGAACGTGCACTGAAACGGGTTGACGATTTTACAGCCTGGATCAAACATATGATACCCATGCAAAGCAAAGTGCTGAACTTAACTCACTCTGCCAGTTCCAAGTTAAAAAAAAATTTTGAAAGGTTGACTTTATGGTCACCAGCTTTCTGCCAGATCGGGTACTGTCTGTTCTTTCTGCAACTGGAGTAAGCACTAGGCCACATTAGTACCAAGGCCTAGGCCAGCATAAGCTTTGCTCTGCTTTGTTTGACATAAATATTTACATGTGAATAGTGTGACCAGCAGAATAGTGTGACCAGCAGAAGTAGGGAGGTGATTGTCCCCCTGTACTCAGCACTGGTGAGGCCACACCTTGAGTATTGTGTCCAGTTCTGGGCACCTCAGCACAAGAGAGATATCGAGGTGCTGGAGCGAGTACAGAGGAGGGCAACAAAGCTGGTGAGAGGCCTGGAGAACAAGGCTTATGAGGATCGATTGAGGGAGTTGNTGTTCACATCAGATCTGAATCATATTTTTCCTCCAGAGTGATCCAGTATCACCCTGGTCCAGGTTGCAAAGACTGTAAGAACCATTTGAGAGTGCAGCTGCAGGATATTTTAGCTTCAGTGGCAAACCCAGCTCAAGAAATAATCCCAGTTAAAAGCAGCCCTGCAGTAATACAACCTTTTCATGGATTCAGCTGATGTGTGGTCCACCAACAGCTGTATCCACACAAATGACATCAGGCTTCCACATGAAACCAGAGTGTTGCCATTTATCACCTCTTCCACACCCAGGGCTGCTCGTTCCTGCCCACACGCTCCCCCCTTCACCGAGATGGCAAAAGCATTTCTGTGGCTACAGAGCAAACTAAAAATTGCCTGGGGATAAAAACAAGGGGAGGAAAATGATCTAGCATTTTCTGGCTAGATCAGTTCCCAGCAAAAGTAGTAGCCATGAAAATGCTTATGTGCAAACAATGCAGGAGTCCAAGTGGGAAAAAATAAGGTGGTTGCAGGAAAGGTGAAGCAAGGCCAGCACTGATCAGTAACTTTTCAGCAGTAAAACCCCGGAAAGATTAGGAAGCTGCAAGTGCCTTGAGGAGAAAGGTAGGAATGAGAGCTGGATACAGAAACCATAATGGATAATCATACATGGAAACCACATTTTAAGATGCAGTGAGACTAGTCTTATTCATGTTAAAATAAGTAAGGAATATCACAAATTTACTGATAATAAGTTATATCATTGTACATCTGGTGTTAAATTTCCAGGACCATAAGCACTTTGATAGAAATTTAACTCATATATATATGTGTGTGCTTAAATTTTCGGCATGTCAACGGTTGAGTGAATAGAACAACCATGTGAAGAATTCAGGCTGCCTGAAAGATTACCACAATATAGTAAGTTCTCTGGAAGAAATTTGCTTTCATCTAGGCAGCACATGCAAATGACAGAATCAAGCAAAATTAAGTAAAGATTAGTAGTCTGTACACTGTGTCTGGGATGCACACAGGGCTAGGGCATGAGTTGGTACTAGTATTTGAAATGGGTATTTGTTGCCTTTGTTACATAAAATACTCCCCCCTTCATCAGCTCATCTGCCCCCATGTTGTATCACAGCTGGAATTATACACACAAGAAGGCAAAGAATGGGACAATATGAAAATGCTGAGGAATACTTCTTCCTGAGCTATGGTCCCCCTCCAAGTCATTTCTTCTCATGGGGCCAGAGAGTATTTTGGACCTACAAACTCTGTATCTTGAATTAAACTATTTTTCTCTCAGGCAATACTATCCATTGTTACCTACCATAAAGGAACTATAGAAAGGTTAGTACAATGAGTAAAGTAAGCATTCTTGCACCTTGACATTAGGAGCATAGAAACTACATCACACTGAATCTCTTACAAATCAAGTACGGGTAAGTATGTGACCGTATTTGAGAAACAAACTAACAAACAAATCAATTTTACTTCCAAAGAGAAGTTATTTACATCATGTAGGTTTGATAAAGCTATAGCTACAGCAAAATTTTACAAGTTTCAGTGCAGGAGATGCAGAAGGCAAAGGAGCGAGCATTAGCCATCCTCAGTCCGTTCCATCACCCGCATTATCTGGCTCTGCTCCTCTTTCAGTCAGAGGAGTTATATTACTTTCTCCCCAGAGGTTTGGAGGTCACATCTCCACACACAGGTCCACAGAAAAATAGATATGTTCAAAACTACCACTAATTGGAACATCTTTAAAGAACCATTGATTTGGGCCTTAGGCAAAAACTTACTGAAGGTCGTTTGAACATGCTGACACCACATCTTTCTCCAGCATACACTGCTTCAAGAAAAAGATGGGATTCGGGCAACTCTCCATTAAGCTTGAATACCAGACACCTACTTTCATAGCAGCACAAACCAGACAGACTCAGAAACATTAAGCACAGAGAAGTCAAGTATCCGGGCCTTCAAAGGAGGACAGACACTTTTGACAAGGTGTCTGGACAGAGTATGCTAATGATAAAGCCTGACTTAAGATGCAGCATTAAATTGACATAGTGGTAACATAAATTCTTTTTTTGTAATAGAATTCAATAATACACAGATGCTAAAGTCCAGGTTTTTGTCCTACCAGCTGCATCACTCCACTTGAATTATGCTTGAGTAAAATCATAATAATTTCCCATAAGCAAATTTTAGACATATGTGGTCTACTTTTGTGAAGTCAAATCTAGTTTTTGGGTGGGTGCATGCACACATATAATGTAAGTTAAGTTAATCCAACCTAGCTCAAAACAGTTTTTAACTGGATATAAAATAGTATAGAAGATGAGGCTGTTAGGCAATTCTTTTTTTATATCTATTACAGAAAACAAAATGGAACAAAAAACTGGGGCTTCCTGCGGCATTTTCCACAACAACCACTGCATTCAGCTGCTCTAAAAATATATCCCAAGGGCCAAGATGTTACAAGTACAGTAATAAAACAGCTGACAGGGAACTAGCTGAAAAGTAATTAAATCATGGCAGATTGCAAGTACTGTCTTGTACTGGTTCCACTGAGAGGCACTTGAAGTATTACGAGCAAGCCTACAGTTAATGTGTTAAGTTTTAGGGCTTTGCTATACCAGCAGTTCCCATGTGATGGCACGTGGAACATGTCCTCTGCAAAACAGCCTGTCCAGATGGCCCTGCAGCCTTTTGCAAAGCACTGCCCATCACATGCCTGAAGCCTGGGCCTTAAGAAATGCAGCACATTGTCTCCAGTTTGAAACACTCCCACGGGATGACCCACAAGGCTGTGCACAGAAGATGGAGTGCCTTCTCCTTCCCCCCTCGGTCACCCTGCAGCCACTGCCCCTTTTCTCACTGCAGTTCTCGGCCCACATTCGGTGATTTGGGCACTACAAAAATCCAGTTTGTGGGCTAGTAAATACCCACAGGCAGCAGATAAATCCTCCATAGTGCCACGCTTCCCTGTTTGCCCACTTCCCCATCACTATCCTCATTGTGCAGGAAACCAGCTGGTTCACTGGCCTCACACTCAGAAATTCTTGAGCCCAAGGTTGTGTGTGAGTGTGCACACATGCTTGCTTGCCCGCGACTGGGGCGTCACAGTAAGGAATGCATTCCCCAGGACAAGAGAGGTGTGCAGAGTGTACTCCCTCCTGAGGAGGGAGAGGACAAGAAAAAAGGGCAAAACCCTATTGCCTGCATAAGAGCACCACTGCTGCAGCTGTGCGAGGCAATGCTTTCCAAAAAATCAGCTGTGGCTCTCAAGAAAACAGCAGAGCTGTTAGCAAAATGTCTCCCAGTCCCAGGGAAAACCCACCTAAAACATCCAGGAAAATGAAAGCATTAACAGCCAGTAGCGCTAAACAAGTGTTACAGCTCCAGCTAAAGGAGGCAAGGATTTATAAAGAGACAGGCTGACTGAGAATGCAGTTTGGTAAGCACAGGGAGAAAGTGGTGGAAATTCCCACATCGTCCACAACAGTCCAAAGGCTGTGAGGGACAGAACCACTTGAAAAAACTTTGCTGCCAGAGATACCCTTGAGGTCATGGTGTGTAAACGTAATAATTGTCGGTATCAGTCATTTTCAGTGAAGTCTGCAATTGCCCAAACAAGTCCAGTACTTCTGTCGATGGTGCTATGGATAAGCATCCAGCATCAATATCCTCCAGATAAGCCAAGAGTGAAATACCATGAATTCCAAAATATTAACTATATGGAATGTTCAGAGTAGAGATTAGTTTTATTACTTACGCAGACCAGTACTAGCTGCATCAAACAGCTGTGGCTTAGTCCTGTGCTATATCCAGGGCCACTGTGGGTCTAGAGGCAGCTTCATTACCTGTAGGTGGTGCAAAGCCCACACCAATAAATCATTCTGGACCTCGTGCAAAGCATGCAGACACATGTAAGCCATCTTTACAACATGTTTTCAGAATCAGGTGTTCTGGACAATACAGCACAGAGATGCCAGAGTGTCATCCAACATGCATTCTCCAGAAGCCTCCTGAAACCCACAGACCATTATGAGACCATTTCATAATGCTCTCAAGAGAAAGATGAATTTACTACTGGAATGCAGACAGGCTTATACTGAAAACTGCAGCTTCCTACATCGACAACTATTATCTCTGGGAAATTCTCACCTGAGAAAATCATAAGACCAAAAGAAATGTCCCAGTCAAAGAAGATAAAGAAAGTCCATTGATGATAAATGATCTTGCCATGTTCCCTGCAAACCTAGTGGCTGCTGGAATACTTCAGTCAATGGGTGCCCCTTCCCACTCTGCACACACACACACCTACTATTGGGTTGCTCCCTCCTTCTTCAGGCTCAACCCTCAGCTTCCTGGAGCAGAGTCTCAAGCATCATATTTTATAAAAATAAATGACTTAACTGAAAGGTACAGCAGCAGGGCCAGCCCGAGCTGGCTGTCTCCAGAGAGGGACCCTGAATTTCCTGGGCAATGATACTCTTGCCACCTCTACACCCACTCTTCACATGCTCTTCACTCATCTTTTAGTGCTACAGTGATTTTTGATCTGGGGTCTTCTAACAACTTACTGGATTCTCTCTCTGTGCCCAGGCTGGCCATTGGCTGTTCTTATCATGGTGATTTGCAGTCTCTGCTGAGGGTTGTCGCCTCCTTAGCTTCTGGTTTAGGCCTCTTGTGCACCTGCGCTCACTGGAACTAAGAAGTCCCAGACTTAGGGAAAACACTATGAAAATATCAGCATGTTATCGACAATTTCCTCATACTAAAAGGCCAAACACAGCACTGTACTAGCTACTAGGAAAACCACTAAGAAAATTAACTCCATTGTGGTCTAAAGGCTTCAGCAAATCTAGCTTCTCATGCCAAATAAGGCTAGGCAAACAGCGTAAATCATGCCATATTATAACCCTAAGTAATTTATTCTAATTAAATCATACTTATTTAAGCCAAACAACTAACATCTTTCAACATCCAGTACAAATCCATGGAGAATGAATAGCATTTAATATAAACTAAATGGTCTGTACAGTACTTTCTCTTCAGATGCACATATTCACCGTTCTAGCAGGCAGACTCAGGGTGGCCTTGAATTCAATTCTCTTGGGGAAAACCAAATTCATTTTCCAAAATGAAGTAAGTCTCTTCAATAAACAGCCATTACACAATCTCCCAGCTCAAATGAAAGCAAGTAAAACTGGAGCTAAATTCCAAACCTGGACTATGTGGCCACAGTTTCATTGCAGTCCATGGAATTACAATTATTTAGTCCACATCTCAAGTAGACCTATGTAATTTTCTTTTTCCAGTTTGATGAAAAAAGTCTTTTATTGCCTTTGTTTGCTTTTAAATTAATAATGATGTTCTAGTGAATTAGGTTTTCTGACATCGTAGCAGGCCTGTCTGTTGATGGCTTTCCTGCATATATACTAAGCAAGGACTATTTTGTTGGCAAGAGACCCTACAAGTTGCAGAAGCCAAAACACGCAAGTGTAAATTGTTTCTGACATATGCACTGAACTGATTGTACCAACTTTTATTATTTTAGTGTCAGAAGTGTCTGGATGCAACTGTGGATCTTTTTCTCTACTTTGTTGATAGGCAGCCCAGAGCCTAATTCATATGAACTAGCCAGTGTCAGGTGTCACGCAACACAGTCTGATGAAAAACAAATGTCTATAGAGGCTAAAAAAAACCCCAACAAAACATAACAAACCCAGCCATATTACAGTTTTGACTTAGTCACGACACTGTGAAGAAAAAAAGACGAGGCTCCCCTCCTTTTCTCTCTGCTTCTGCCAACAAAGAACTGCTTGTTTCACTATTTCCCAGAAACAGCATTAGCCTTCCAACAAGGTCAGCAAAAAATGCCGCTTTTCAGTTCTGGTGCATTTTGTTCCAAAAATCTGTAAAGTATTAAAGCAAAAAGTTGTACTATCCCAGTGCACAGAGACTCCTTTATTCAGAGTTCTGGGCTGAACATAGTGATACAGAAATTTCTCAACAGTTTAAACTGGTAAGTTCTGTGACATTCACATTTAACTAATCTTTCCTGTCTTCCATGCGTCAAGCTTAAAAAAGCCCAAAGGAACTACCTGCAGGTGCAGCATCAAAGCTATGAGTTAGCAGGACGTTATTTAAAAGATTAGATTTACTCTGTAAGCACTTTTAAAAATACATCAATAACAGAAGAATAACAGGTGGGGGCAGCTTGACTGGAAGGATGGCTTAAGTGCTAATGACCAACTACTGGTGACCTTTATTATTTAAAACGTTCCATTACTTTTACTTTGTTTCATGCATGTTCAGCTTTTGCTTTTCACTCACTTTGAAGGTCTGAAGATGCCACTCCACTCTTGCACTGGGACATGCTTGGATTACTAACCTCGGATGGAAATACACCAACAGGAATTTCTTTGTATTAAAATTAAAAATTAACAGATTTTGAAAGTGTACCAGCATCTCTTTTGAACACCTCAACCCTCAGCGCTTCAGATTTACTAGATAGTTAATTGCTGGTTTAAAGGCGGATGTCCTTTGAGATACCTTAGATACCAAAGTTCATTCTTATCAAGTCTCTGGAACTATTAACCACTGCTCTTAATAAACATCCATAAGTAAAAGACACAGTTTGAAATCTGCTGAATAGATTACTTCCTAGCCGTTTGAATTGCAAATAACAAAACAGAGCAGTGTCATAAAATTCTCATTCTCACCGAACGTGCAAGTCCTCTACGACGCTTTCAGCTATCCTCTAAGTCTTATTTCATTAACCAGAAGCAGGTGCCAAAATTATTCACATTGCCCACAGCTGAATTGTGTCCACTCCTTTCAGGATATCCAGTAATTAAAAATTACCTGGAACAGGAAGCCTGTCCGCTGCGCAGGTGGTGTGAGGGTATGGGCTACACCAAGGGAAAAACAGGTTCCTCAATGTCACGTGTTTGTAGCTAAATTTCCAGCCAATGCAAACCAAGCCTTGAAAAATCTAGACAATTTCATTTATATTAGGTAACACTCAAACACATACCACCTGTTTTTAAAGACTTTGAGAGGTTCTGTGTTCTTATCTCCAGAGACTCACTTTGACATGGTAACCACAACTGCATTTTATCATCCTCAAACAATAGCAACTACACCTCTTTTATCATGGCAGGATATGGAAACTTTGGTTCATGTGTTTATTGCTCTTAAGACAGGATTATTACATTGTTTTATTGGCTGGATTTCCTGGCTGATTTAAAAAAAAAAATGAAAGCAGAGGCGGTGCCATAACCCCCAGTTGTATCCAGATCCAATTAAATTACTGTTAGCAATACAGCTGAAAGCTAAATTGTTCAGATTCAGGGGTCAATTTCTGTAACACAAACAGTTGTCAGTGTAAGACGTTCTCCACAATAAATTCTATTGTGTAATACAGAATGTCTTTCACCTTAGAGAACCAGAGTATCTAAGAGTTAAACCTATTCTGCTTATGTCACTTGGGGTCATGCCTGATAGTGGATACTGACCGGGTAAGCTTTGAAGGTAAGGAGCTTTCTCTGCTTCAGTAGGGAAGAAATTGATGCTTCTCATCAATGAACATCCTCAATCCCTTCTCCTCAGGGCTGCTCTCAATCCATTCTCCACCCAGACTGTATTTGTGCTTGGGAATACCCTGACCCATGTGTCAGACCTCACACTTGGGCCTGTTGAACTTCAGGAGGCTCACACAGACCTATCTCTCAAGCCTGTACAGGTCCCTCTGGATGGCCTCCCCTCCCTCCAGGGTGTCAACTGCCCCACACAGGTTGGTGTTGCTGGCAAACTTGCAGAGGGTGCACTCAATCCCACTGCCCATGTCACCGACAAAGATCTTAAACAGCACTGATCCCAATACCAACCCCTGAGGAAGACCACTTGCCATGGTTACCACTCGGACAGTAAGCCATTGATTGCAACTCTGGTCCCACTGATCCACCCATCAAATCCATGTCTCTCCAATCTAGAGACAAGGATGCAACGGGGGACAGTGTCAAATACTTTGAACAAGTCCAGGTAGATGATGTTAGTTGTTCTTCCCTTATCCACCAACACTGTGACCCCGTGTAGAAGGCCACAAAATTTGTCAGGCACAGTTTGCCCTTAGTGAAGCCATGTTGGCTATCACCAACCCCTCCTTATTTCCCCTGGGGGGCAATGGCTTAGCAACATCATCTGCCAGTTCCCTCAGGACCCAAAGACACATCTCATTAAGTCCCATGGACTTGTGCACCTTTAGGGTCCTTAGATGGTCTTGAACCTGATATCTTCCTACAATGGGTGGTTCCTCATTCTCCTGGTCCCTGCCTTTGCCTTCTGCAACCTGGGCACTGTGGCTACAGCACCTGCTGTTGAAGACTGAGGAAGAAAAGTCATTTGAGTACTTCAGCCTTCTCCACGTCCTGGGTGACCAGGTCTCCCCTTTCCTTCTGGAGAAGGCTGACATTTTTCCTAGTCTTCCTTTTATCACCAACACACCTATAAGAAGCTCTTCTTGTTGCCCTTGACATCCCTAGCCAGACTTAACTCTACCAGGGCTTTAGCTTTCCACCCTGATCCCTGGATGCCTGGACAATTTCTCTGCTTTCTTCCCAGGCCACCTGTCTTTGATTCCATCCTCTGTAGGCTCTTAGCTGACTGCTTTAAGCACTTTGAGAAGTTTGGGTTAGAGATCTCTGAAGGCCCATTCTCACCTCAATTATTCTGTGATGGCTACAACCTTAAATTTTGCAGGGCCCCAACCCTCAACCATGTGTGGAAACTTATCTAGTTTCTTTTAGTATGTCAGAATAGGCATCTTTACCTTTGCAAGTCTGTAACACCATTACTTGCCTTCTAGCAGCTGTCCCTCAATGCAGTACATCTGAATGAGTTCATAGTCTCTTACAATACCCTTTTGAGGATGCCACTAGAGATAACTGACAGAAAAATAGCAGCACAGAGACAGATTAGAACAATCTGGTCCGGAAGCAGGTAGAATATTGGAATGTTGTAACCCTTCAGGAATTATGACATTCAGCAACTTTGTAATTTCCCCCCCTCATATGTACATATTAATGAACTCACCTTGACAGAACCTGAGCGGACTTATAGTTATTAGGTATTACATCAGTGTTCAGAACTACGAGTGACCCAGGTATGGTTTCTGAAGGCAAGATTAGATGGGCCAATAGACACCACGTACTAAGATAATGATTTACAAGTTAGAAAATTATCAAGTTATCGACCATCACCAAACAGCCCAGGTTAGAAGGGACTACGAAAGATCATCTTGTCCCAACTTACGTAGCAGATAAAAGATTATGAGGGAAAAAAGTATAAGAGAAAATGGCTCAGCTCTAATGTATAAAGGATCTACACAAACATGGCTCTGCTTGTCTCTTTGCTTCACCCTTCATCAATTCTTCCCTGACAGCCAGCTCAAACATGACTGCAGCTTTTAAAAACCTTTCCACCCATCAATCCCATCTCTATGCAAAGTCAGATGAGTAACACAAGGTCTCTTGTGCACCAGAAGTGGAAAACACAGAGTGGTAAAACCAGGTGTGTGTTTCTGTTCTTGCTGACGCTGGAATGTCCACACTGAAGAGAGAGGCAAAGATTGACAGTGGTAGCCAAGCATCAGGGAGCATCTGGGACATCCAGCCTGGTTGGATTTCAGTGAGTTTAGGGAGACAAAACACACGTTTTACCCACAGGTTCTAGTTAGAGAAATTGAGAACCCCTATCCACGCCCAAATAAACTCAAAGTCATTTTACAAAGCAGCAGAGTGCCCAAAACTCTCAAACCACCAAATTCTGAGAAGTACTTAACACACAGCTTAGTCATTCACACAGAACCTAGAATAACCATGCCTTGCAGTCTGCAACTGGTACTTGCTGTAAGGCATAAATTCTACAACCAACTGTACCATGATGTACACCACTTTGCCCAGAAGGTCCTCTCAGATTTTGTGTAGATAGAGTCTGTTCTTTTCATAAAAGCTTTTTAAGGAACTCATGCATAGAAATTTATACAGAAAACATAAATACTATCAGAGGGTTCGACTATTTTAAGTCAAAATAAGTTGCAAACTGTAAAATTTGAAAAACATTTAAATGAAGACCAGATTGTGCTCACCAACTGGATGAACAGTACAATCACAAAAGAAGTATCTTTAAAACAGTTTGAAGGAAAAGGATGAAAATAACAATGGTTTTGAGTGTTGCATAATGTAGAACAGAGAAAGACTGCACAACAAGCAGCATTTAATTAAAAATTATTGCAAAATAATTTTTACAATCTAATTTTCCCCCTAAATCTTGCTACACAAAGCTAAAAATCATCCTCCACAATCTTCTTGCACCAGTGATCATCATTAAGGCGTAACAGCGTTCCTAGCTTGGACTTAGGCCCTTCCAGAGAACAATTTTATCATTGAAGTCAGGCAGTAGTTTGACCATCAGCTTAGGTGCACTGCAACTACACTCTCTTTTCCTTTCCCTCACAGGAAGTCCACGGAGCTTGGTCTCCTAATTCATGGACCTAGGTTAGACACCTAAACTAAGGGTGTACAAATATCCCTCCTTCCACATACAGTCTTTGATTCTACCACAGTAATGGAGTTGACTGGCAACAGATAATTAATACTTTATCAATCAGCAGAAAAAGACTATCTTTCAGAATGGGCAGACACTATTCCATACGCAGATTCAGCAAACAGAATTAATGAAGCACTTGGGAAGGTACAAGAAGTACAGTGTTTCTAGCAGTCTTCAGTCAAAGACCGATCAGTTTCCCTGTTGCATCCTAACAACAACAACATACAGACTTAAAAGATTCCTGACAATGTTGCCCTTTCCTTAGTATACCCATCTACAGACTGTATTAGAAGAAAAACAAAGGTAAAGCATTTAGAAAAGGTGGACAGTACAAGTGTGAACATATGCTGACCTGAAACAGCACACTTTCAATCTCTGGGACAAACCTCCTTTTCCATTCATGGAACTTCACTGAATTTTGCATTAGTCTGTAAATGAGTATCGAAACTGGCCTGCTATGTGTAAGTTTTCTGTAAATTTAACAAGATGCATCAGAGGAAATACCTTCAGATGCCTTTGTTATAACATTTTTAGAGCAATGCTGTAAATGTTAGTGAGAAAACTAACACTGCTGAAGTTAGAAGAAAACCAGTATGTGTAGCTCAAACAGACAACATAAAACCACAGGAAGAAAAAAAGGTAGAAAAATACAGCAGATTTTTAAGGTATGTCTATTAATTTCTACTAATTTTCACTGTATGTTTCTCTGTGTCTCAGGCATAGGCAAACTATGACTTGGTATCACTTTGTCACACTCGGTGCTTTTGGCAGAATATTTAGAAGTGCCTTTGTATGCTTCCCAGCAAATATTGCTGAAAGGAGTTTACAAACCAAAGCAACAAGCCCTACTGCACAGACCATATTTTCCATCTCTTCATAAGAAGTGCAAGGAAGACACATGTGTTAGTAATTGGAAGTGCAAAACAGTACACAGACCTGGAATACTTAAACCCTTTTCTTTCAAGTGGCACATCTTCAAAAGAAAAACTTCTTTCAATCCCTACAGTACCAAAAAACACTAAGGCCAAAGACAGATGCAGAGACTTCATTTGCTAAGAAGTTACAAAATTCTGGCCGGAAGAGTGGCTTAACTTCTATCCAGTTTCCATTTCTCCTCTGATGTCTGTAAACTGTTGACACAATCACTTCTGGCTTAGAAATCTTGACTGCCAGACCAACTAAGTGCTCACTTCGATGTCTGAGCTGACCCAAGAAAGCAGGTTTAGCAGTAACACTGTTAACATCCCATAAGAGCAGAAAGGCCCTTCTATTGGCCAAGATAATTTCAAAATAGAGACATTCTACTTTAGTACTGGAAATGGTATTTTAAACTGTCACATGAAGTGCTCAGACGCTACTGTGGTTTTTTCAGATTATTACAAACCTGTACTTTCTCTGTGTATATATATACAGCTTCTAGATTAAATATTTTTGAATTTTAAAATAAAATAGTGTCGTACTTGGTGTGTTCAAACAGGTGGATTGGAAAATGAGGGACTGTGATGCTGAATTTAATACTACGGGCCTGAAAGTGCTACTTAGCTGTACAAACAGATGTGCTTGCCTTTTGAAAGCCACCAGAAACAGAAACAGTTCACCAAAACATTTTTGACAAAATATTTTCTCAAGTAAATCAACGTGGACACTGTGGAAACTTCTATATACTATTTCTAGTGGGCTGATGTTTAGGAAATCCAGTCACAGGTCTGAACCACTATGCCATGCACTGTATGAATACCTATGAAAAAGTGGAATCACAGAATAGTTTAGGTTGGAAGGGACCTTAAAGATCATCTTGTTCCAAACCCCCTGCCATGGGCAGGGACATCAACCATTACACCAGGTTGCTCAAAGCCCCATCCAGGCTGGCCTTGAACCTGGAAATCTCATCTATCAACAAGAAGGGTACCGAATGAAATACAGTCTGTATTTGATGTGATGGATTTTGAAATCTGTGGAAATGCCCTTGTTGGGCACCTGAAGTCCTCCCTTCAAAAACAGAGTCTTAATTAGGTGTATGCTTTTCTTATCCTTTGCATCAAGAGACTGTCCTTCCACTAAAGTTCAGTATACTGTATTTCAGTATAGGATTTGGCTTTGATTCACTTCCACTGACAAAGGGGAGGAGGGCAGGAGGAAACCTGGAGTCTCCTTCTCTGGAGATACTCAAAACCCGGCTGGATGCATTCCTGTGTGACCTGCTCTAGGTGTTCCTGCTCCGGCAGAGGGATTGGACTAGATGATCCTTCAAGATCCCTTCCAATCCCTGATATTCTGTGATTCTGTGATACTGTCATGATGTGTGGTACCTCCTTTGTTTTTTAATTAGGGAGAATGTAACAGATGTCAACATAATCTGAGGAGCTGGTATGAACATAAAACCCCACGGTCCTATTCTTACCTCTTGGCCATTTCAGAACTGCTATAAACAGAGTGCCCTACACGCAGCTGTGGTTTGAAGTGACAAGCACAGAGCAATTGTTAGTTTTACCATGTGGTACAACACACTGCAGTATACCCTGACCTTTTGGATTTTACTCAGGTTTCTTCTTCCGATATCCGCTCTCAGGACACAGTTTGCTAAACTGTCTGCTAAATCACATAATGTAATCACCACTTTCTACTGAATATATTCAAGCAGGACAGCTGTTGAGAAAAAGGTAGAAGAACTGAAGGTAGTCACCTCAGGGGACAGTCTAGGAGTTCATAATGTTATAGACAAAAGCAAACAGGTATATTGCATTACTGCTATTGGTGACCATCAGCAGTCAAATGTTTATCGTTTTCTTGGTAGATGGAGAGACAGCCCTGATGAACCACACCGAGTGAACCATCATGAAATCATGTGATCAACTTACCAAAAACTAACCTGAACAAGAATCTGGTCTGTGTTTTGACACAGTTTTGTGATCTTGAGCCTGCTAACTAACCTATCTGTTCCTCATTTTCTTGAGCAGTATAAAAGCTAAAGCTGCTGAAGTGAAATTATTTCAAGGGGATTATTTGAAGTTCTCAATTATACTTAAGAATGTTTTCTTCCATTTACATCTTTTCTTTAAGTTCTCAAAATTTTCAAAGCTTTGCTTTCACAAAAGCTCGTTTCTGGCAAAGGCAGAGGAACATAAGTTGATGCTTAAATTCAAGTCTGAAGTACTAAACAGGTACAGCAATGAAACCACACTATTTATAGTAAGTCTTTGGGTAATTCATACTGCAAAACACACTTTTCAGTATTTCACAGGTAGCTTCCAGTGCAGAACCTAACTACATAAAAAAACCTGCCAGCATAAACAAACAAACTAGCTACAGCTCTGACCTGAAGAAACCCAGGAAGGGCTGCAGACAGACTCCCTAACAGCACTTTGCACAGTACACTTTGAAAATTACATGGTGAGCTTGGAGAGGCTTTATACCACCTCTGAATGAAAAAGCACAGCAAGAGCTTCTTTTGCTGCATTCAATACTACATCAAAAACTTGTCAAACAAACTCTAAAATAAAATGCATGAGATGTTAGAACTTGACCTCAAAGAGTACAAATTCACTTGCTGTCTACAGAGGGGAAAAATAAGAAACGGAAGCAGAGAGCATGCTGTTAGACCCAGCCGCAGAATCAGAGCTACACTTCTTGAAGCAGAAATTACTGTTGCAAACAAATGAGTAAAACTGTGTTTTCACCATAAAGATGACATCCATACTCACCAACATTTGGCTGAGACATTGCCATAGACCGCTGTGGTACTGGTGTGGAAGCAGCTGCAGGATGGTGGCTCATGTGGTTCAGTGCCTGGTTCATAGTTTTTCGAGGATCTTGCCATGTTGTAATTTTTTCTATGTGGCTGAGAAAGAAAAGATAGAACACAAGCTCACCACAAAATACCCAGGCATATTATCTGCATGGGTAGACATGTCATTAAAATCCTATTTGCTTTTCTCATCCCCTGATTTTTTACCCTTCTCAGCTCACTGTAACCCATTGAAATTATCTAACATCTTGTCATTTATGATCTTCTGCCCCTGCCATTCTAACTTCTTGTGCACTACTGTTGAATAATTACTTTTAATTGAACAATCGGTGAATTCTATTATGACCTCGAAAAATCTGTAATATACACACATCTTCCAGATTATTTCATTCTCTGCAGGTTGTTTATTTTTGTACTACCTGTCTTTTTCTACATACTCAAATATATGGCTATTCTTTTCAGCAATATATGGTCACTTTGCCGAAATTTGAAAAGCATGTGTTTGTCTTGCCAAATCCAACTACTTTCTTCCTCACACCATGAAAACTATTCTGCCTGTATATCTCCAAGAATATCAGAATATATCTTCATTTCAAAAAGGGGCAGATTATGTCCTCATGACTCAAGTGCAACCACCGGTTTCTCTGTAAGGCACTAACAGATTTTATTGCACTGTAGTCAATACATCTATCTCCCTAGTATGTGAAACCTCATCTCTCTGTACTACCCTGAAAACGATGGAGTAGTGCATAAAACTGCATGAGATTTTACAGTGAGATAACTATAAAGCATGAGCTCTGTAAAATATTTTTTGCTGTAGAATAGAGTGGTGAAGGAACCCCATTTTTTTTTGCAGCTGAAGGTTTTCACTAAAATGTATCAGTTTTGAAAGAAACTTATCAGGACAAGGATTTTAAAGATCGGCACTTAATTCTATTTGAAACAAGAAAAGAAAAAGGAACTGTCTTACAGCAATTAATAATCTGGTATCTATCAAGGGACAGCCTGGTTCTATGTCCAGCTTTCTGCTCAACTGACTAACCAGGTTACTGATTACCAGCTGGAGCTGGAGAGGTTTTCCTCTTAGTTTTTTGCTAGAATACTTTAAAGAGGTAAATCTTCAAGAATAATAAGTAAAGAAGGAAAAAAATTTAAATATTCTGCATCTGGAAAACCATTCTAGTATACCTTTCATAAAAACACAGTCTAACATCATCTTTACTGTACTCAGTCTCAAACTCCCCATTGCTCCATTGACACATGTTATCAGCACTGTCATTACTGCTGTGACCACTGTCTTCAGACTCCACTGATCACCATGTCACAAGCAAGTTTCGATTGTGATATTACCAGGTCCAAACTCTTTATAGTAAATCTCTGGTGTTAGCAAAATAATGTGAATTACAAGCACGTAATGAGGAAGAGCTCTGCAATTTGCTTTCCCTTGAAGTATTTGTCTTTTCCTAGTTATCAACACAGTCAGCATCAAGCCAGCACAAATCACGAAGAAACCCACAATCTAGAATCAAACAAGGAAGCATCCTCTAAGTTAGTGTCTCTTAGGATACAGCTTTATTGCCTTGCAGATTTTCTCCTTTTTTATTTTAAAGGAGAATTGCCAATTAAAAATATTCAGCCAAGTTTTAATAAATTTATAAGACCTCTTCTCACATAAAAGTTCTTGTGAGAAAAGACAAAAAAAATGTCCTGCAAATCGCTGTTGCAAAGCAACCAGTGGTGAAAATGTCACTGAAAGCTAATACTGCTTTTGTTCAAATTCTCTTTTATCCTTTTTATACAGAAAACAATCTGTTCTTCAATTACACATGCGAGAAATAGGGCAATGACAACCATTTAGCAATGCTTCTTAACTTACAGAGGAACTGAAACACTGCTCAAAAATGTAAGGTTCATAGACCTTCAAGAATCCAACTGCATTTAAAACAAAACAAAACAAAACAAAACAAACCACAGGTATTTTCTGTGTAAACATGATAACTTCTCAGCAGTCATAGCCAGGATCCCTGAGTGGCCTTGCTTGCCCTTCTTGGTGCCACTCTGGCAGTGTACAAACATATCTTCTTCATTAAAAAACATGCAGACAGAGTGTCTGAAACAGAACCCTCAAATATGGCAATAATATTATGATTCAAGATCAAATAATGGTTGGCTGTTACTAGAATTTATTACTACAACCACTAAACTGATTTGGTTTCATCCAGTTATTAAAGAAAAGGCTGTTAAATGTTAGACAGTGCTTATTTAACAACTTAAGATAGTAGAATTGAAAACGCAATGGTTCTCTAAAATCAACACTAAGATTCTAAATAAAGGGCTTTGTTTCAGGCCAGAGAAACCTCTGGCTCCTGATTTCCACTGCCTGTGTAAATACTCCACCTTTATTTCTACACAGGTATCAGAAAAGGCCTTTGCAGAAACGGGTTCCTGTCGTTCCACTTGAAATATATTGAATTTATACTGGGATAACAGATTTTGGGCCAGTTATCTACTTTTTATATGGGAGAATAAAAGAAACTGTAGCATGGAAAGAAATTAGTCTTTTTCAGATTCTTATAGCCTCCTAGGTATCAGAACTGACAAAATTCAATTCAGAACAGCCTCTTTTTCCTTAAAGGCCAACTGGCAAAACATTAAACATCACAGGTAGCTTTCAAATACTAAAATGCAGAATGTTGTCCTAAAATTCAGGACCTTCACTAACAAAACCCATTCAAAGGCAGTTACCAGTCTACAATCACCACATGACAGGTGGTTCCCACCCACAACCTTCTTGCCAACAATCAGTAATGCACCCTGTGTTGAGCAGCCAGACCAGATTTGGTCACCACCAGCAGATGTATGAATAGCCTTTAGCTCTGGACTAAATGCTCTGTGGCTGGGAGGGAAAGTCCCAAGTTTCCAGCCATGTGTTCTCATCCCTCTTTTTGGGCTGACAGTAGTGATCCCACAGTCTGCCAGATCAGGCAAAGCAAACCCTTATGGCTGATACTAATCTCTTACATTTTCTGTTTTGCCGATTCTGTTTTTGCTGGACTCGCATCCAGCCAGCTGTGTGGTTGCATGGGGAAGAGAGAGGCAACTCAGAGGCTTAGTGGAGCAAGAGCAGCATTTCTGATTGTGAAACCACACCCTTTTACCACTGTTTATTTCAGCTCTGGAAAAAAATCATTTCATTCATACGTGTGAGAAGTCACTGTAAGGAAGACCATTTAACTCAGCCCGGAATGCGTATGTGTACAGAAGAAAGAAAAACACTGTGGAGAGAACCCTTAAATATCCTTATCTGGAATTGTTTCTATCTATCTGTTCCTTGTTTTATTATTTCCAGAACTACTAACCCCAGAAAGCCATCCTTTCTTAGCACACATCACACAGCCTACAAGACAGAAACAAAGCTCCCAAGGCAAATAACAGCACTACATGGTTGACCTGCTTGGAAGGCAGTAAAATTGTTACTTCTCCCAACATCTGAGCTTCACACCGGTCCTGGACAAAGAGGAAGACTTTAACTCTCAGGATCACTGAGACAATCAGGTATCACCGAGTTGGACCCCTAGTTCAAGCATCCTCTAAGGCACTGACCGGTATGCTAGTTTCACCCACTCTATCAATGGAACTGTATTGTTAGACATCACCTTCCACACCTAATCTTGGTGTAGCCGCTTCTATACAGAAAAATAACCTGTTACACCAAATCTGTCTAAAGTCATACTTAATAAAGTACACTACAGAAACGTCTTTCATTCAGTCCCATGACCTGTATTTTGTCTTGGTAACTTCTAAGAACTTTCCTCTTCCCTTAAGAAAAAAAGTATTTTCCTATAACTGCTAGTTTATGCTTTCAATTTTTTGCACAGTTACCCACAAATTTTAATAACATTTTCACCTTCAAAAGTTCTTAACAAAACAGCTCCAAAGTTATGTAAAGAATGTTTTTTCAATTTCCCTTGTTATTCTTACTTTCTTTTTTACCCCAAAAAGCAAGGGGAGACAAAAATAGGAGGTAGAGCAATAACATTATTTTTGTTTACAAATGCATTTGAATAGTAAGTGCTAGTCACATTTAAATATGTTTTCTGTAACAGGTATATTTTTTTTACTCAGTCAAATTGCTCAAAGATGAAGCTGAAACTCAATGTCAGAAAAATTCTGAAAAATAATTTTATGAATGCTCTAATCCTCTATTATTTGCTCTTTAATTATTACCTCTTTCATTGAATGCCATTTCTTGTTCATTGTCTATACACACTATCCAAAGAGACAGTCTGAGAGTTTGGGAGAGAATTAGTGAAACAGTTCTTTGCTATAAATGTTGAAGATAAGCATCTCCATTACATGTGTATGAACCCAAAAAGGAGGAGCCCCAAACTTTAAAGATATCTTGCCAAATCTGTAATATTGAAGCTTCAATGTGAAGTTGAGAGAGCCACTATGTAGAAATGTAATGAACTTTTCAGCCTCATTACAATTAAGATTTCTATTTGAGGAATATTCAAACACATGACAAAGTGCCCCAAAATACATATTCAAATTCTCACTTTCCCGTTGTTTTTTTTTTTAAAAGCAAACTTTGCTTTTCCTATTATTATGAATCCCAGTATCAGTGCAGGCCATTTTTGAACAAGGTCTTAATTCATAACTAAGCAGAGTAAGAAAGAAGAGACATTCGTTTTAACTTCTATTTCTGCATCGCGGGAGAGACTGATAAGGTACCTTCACAGGCAAACAAGAAGTTCTGAAAACCAGATTTTCAAGAATACTTAGCTGAGGGCTAATACTGTTCCTGCCGAAATCAGGGAAAGGTAAATATTTACAACTTGCATGACATAAACCAATATCAGACATGCAATTTATAATAGCATGTTCTGTATCATGTTATAATAGCATGACACAGAACATGCTATTTTAAAATTGCACCCCCCAGCTGCCCCAATCATGGCATTCACACCATAAAGTGAGTTTGTGCATCACAGGACTAAGCAGTAAATTGTATCTTAACAGGGACCTCTCATTAGAAAAAAAAAAAAAATAAAGCAAAGCTCAGAACTGAACTCAGTATTTTACTCTGACTTTTTTTATTCCATTCCACCTGTTGTACCTTAGGCTTTTGTTCTATTCTTCCTACTAGGGTGTCTGCTTCCCACTTTGAAATGCCAATGTTCTTCAGAATTTGAGCTACTGCTGTGTGCCACATTTTTTAACTGGTAGGCTCTAATCTCTAACTTCCCCTGCAGCCTTGCCAAGACAGCTCAGTTAGTTTAAATTAGCAAGGAGAAGCATGAACTGCACTAATTCTGTTTCTGCTTGTACTAACTCCAACAAATGTATCTCAGTGGGTTCTATGTTCTGACTATCTTTTTTTCCCCTAGTACTAGGAAATTCAGATCAACTAATCTAAAAATCTTTAAAGGGAATTGAGGAGAAAGAACTGATTTACTTACTCCATGTGTTCTCACCTGAAATAACACAAACTTAGAGTTTGGCTAACACTGTAGTACTTGTATGAGGTCCCTTGTCAGGGCTTTGTCATACAGACCAGAGGGTGGATTTTGTGACTGATCCACATCAAAGTAAAGCCGCTTCAGGGTGAGTGGGAAGCTGATGACTCATCAGCACCAACAGCCCTCATGTTCTGACTTGTTAACTGCTACAACAGGGCCACAGCTCACTGGGGCTGGAGCCCATCCAGCCACCCGCTTCCGCTACACCACCATTGCTAAACATTGGGAAATCTGTTTACATCTCTGCAAGCAGAGCCAAATCATTGCCCAACTTTTTCTCCCTGTCCCTCTGTTCCTTGTAAACAAAAAAGGAACAAAAAGGAAGCTTGTCTCAAGTAAGAGCCCACTCACAGTGCTTTGATGCCACATAACGTGGCACATATACTTTTATAGAGACGGAAAGTTTTTTTAAGTTTAACGAAATTACCTTGGGGACACGACATCCCAGTCTATTGTGTAAGCTTGCTCATGGTACTGCAGTGCAATTTCTGGTAAAACTCCAGCCAGAGCCAAGCCACACAGTATTTCAGGAAGCATTATCATGAAGGCTCTAACACCAAAAGAGAAACTGTGCATAAGCTTTCAGTGCCCTAGAAACTTACTTTAAAACAGGCTGGTAAAAGGCCAATTTATTGACACAAACCAGAGATGCTCCCAGTAACCACAGGAGCAGCTTCTCCCTTCACGGCCTGCCAGTGGCCTTGCCCATGCTCTGAAGTAGGGCTCCCTCCCACAAGGAAGGGCAGGTTTTCTCCCCTGAGCTGAAGTGAGTAATTTTGGCTCTCTCTGATACTGGTGAAAGAAATCACAAGTCAACTGGCCCAGTATTCTTGAGATACCACGACCTACCACAACCCACATGAGCAGCCCACCTTCATCATCACTACCAAGCTCAATGCAGCTCCAGCACAGCCTGAAGACAACTTGTGGAAATAACGAGGAAAAATTCATTCATTTCCGTTAATGCCTTCATCTGTGATGGGGCCTAACCCACAAAGGTGCTAAGCATTCAGCCTTTCAAAGTATAAAGGATTCAGTGGAGTTCAAAGCTACCACCTGTTTTGAAGTACACTTCATGAGGCCAAACACAATGTCCCAGTCAGTCCTGCACCTTGCTCATTCCCATCTTCTGCAACTTGCTCAGTTCAGCTGGTGCAACTGGTGTAGGCTACAGACCAACTCAAACCAGCAAAGTGATCCAGATTAAAAACAGACCTAAACAAAATTACTAATATATTGCATCAATTTAGCACATCTTACGGGTTGGTACAAAAGTTGAAGTGATTGGTAAAGGCAGGAACTTTTCACACACTTCATCATGGACTGTCATGTTGGGTTCATTTTCCACAGATGAGGCTTTAGCAGAGACCTGCCTGCAGCTCCCCTCAAGAGCTCTTCCAGCAAGAGCACGCACTGTCCCTGTGCATTCACCCCAGCACCCCCAGGGCAGTGTGCTGCCTCCCTCCTTCAGTGGCACTATGCTTTTGCAGGGCTGCACTACAGTCCAGATTCACAAAATTAAGTGGGTTAAAAAGAACCCTGAATAAGGGGGGGGAACTGTAGGCTCAAGCAGTTGCATTTGTTTACCTTCAAACATGCAACGTCCTCTCACCTATTTTCCAGCAACTGTCTTTTATCATCTACTAAGGTGACTTACGGCAGAGATGAAAGGAACCTGTGCTATTATTTTTACTGATGTCATTTCCTTTTCAAGCTGGGGCCTGCTCAGGATATGGCACCACTCAGATCTTTAGGTCCTTGCTCCCTGCTCAGAAGGAGCTTAGAGGACTAACCTCACATTGCTAAGTAGAAGTGTATTTCCATGCGCTCATGAACACGCATGAACCCATTTCTGGTGTCATCACCACAATTTTGGGTTTTTCCATAATAAGATGGCCTCCACCACACCAGGTTTGCTGACATCAGATGATCTTTCTGAAAGGGAGATGGTCTTTGCTCACAAGGGCTCACCAGAGCCCATTGACACAGCCTTAAACTACACTTGAAGGGGCAAGGGGGCAGCATCAGGATTGCCTATGACAAGCTGTGGGATGACGTGCCAAGCTTAGTGGGATGGTGTGCCAGCAAGGGCCCACAGCCTGTTGCTTGGAGTCTTATGGAGATAAGCCAGGGGCTCCTGAGGTCACAGGAGAAGAGAGAGAAACACCACCAAAACACACCAAAGGAAAGAGGTGTTCCACTAAGAAGGTGACATGGCCAACAGCCCAGCTATAGCGCCTCTAGACCAATGCACACAGCATGGGCAACAAAGAAGAGGGCTGGAAGCCACTTTACTGCTAGAAAGCTACAACCTAGTTGCCATTACTGAAACTTGGTGGGACAAATCCCATGACTGGAATGCAGCTGTCAATGGCTACATGCTGTTCTGAAGGGACAAGGAAGGAAGGAGGGTCGGAAGCATTGCCCTCTACATCAAGAAATGGAAAGAGTATGAAGACCTGCTTCTGTAGAATAGTGAAGAGCAGGGTAAAAGCTTTGGGATAAGAATTACAGACCAAGGCAATAAAGGGAACTTTCTGGGTGGCATCTACTGCAGGCCACCTGATCAAGGGGAGCCTACTAATGAAGCCTTCTTACTCCAGCTAGGGGACACATCATGCTCACATCCCCATCCCTGGAAACATTCAAGGTCAGGTTGGATGGGGCTTTGAACAACCTGATCTAAGTGAAGATGGTCCTGTTCATTGCAAAGGGATTGGACTAGATGACCTTTAAAGGTCCCTTTCAATCCAAACTATCCTATGAATTGAAGAGTGAACTCTTTCCAATTATTTTCTACATTAATTTTAAAACTTCAGTCTAATTCAAATATTCAACAGCTATTGGTCTGGGACAAGATTCATATAGTACATTCACATTTTTTAAAAGAAGTATCAAGAGCAAATCAAGACTTTCAATCTGCATACAACAACTGAGAAATAACATGCGTTACCATACTCGTTACTATGGTGGTACCTACTAGCTGTATCTTTCTTTGCACCAAAGAGTAAATGCCAACTGTTTACTGTACTCATCAGCGCTGGTACATTCTTGTCAACTGCCTGAGGGCAGACTTTAAAACCACCACTGAGACAGTTCCTCATTTCCTCTCCTACAGAAGAGTATTCAAATAGACTAGCTTCCTTTCATCCTTCCCAGTACCTCTTATACAACAGTATCTTTTACCACATCAGTCCCATCTGCAAACAGTTCACTGGTTTTCTCCAGGTTCAGTCCAAAATGATTTCTCATTTTAGAGCTGTCAATGCACTTGATCCAGCCAATTTCACAGCACTTTATCATTTAATTCCCTCCCCACATCACAGACAAAGCACTAGCTCCTGAGGGGTTTTCTTGCAACTCTTTCAATTAAAAGAGACATTGTAAATCCTTGCCTTCCGAGCTTCCTCAAAATTCTTAAATACACTTAAACTTTTTCTCTACTTTTAAAGTTTTTTCACACTCTAGGCCCTTTCACTAGGGTTTGACTTCACAACTGCACAAGAACAGCTTTAGCTGGCATTTAGTATAGACTATTTTAAAGACCCTATCTACTAAAAGGGAAGCAGCTAAACATATGTGGAAGTTTGGTGAGCTGTACTGTAGATTGGAGCAAAAGGGAATAGCCTTACTAAGAGCAGAAAGAAAGAAATAAATATCTCAGCTTCTCAGAAGCTTTTTCTTAAGACTATAAACTCTGACTAACTTTTCACAATCTCTGTTATATTTCAGCGAGTTGGAGAACAGTGGTTTCAGGTTGGTCACATGTGAGTTCAGAAGAGTCTGGTTTGGTTTTCACTTAACTGTTAGAGACACAAGATATATAAATACATTTCTAGCTCCAAAACAGTTTTGACACAAAAGCTGTTGACAAAAATTTTTTTTCCTACTACCTGGATTTTACTAAACATTGAACATTTCAAAAAATGCTTCTCCCAGATATAAACTTTATAGCCCTTTTTCCAAATCCGGCACTGTTAAAGATATTGCAAAAACTATTTTTCCACCTGCAGTTTATGTCAAGTGAAATTTATTTCAAGCCTTGCCATTTTTTCATATCACAGCTATTCCTTGCCAAGTGCATTTGTATAGCATTAAAAAAGAAGTGTAAGGGTACCAATATTAACTCACTTATTTTTTCACAGCCACATTGATGAAATCAACATTTTGAAAAGCCAATCTATGTTAAACTATACTTCAAGATCTTCAAATGTTAAAAGAATTCAACTGGAGTGTAAAGCCATGATCTGTAAAATGTATTTCTTGAGAACTGCATGACTAACCCCAGAGAATCTTGTTCATTTTTAAAAGTCTAGTATCATCAACTTCTTAAAAATCTTAGCTCTACTATTCTAGTGACCTTTATGTCAAGGAGCCATAGGTGAGAAAAACTTAAGACATTAATTGAATGAGAATTATTTTTAGCTTTAGAAACAACTACCCCATGTGCATGTGTCCAATTCCCAAACAAACTAATGGAATTTATGTGTATGTACAGACAATACATTAGCGTATTGTGCTAAGAAAACCAAGATAAGGGCCATGAAGGTCCTTCATTAGAGCAGATATTACATGAGAATTTGGGAATGTTTCTAAGAACCCTCCGTTAAGCACTCTTAATTATTAACAAAAAACTAATGAGTTAGTTAATTCTCAACTTGAAGTAACTTTAGCTTAAAAAGATGAACCTTTAGTATTGGATATATTGTAATGTACATCTGCAAATATTTTTTATTTCTTTGCAGATATTCTGTCTTCTCCATGTTAATTACATGCACAGAAGAAGGGCGGGACGTGGGTCAGTAACTGCATGAGAACACACTGTGCTGTCTGTAGTGCAGTCGGATTCCTTTTCCTTTGCAACAATTCTTTTCCCCTTTTCAGACCACAGACTGGAAAATTTCAAGAACCAAGTTCTGCCTCTCATCACAACATGAAAAGGCTTTACAGAAACTACAGCACCATGTCCTAACACCATGCACCCACCCGTACATCTGATAACTGTAAATCACTAACTAGACCGCAACAGTCCCCACAACGTGGGAACTACCTCCCCAACACTTCAGAGACGGCCGCTCCTCCTAAAAACACAAAGCTTGACGATCATGCAGGAAGTTCAGCAGGAGAGCCCAGGTTTTATGGCTTGTCACTTGTTCACAGATCTGCTAAATATAAACTTAAGTGGAAACGGGACCGAGTTAAATTACAATCTGAATCACATCTTGTTAAAGACAATAAGCTTCACTCATTCAGCTTCATGTGCCCCCACAGAAGACGTTTGGAGAAAAAAATCCTTATTGATATAGACAGTTTCCATGCCAGACTGTACAGACAAAGCATCAATGCCGCTGGGTTTGTAGTTGTCTTAGTCTTTTCTTTTAGTTTATGTTTATGTTACAGACACAAAAAGGAATGTGAAAAGTTTAATACAATGAACCAAAATAACACACTGGGTGTCAGTTTCTTTTGGTCTTCCCATGGTTGTGCACTGCAATACTACTGTTAATTACATAAACAGACACAATGCTATTTTTTTATCTAGCATGCAGTTTCATCCTGTATTTAATGCAAAATTCTCAAGCTCCATTCTAGTGACAGACAATGAGATTAGAGGATACTTTAAAAGGTAATGATTAAATCTAGACACTGCAACTTCAGAGACTACCATTCAGTTTTGCAAGGCTGTCCCCATTTCACAGATCAGGGTACAATGTACTTACAAGTATCCAGTAATTTCAGGGAGAAGTCTGAGGCATCTACACCCCACCCTTACAAAACTGAGATCACTTTTGTATTCAAAGCACAGCATCCACCGACTTCAGCTACCACTGTGAGTGTGTGGCATACTTAGAAACCATAGGGAGGTTGGTGTAGGTCAGGGAGTGCTTTCTCCCAAACACATACACCCTTTCATTCAGTTAAATGGAGATTTAAAAAAAAAAAACAAACAAACAGTTTCATACAGAAAGCACTAAACCAGATGAACAGAAGATTACGGAGTAGAGCCTTTTTTTTGGGCTATCTTATGAAAACAAAATAAATCACAAAAATATTTTTAGGAAATAACAGGCAAAACCAGCATTCCCCACAGACAACATATTCTTCTCTTGCAGCTTAATCACATGTAACAACCACATTAAAAATTAATACTACTTGCAGAACAATTATTTCTCTATTAGCCTGACACTTCCCAACACCATATAAAGAAAAGCTGATAGGTCTGATTCTCTTCCAGGTACTCAAAGAATGCTATTACCTTCTCTCTTATACACACAAGTGGAATATCCATTTATTTTTGGATGGGTCCCATCTTCTCTAAGAAGATACTTGATAAATAATGAGTTCTTGTGCAAAACCATAGTGATGTTATAACACAAGAATCTAGACAGGATGAGTTAGATTATTGCTGTATGTATGGTTGGCAAACTACAGACACAGAGTATTTGTCTGGCGCTGGCCCATGTCCAGGGCCCACTGCAGGAACACAGTACAGAGTGCTGGTGAACCTGACAAACCTTAAGATGATCCTTTCATGGGATGATAGTTTGAAGGAGGAAAACAAGACAGTTGCAGAACATTCCCTGCTATTTAGCACAGGTGACTTGACTAACAATGGTGCTTCTTGATGTTTCCAAGCCTCTTGAGCAGACCATGGGACACTTAGGCTGTTGTAAATAAAACAAAAACCAATTTGAAGTCTGTTCAGGGTTCTTCTGTGGTTCTAAATCACAAACAATACTTGAGGCAGTTTAAGGTCACAGTTCAATCCTGGTAGATGGCATTAAAAATCCACAAACAGGTAGCCTACACTTGGCTAACAGAACCTCCCTGTGGTTTCGTGGCCACTACACTTCTGAAAGGGGTGGCCTACAGGGCAAGGCACGCTCTACCCATAGCTTTTGCATTGCTCCCAACAGCCATGAGGTGGCAAGAGGAAATGAATGAACACCTTGGTCAACTCACAGAAACAAACCTTGCTGATTATTTCAGCTAAATTAACAACTAGATTAATTGATCTGACTGCCTCTGCAGCCCCATGATTGCTAGTTAAAAACAAAACAGAGAAGGAGGTTTGGAAACAGGAGGGCAGGGCCATGCCACTCTTTCCAGCAATACCCTGAAGCCAGAAAAGCTTAAACTTTGAGATATCTGGGTTAGTGTCTGTCTATTTCATACTCAGTTGTGGGCTACTGGTTTCTGACTTAGGAGGAAGAACAGGAAAGATTAATGGAAATCTACAGTGATATTTTCATTTTATACCATAAATAGACTTCAATGAACGCGTGCTTTACTGGATTTTTAGTAGGAAAAACTGTAACAACTTCTGTCTCTTAAATGGATGACATTTACCTTACGGCACTCACTCTCAAAGCCCTCACTGGCACACCAGAGTGAGCTAGTGTAGCTAGCTAATGGCTATAGCTGCTGCACAGCACTCCCAGTGGCTCCCAATGATATTCTTGACACAACTGGTAGTGGGCTGCCAGAACAGCTGTTAAGTATTATTTTCAAGCATCAGCATTTTAATTATCTGCAGACATTACTCACTGTTCATCAGGAAAGCGTGAAAGTCTGCCTTACTCAATGTCAAAATGTTAATATTTTAAAAAAGATCATGTGCACAGTATATACATAAGAGAAAATACCTACTTGGTGGTGGAGCTTAAAGCTGCAAGCTATTGATTTCATTTATCCTGTTCGTCTCAACAGTGAGAAAGAGTAAGTTTTTTATCTTTCATTATATCACTAAAAGCACACAAACACATAACCCCCCGGTATCTCTCAATCACTTCTCCTTTGAGAGTGCAGAAATTAATAACTAACATTGAATAGCTCAACTATTCATTATAATAGTAGGTTCAAGTGTCTGTCTACAGTATTTCAACCTGCAGGTTCAGCTAATGAAATTCATGGCACTCGGATTTTCAGACAAGGATAAAAGTTTTTCATGAAAATTTCATGAAGCTTTAACAAGGAGACACAATGTAATTATTAAACTGATTGAACCGCGGACTTTGTTCTCCTCCTGCATGTTCATCGTAATTTCTAATCTTGAAGCTAGAACATTACATAGGTATTTGAATATTTATTATCCCATGCTAAGTACTAATTAAAATAACTTCTTCAGTGAAAAGAGTTGCTCTTTTCCTGAATTAGTTTCAGTATTATTTGGTACTGTGAAGAGAACTTTAAGAATGTCCTGCTAAGCTTCCCTGTAACTGACTGATCCCATTGTTAGCATATGCCGAGGACTTAAAAAACATTAAACTCGTTATACAAATGGAAACAAAACACTCTTTGAGTCCTATTGACAACTTAACCTTTAGAACTTGGATGAAATCCCAATTCTTGGGAAAAAGAAGAAAAGGTACTGAATGAAGCCATTATATAGAACATTCTTATAGGATTTTTTAATGTATACAATATATAATGGCATTAGTGCATGTTTACTTGATAAGTGCCTGTAGCACTCATGTTTAAGGAGACATATTAATGATACTATTAAACCCATATTTATTTTATTTTTGGAAAAATGAATAATCTGGAGACAAAGTATTGCTTTGTGAGAAATACATGACATTTTCAGACTTATGAAGTTACAGCAACTGTTAAAAGAGATTACAAAATGAAAAATAATTAACTGTCCTGCACTTGAGCTAGAGGACTAGAATCAGGTTTTGTTGTGAATGCCTCTATTTAACAATATAAAAGCCATGTCAAAAGTAACCATATTTATGAACAAATCAAGGCTTATATACATGAAATATAAAATGCTGCTGTCTTGAAACAAGAAAGGGAGAAGCAGGCCCCTATCTAACACATACTATTTTACTACCAAGCTGGCATTGCTAGACAAGCTGTTGTTATTTTAACATATTCTGCATTCCAGTAAAAAAAATAAAACAAAATAAACAAACAAGCAAGAACCTACACACACGCTTCAACTATGCAGAATCCCCTTACAGGGAAATAATCAAAATCTTCCCCAGGCAAGATGAGCCAGCAGGTCAGACAAACAACCCAGAACAAAACAGGACATCAAATCCCTCTGAAGTTACAGAAAATGCATTGGCAAGAAGCAGAGAAATGTACAACATTGCAGAATTTGGTCTGGATTTTTATTTCACATTTTTTTCCTAATAGTGGTGCCCTTTGGATCAGAGAACTGATAAGAGTTGAACTCATCATAATACTGATAAAATTCTTCTATTTGTGCTATTTAACTAACAGTCATGTTCTATCTGTTCTGTAATTTGAAGAATAACTGTCATGAGCTTCAGATCATTGCAATATATTCAAGCACACTTTTGTAAAAGTTTTTTGGTGGTTTTCTTTTTTGTTTTCTAGTCCAGAAGTACGCACATCTGCAATGCTGCCTGCCTGTTGGTTTTGGTACCATACAGGGAACAGCATTTCTTAAAAAGACAACAAAATGGTGTTACCACAGCCTCTAGAATTTCTTTCCACAAATGCACAGCAGTTGTTCTAACTTTTTCCTATGACAAACTCTTTTTTTCCAGTTCTGTTTGGTCAGAGTTTCCAAACGATAACAAGAATTGGCTTGAGGAATATATTTCCCAAACAGATGACTCTCCCTCACTTGAAACTGAGTGCTCTGGCTCAAAACACACATTTGTGCAAAGCAGTTCCTGGTACTGCAACTCTCATTCACTGATCATTCTCACAACCTCAGCTTTCAGGTCAGTACATTTATTAAGCTCCAGAAAAAGTCAAAATAGCTTCTGCTCGCTGAACTTGACAGGCAGCAATCTTCCTATTTTAGTAGAAATGCCAATGGCTACAACACAGCAGACGTGCAGAACCAAATTAAATCCTGAAAAACATTTTTTTGTTTTCTTCAAAGCCTCAAACCCTTAATTCTTCAGACCAAGATTTATGTCTTTTCAATAAGACTTTAACTAGTTTGCTAAAATTCCTTTGGCAAAAGCATTTTCTCCTATGATTTAATTGCAACATTAAAAATTAAAAATAATGTTTAGGCAGCAAGCTTTATTTATTACACCACAGATAAAACTATTCAGGTGAATAAAATCACTTTGGATAGTAGCAGCTGAAAGGTAGCTAGAATTATTTTTAAATTTCAAGCCCCTCAGATCTCTTTGTATTTTTGAAAACAGTTTTTTTGTAATTGAAAAGTTGTCAGGAACAACTTTGTGACTGTCTTCTCAACTTGCCAGTGATGCAATGGATCACGCTTTAATTTTGCAGGTTTATCTAATGAAAGCAGCAGACACTGAAAAAAGGGGAGCTCACAGCTGTATTACAAGGTTGCCTGCTGCTGGTGGAAGCAAATCTTCTATTGATTCCCCGGGGAGAGACTTTTATACAAACAGTATGGAACCTTTTAGAGGAGTAAGAAAGAATCTGTGCCTCACGCTCCTTATCTAACCACCAAACTCCATTTTTCGGTTCCTGCTCTCCTTTCAATGTCATCTGGTGTAGAACAAGAAGCATTCTTTCAAACCCATATGTCTGAAGTTAAATAAATTGTTCTAAATTCATTTTATAATGTGTAATATGTATATAAGGATGTGGGATATGGCCATGCCGTTACTTAACTGCCGTTAAAGAATTGCATTGTCCCCACATTTTCAAATGGTTTGGGAATCCCACCCTCCTGCACCAGAGTCTGCACTATCCAGCCTGCTAGTGAGTGGTAACCACACACAGATGACATTCCTGCAGTCACAGCCACAGGGGTGGAGGATCCATACTTATTTAAAAAACAACCAACTGACTGGCGTGCCCCAGCCCCAACCCTACAGACCCAAAACTTTTACATCTCATTCATACAGTGGAAAAAAGTTAAGGGCTCCAGACAATATATACAGAAAATAGGATATTGGGATATCTTGGACATTTCCTCTGTAAAATAAATTCAATAAGAGAAAGTCTGTTTCGTTTAAACTAATACTGAGATGCCCATGAACTTGGATCAGGACTTCCTGATCTTGCTTCCTTCTGTTTGGACCATTTTTATCACTACTAAGAATACAGCAAGAACAAAAGACAATTCAGG
>VZTM01013858.1:140744-153717 GCA_013400555.1 Jacana jacana | reverse complement strand
CCGCCACCCACCAGGAAGGGGCGGCCCCGGCCCGACGCCACCGGGACGCGCCTGCGCAGAGGCGGCGGCTGTCGGCGGAGAAGCGCGACGGAGGGATGGGAATGTCCCTCACCCCATCCCGTCCCGACCCGTCCTTCGCAGCCGTTCCGGAGCGGTTCTGCCCCGGGCTGCGGATGCAACTCCGGTATCTATCTTGCAGGTTCACACCCGGGTCTTACGGAGGGGCGCGGCGCTCCAGCGCCCAGACCTAACGGACAAGGCTTACACTCCGGTGACACCGCCATGTCCCATGGCTGGTGCACAAGCGCATTTGTGTGCCGAAATTACGTAGAGATGGCACTGCTCTTCCCATGTGCCTAAAATGAGTTTCTAAAAGCGTTTATTCCATGTTAAACAAAGTTAAATCGGTGGATGAATACTCAGTTTCTTGCAGGAAGCTGCCACCTTCCTCTCCTCCTGTTTAAGATCAAGTGACACCAAGAAAATAGATTAACTGTCCACTCTTGTCTTGGGCAATGATGCATCCTTCAGCCCAAGAAATTCCTAACACATTCACGTGTGCTGGTAGAATGACAGACATGCCCTGTCTCCTGTCAGCAGGTTAATTGACCAACCAGTCTTGGGAAAGTTAATGCATTATCTAAATGGAATTTTGAAATAGATACAAGCTTTACTTATTACTATGTTTCTAAAGAACATATACATTATATAATGAAGAGCTTTGGTGGACTCCTTTCTCCAGAAAATAGTAGAGGAGTTAATCCTAGATGGACAGTGTATTTTTGATTTTTCATCTTTTTCATACAAATTATCTCCATTGTGTTTGGATTATTTCTTTAAGCCAAAAACCAGACCTTTGGTTCACCTTGAAGAAACACATCTGTATATGCATGTGCCTATTTTAAGAACAGACTATAGTGACAGACTGAAATAATATGCTAAAGGCGATAGAAAATAAGTTTAGAAGTGATAGATAGGAATACAAATCTTATGCTTGAAAAAAACAAGTAGGAAAATGATGGGAGATGGTAAAAGAGAAGTAAGATGGAAAGACAACACAGATGAAAAAGGGAGGAAAAAAAAACCCTGAGCATCTATATGTGTAACAAGTGAATTACTCCAGGAATCTTGGTAACTGGCTCAGAATGACAGCTTGTTTCCTTTGTGCCATAAGAGCATCAGCAGGATAGCTCAGAGAAACACACAGTACACATGGCAAGGAACAAGAATTAAGCAAACTGACCGACTGGAAGCAAAATGACCCAAGAGGTAATGAAGAGATATTAACTACCCAACAGGAAGGTGCAAATTTGTAGAAGGATTTGCTCAGAAGTAGGCAAGTACAATCCAGCTTCAAAACTCTTATGTTCTCCAGTGCCCCAAAACTGGTGGGACCTATCTTTGTGAAGGCCTTTCCTTCGCAGCCATCCAGGCCACTCAGGAATCTGATGGTATGCCAGGCAGAAGAGAGACACATTGTTTGAGCACATTAACACCCTGTGTGAAATACAACCGCTTAAAAATCACTTAAGTGTAAGTTCAGAAACTTGACAAAGTCGTGGAATGCTTTTAACATTCTTGGGAAAAAACAAACAAACAAACAACCAAAACAGGTATACTTGAAGGCTACCTCCAGTAATTTGTGTAAAGCATGTCAGGTCCTCAGCTGGTCTTGAAATAATAACAGATGTAGCTGTTGGAGAGATCCCAACCTTGGAGCAATGCTGCCCATAACCTCACAGAGAAACTGGGGAAGAATCCCCAGGTACTATCTTCCATTATTGAGATTACATTTTCTATTATTCTCTCCTGATATGGAAGATTGGTGTCATAAGCCAGAAACCATAATATGTGCTTTTGAAATCCCAGAATCTTGAACTTTCTTATTTTTTCAGCAGTGCCCAGATGTACTGGCACTGCATTCACAGAAAGCAACAGAGCTGCACACATCCAAACAGCTGATAGAAGCTGCCAAACCAATATGTAAGAAAAAGGTACATCTGATTTACGTGTAGTTGAGTATTATAAGGATAAGCAATTCATAAATTCAGTAAGTTATTTGTTCACTCTTGCATTTCATGTTCGGGGGGGGGGGATTATTAAAAATCACTGCGGTTTTTATGTCCTCGTTTCCCAGTGAAACAAAATTGATCTGAGAAATGTCTGTTCACTTGCTATTTACACCCCACCTCACCAGCTCTGGAGCTTAGCAACCAGTTCAGCAAAGGCAAAAAGGCCCTTGAGTTCCTTTACCTGTTGTGAAACTGGCCAAAGGATAATTTTTCCTAGTGTGTGGTGAGGCAGTTGTAATCCCATCCTTTCCCACCCGCGCCTTCCTGCACGGGCAGAACATCCTACATCTGTCACAGAATGAATGTCATTGCACACATGAAGGAGAAGAGTAATTAAAAGAAGACATTCTATACAGAATTCCCTCTAGATTTGAACTTTAGAGAAAGGCTGCATGACTTTTTTCCTAAGTATTGTTCTGTTAAAGCAAAGTGTATGTGTTGAAGGGAAATGACCTTCACTGACTATGAAGCATCTGATATTGTCAACCTCTGCAGGATACAAATGCAGCAAATGGAATAGTATAGCGAGTACATTAATTATAGAAGTAACTTCTTCCCCATCCCTCTCCCCTCCCTTCCTGTTTACTTCTTGTGCTTAACTTACATTTCTCAAGTGTGTTTTTCTCGTTGTTTTTGGTGGTTTTTACACACAGAGTTGGGCTAACGCTAGCAGAAAGGGGGGAAAAAAACATTTTTTCAACATGCACGCTGCTCGGGTTCCATGTCCTGTTTTGAAGCCGGGCCGCCTCTCTCGGCCAACCTCCTACTGCTGTAGCCGGATTCCGAACCGAGCAAAGCCGGGCGGGAGCGGCCCCAGGGCCCGCTCACCCGCCGCAGCCCACCGACCCTGCAGCCCCTCAGGCTGACAGGGACCGGTGGCACCAGGCTGCGCTTCCACCGCACTCGGAACGCTGAGTACGCCACACGACCCTCCACTGCCCGGAGAGCCGTGAGAGCGGGCAGGGCCGCACCCCTCACGGCGTCCGGGAACAGAGGAGGCGGCCAAGGAAGGTGGAACCGCCACGGCCCAGGCCGCGCCGAGGAAGCTCCTCCCCTACCCCGCGGGTGAGACCAATCGCAGCGTCCCGCCCCGCCCACTCACCTGCTGAGTCCCGCCTCACGTCACAGGCCAGCGGCTGAGTGGCAGCCCGAGCTGGCAATGGCCTGCCGCGGGCCGACGCTTCGTGCTGCTCGGCGGGGGGGTGGGACTTCCGCCGTGGCGGCTGAGGGGAGGGAGGGCGCCATGGAGTCGGCTTAGGCGCGGCCCTCGGCTCCCCACGCCGGGCCCTGTGCTGGGCCCGTAGGTGAGCGCCGCCGGGGCGAGGGGTGTGGGTGCCGGGTCCCCTTAGGCTTCTTCCCTGCCGCTGGGTGCCCTGATTCGGTGGCGGTTAAGGAGCTGCTGGGCCCATCGCTTTGTTGCGCAGCGCTTATTTGTCTCCACCCTTCGCGTATTGAGGCGGGGTCGCCGCCCGTGCGGCTCAGGCGGAGCCCGCAGCGGCCCTGCTTGACTGCCCGTGGCTCCTAGCGCTTCATCTCCCGGAGGCTGTCAATGCACGGAGCGTTGGGAGGGAAGGGGAGAGAAGGGTGGGTACTAAAGCGCTCTCTGAGCATCACTTCTAGGGGGGTGAAAGCCCAAGCCTTGCTCCGGTGTTTCCCAGCTCTGCCAGGTCCGCGGTTCCACCGAGGCTGGCTGTGCGCGGAGGTACTCGTTACGCTTGGACGAGAACGAGTAGGATGGAGTATGTCTGGTTGACAACTAAATTACTTATAAAAAACTGGAAAAAAAAATAGACGGGAATAGTTCCCGCATCTTGCCGGATCTGATCAGCAAACTTGCTTTGTGTCCATTAGCTTTCAGCTCTGTGGAGAGGTCTTATTTGCAGGTTTGGGTTAGTGATGACATCAAAACACAAAAAGCCAGAGACATGGGGGCTTTCAGGGATATGTGTGAAAATTGTTAAGATTATCTGTGACTTCTGTTCATCCTGTGCTTGTGGAATTTTAGAAGGTGCAGCCCAGTCTGTCAAAATATTTATAATGTTACTGAGTTTGAGGGAGAACAAAGCTTTTATACTTTTGAATTAGTTTTGTGATTGCTATAAACTGTGATTTGCTCTGAAATAGAATTTAAGTCCAATACAGGTGTGCAAGTTAGTTTTTTTTCACCTACAGGAGTGGAAGGATGTGTTTTCTTGAGAGAGTTGAAGCATGAGCATAACCCTGTGGACGGGGAATTGCTTTATGCTGTCTTTTGCTTTGAAGTAAGTTTTGAGTTGATTGAGAGAAACTTCTGAAAATTTGGCATTTTATATATATTTTGTGGAGCTTTGTGGGTAGTTGCTAAAGCTGTCTGTGGCCCAAGCCAAGTAAATTTTTCATGACATTTGTCCTAAATGTGCTCTTAAAGCTTGTTGATATTGGCAAGTAGGAAGCTGGTATTTTTGGCAGGATGTAGTTGTATCTAAAGGAAAGTTTTCCACTCAGGTTGCCTGTTCTGGTCTGGGAATGTCTAGTGTTAAAAGCACTGTGTTTAATAACCCCTTAATAATACTAATGCAATACCATTAAAGCATGAAGAGGTAGGCAAGGCCTTCTTAGTGTCTGGTACAGCAGATGGGTGTATCTATTGTGTATTGTCACTTCTTATACCAAAATTATTTAGCTATCCTGATTTTCAGGTGAGAAGGGATGTTTTGCTCTTCCTTTCCTCTAAATACATAATCAGAAATATATGTTGTACACACACCACCAGTACTGGTACCCTACCTTCATGGGCAGTACCTTGTTTGAGATATTCCAGGTAAGCATACGTACTTCATGATTGCCTTGCTGCTCATAGATAAGCTGTGATACAGCACACTCCTCATTTTCCCCTCATCAGTTCCGACCTGATGATCCGGTTCAGCCCTGTGACGGAGAGGTGTAGCTCCCCAGGTTTAGTTTGTTTTGTAAGTTCTAGCATGTGAAGTGGGAAGGGAAAAAAAATATGCCCAAAGCAACCTGAGGAGGGCTCTGTCTGTGGACACTGGAAAATCAGGTGTAAAGTGCTGAAGATTAATGCAGAGTTTAACTTCTGTGGATTACAGCGTAGTCTTTAATAACATTTGCTTATATTCCAATGTGCTATGAGCTGCCGCATTTAATTAAGAGCATAGTCTACAAATGAGCTACAGAATTTCAGGAATTACACGGCTTTTTTTGCTTGCGTTTGAGACAGTAGTTCTTTGGCCCAGAATAATGTGTGTGTAACTGTTTGGTAGAGAAGGCTGTGCTGTACATACATGTCATTTGCAAGGACAGTTTCATTTCCCCTATTTTGTAGTCTTGCTCAATACTGTTTTAATGCTTTCTCTGTGTTGTAAGGTGTGTGCTGAACTTACTACGTTGGTTAAAATATTGGGATACCTTCTAGTGGATTGTTGCTTCTGTTATAGTGAGAACAATGGCATTTTTTTGAACAATTGCTCTTTATCCTCCAGTTTCACTGAATCCTCTTTGTTAAGGCAGGCTGATGAGAGGAACTGGTAAACCTTAGTTTAGAAATAAAAATTCATGAATTTCATAATTCATTGCAGGTTCCAGTGACTGTAATTTCTGTTCCGCTAATTGCGAGTTTCACAAAGCATCATATGTCATGGCTAAGTCAGAATCATGAGAACTGGTTTTGAAAATATCAGCTGTTTTCTCATATTTGTAACAAATAATATATAATCATATAAATGAAAGATTATTGAAGATAATTATAATTGTCTTCAAGTTAGTGTTGGTTTAAATAAAATGTAACACTCCCCTGTTTAGCTCAATTAATGGTGAGGACCTCAGATTGTGGGACAATGCTTTCTACTTCAAAAAACCCCCAAAGGAATAGGATAGGAGGACAGGAATTCTTAAGTGTTTCTTGATTCTGAAAGAGAATGTAATAGTCTTGTCTGGGATTTCTTGGTTCAAAGTTAAAATTTTTCAGAATGAAATATCTCCAGTCAGCTGAAAACAAACCCATATGGAAATAAGAAGCCTCAATTTGGAGGCTTTCAACAGTCATGCAAACAATTTGGATGACCTAATTGAGTTAATTGTTTGTGAAGTACTTTTAATTCCTGCAATAAAGTAAGTTAAATAGATCCAGGTGTGGTGATACTGATAATGATAGCCACATGCCATCTACTTCTAAAACTTGTCCCTGAATAATTATTTAAACTATTATAACGAAAGTAGGTGTAGTGTATTTGCTGTTTTTTTGTGTTATGACTATTTTAATGTTATGTCATTTCAAGTAATTTTTTTACTGTGACACTGGAAGAATTGTTAGAGATTGGTCATCCATTTGTGGGCTGAGCAATTCTTTTAAATGTAGCAATGAAAATGGTTAGATTTCATGCTGAACGTAGTGCTTAATTGTTGCTCGTGGTGTTCTCTGAAGTAGGTGTACAGGATCTTATGGTTGAATGTGTTGGAATCCTCGCTGTTGGATTTCTTAGCTTGAACACAGGTAGGTGTGAGTTTTTATAAGGGGAGTAAGGTATTTTGGGCTTCTGTGTCCTTGATTGTGTGCAGGCAATCTCTTATGTTACAGCTAAGCCTTAGAGGATGTGAAGTTCCTCTGTAGACAGCTAGTCATTGTCTGTTTTAAAATTAAATTATGACCGTAGCAACAGTACAAAAGAAATTGTCATGTGTAACTTCTCAGTGGAGAAGAGGGGTTTTGATCTTGGGCATTAGGCTGTGTTTTTGCAGTGAAAGTCATTCAGAAGTGAGAGCTCAGGGGGAGGTTCCTCCTGGCTGTTTCTCCTTAAGAGTGACTCTCACTCTTCTCATGGGGCTATTACTGACATTTTTCTGGGAATTAATGTTCATCAGGTTGTACACTCCTCTTTTGCTGTACCCTGAGTGAGTAAAAGGCTGTTGTTGGAGATTGAGTTAAGCTGAATTCTCTGTTACTATATCTTGCTGTAAAGAGCTTTTAAGACAGACCTCTTCAAAGAAAAACAAACAGCTATTTGTTTAAACACTGCTGAAATATATTACCTCATTCAGTAGTTTTGTTTGGAATAACCCTTCTGTGTGAAAGAATTTTGTCATTCCTTTTTTAAGACCGTGTCCAGTAGATAAGTCAGTTGTGGATCTGAGGAGGATTGTAATGTACAATCCCAACTGAGTCTTTCCTCTCTAAGCTTATGTGCTTGCAACTGTCCCACCAAACTTCAGTGGTACAGCCAGATTGCAGGAGTATGACAGGCAGAAACTTCTGATAGTTCTTGTCTTTCAAGTTCTGCAGATGGAAGTGCTGCTATGAAGTGCTCGTATCGGTTAAGTGTGTTTGTCTGTGATTTATACAGTGTTGATGCAGAGCGTTATATGAGCACTTTTATACTAATACTTGAAATTGTATAGTGATGCTGAGTTCTCTTTTAATGAAATAAAGTTGATAGAATGTGATACCTGGGGAACAGAAAGTGAAAGGGTAAAGTCAGCAAAGAGGTAGAGAAAGCAAACACTGGTTTATTTTTTTTTTGAGTTGGGGAGGGAAGGCAGGGCAGTAATCCATCCTGGAATTTAGGAACATTTTCCATCACAGAAGCCCCTACACATAGCTCATGAGAGATGGAGAAGATGGATGGGTGTCTGACCAGGATTCTTACCCAACTCTGTGTGTTTCCCCACTGGAAGTCTCTACCTTTTTTGTCAGCTAACTAGTGCTCCTGTTCATGTTGCAGTTATCAGCACAAATTAAGGCTAAATCTCAAAACCCACATTCCTGCAAACTGTGGGAGGTATATATACATGAATTTAGACCTGTTTAAAAACATTAGGAAACTTCTAAGTGGGAAAAACAATTAAAAGGTACAGTTTGTGGAAAGTCAAGATTCAAAAATGAGGAAATGCTAACTTTATGGCTACTTCTGCAAATTCAGTTTATCCATTTGCCCTTTTGTGTAGAAATGGCTATATAGTTTAATAAATCCTATTCTCGTATTTTTCCCCTACAGAACCTTAGAATCTTGCTTTACTCAGTGTGTGACTGGCTTGCACTAAAAGACATGTCAGTTATATGGAAGGGTGAGACTTCATCTCCCTTAGAGATGCCCTTAGTATTGAACATTTTAGGCTAAGGCTCTGCAGAGGTATCTGGTTTTTTACTACATGAAAAATGATAGTGCATCTTGCACATTTGCACCATGTTCACATGCATGGATTGTGAGACCATAAATTTTAGGGTCCTATAATAAGTGTGGAGGGAGTTGGTCTTTGACAGCCATTGAATAAATACTGTGGTTCTAAGGAACAGCCTTTAACAGTCATAGAAGTGACATTTCAACCTGAGTCACATTTGTTGCCTAGATTAGGATTTTCACTAGTGCCAAAAAAATAAGTTTTTGGAAGACAAGTGGAAAGTTACCTGTAAACTATTGCAAAGAATACTGAGAGGTTTCCAGATGAGTGCAGTGGATTATTATCTTAAGTGTTACCTTTTGTCTTTGTTGGAAAGAATTGACACGCTTAAAATCTTAGACATTATACCTTCAGCATTTGTGTTGTATTCAATGAGCCAGATTTTGTGCTTTCAAGATATGTATGGTTGTAAAATTGGCCAGTTTTTCATAGGAGAGATTATGGAATGAAATCTGCTACCATTGCAGTTCATGCATGTGTTATATTTGTTCATGCAAATGCTTGTTTTATTTGGGGGTTTTGTGGGTTGCTTTTTTGTTGTTTTTGTTGTTTGATGTTTTGTTGGAGTTTTTTTGAGGATAACAATACTGTCAGTGACTTCAGTGAGGATGCAGATATCGTTGCTCATACAAGGAAGGCATTCAGGCTCTTTGTGTTTTTAATAGATTTTTAAAAATCTTTGTGTGGCAAAGGAAAAATAGCAAAACATTTGTTTTGCTTCCTCCTAACCCTTCTCCTTGCTCTTTTATTTTGGCTTTGCTTAATGATAAATCAGCAGTTTTCAAGAACAGTGTCTCTCAGAAAATGTGTGCCTCTATATCCAGGCATGAGCTTTTGCTTTTTTGCTCCTGGTTTCAATGAAATAATTAACAAAGTAGAGTTAACTTCCTTCTAATGTCATGAGCTTATGAAATGCACAGAATACTTGTGGGATGCACATTATTTACAGGAGACTATTGTCCATATTGTCCGGATCCTGAGTCATATTTGAGGATTTATGAATTTCATGGAGTAATAGAATGGTTAGAATTGGAAGGGACCTTAAAGATCATCAAGTTCTAAGCCCCCTGCCATGGGCAGGTTGCTCAAAGCCCCACCCAGCCTGGCCTTGAACACCTCCGGGGATGGAGCATCTTCCCTGGGCAACCTGTTCCACTAGTTTGTGTTTGGTGCCTGTTGGTGTTGTGCAGGTTTTGAAAGTATGTTTAGAACCAATGCTTTTAGTAGAATTACTTTAGAGGAATTGTGCTGTTTTGGATTCACGATAAAAGAAGATTAGAATAGAGAATGTCTATGGGTGATTAATATAATGTCAACGTTCATTGCTCTATGCCGCTTGCATTGCTATGTGTTGCCTACAACTTTTTGAAGTGCCACTCTTACAGTTTCTGTGCTTGTGCATGCATTGCCATGTAGGTTATATGCTTTTAGCTAAAGGGACTTCTAGCTCTAAAGTAATTGTATAAATGAAAGCTTACTTATTTTTCGAAAGTAAATGTAGAATACCACTTTGTGTATTTGTAAGAAGGGTTCTAACTGACCAACAGAACCCAGTAAAATGAGAGATGAAAATATTTGCTCTATGCCTTGACTCTTTTTTTGTTTGTTTGTTTCTTGTTGTTGCAGGTATTAAATAAAATATGCTGTTGTCAATAGGAATGCTGATGTTGTCTGCCACTCAGATCTACACTATTTTGACTGTTCAGTTATTTGCTTTCCTGAATCTCTTACCTGTGGAGGCAGATATTTTAGCAGTAAGTAGGAAAATATTTTTTTTCTACATAAATGAAATATCTGTAAAATCAATTCTTCTTTTAAACTGTTCTCTTAATAAACCAGTTCATAGAATAAATGTTATAGCAGGCTGTTTGAAATGGAATTGCCTTAACAGTTAAGTTCAATGAAAAAATAACTTGTGCATTTTCAAATGATCTTACAGGTGATATGTGCTCAGATAATCTGACAGTGAAAGCATTTAACTCCCTTAGTCATTTTAAGAATTCCAATGTGACTAGATATCCCATAGTGTGTTATAACCCTGTTAAAAGAATCCCATGATTGCTTGGTTTAGACAGCAGTTTAAGTTTTGGTGATGGATGCCATTTTAAAGGGTAACTGTATGTGAATAAAGTAGTCTTCTCTGGCTAGTATAATGGAGGTGGGTGCTGGAGGCTTTGTTGGTAAAATTCTTGTGTATGTTACACCTGTATACATTTTTTTAATGTAGTATCAGGCTAAGAAGCAACACTATGAACATAAGGTCAGCGGTCAAAGTTGTTGCTGGGCTATTTATTACCAACTTTATATTTATATATCATGGAGGAAGTCAAATGTGTCTTTGTAGGATAGATCTTAAGCCACTCAAGTGTAATTAAACTGAAGTCCTGTAAGCTCTGTATGCCCTGCTCGTTACAGTGATCTCAGGGAGAATGGTTAGTATCCTATCAATTAATCTAGGAGAACAGAGTGGAAAACCCCTCGATACTAGATGTTAAAAATAAGTTTGTGTGGTTATGCAGGGTTGATGGAATACTGAATTGTTGTTATTTGGTCTTGGAATTGTTACTTTTTTTTTTTTTTAGATAAAATTTCTAAAAACATTTAATGCAGATAGATAATTGCTATATTATGCAACTGACATAACATTTTTGTTGTGAAATTTTGAACTGGCTTTGTGCTGTAAACCTGATGACTTTCCCTCCCCTTCCCCTTCCTTTCTCACCAAGCCCATGTTTCCTCTTTTAATAAAAAACCTAATTTTCATTCTTGCTACTTTTCCTCCCTTAGAAAAGACATTTAAAAACAAAACAAAACCCCACCAACCTAAAAAAAATGTGGAAATTTAATTTGTTCTATTTAAGCTTCCATGTGCCATTTCAGTCTAAAAACTGAGTGTCTCTTATTTTCGGATATTTGGAAGTTACAAACTTATTCTGAGAATATCTTCGAAGGAGGAAATGAAGCGATGAATTAGACGCATATCAGAACTTTGCTGTGAAAGGGGCCAGTGGAATGCATAAGAGATGCTCAGAAGAAGAGGGCATGTTTGCACACTATGTCACATGGAGCTGAAGGCATACAGATAGTTTACAATCTTGAGAGATTACATGGTTTAATGATTGCCTGCTTTGGGAGCAAAATTCCAACTGAAGTTTTAGATTTGTCAGCTAAAGCAATGCTTCTTTTCCCTGGTAATTTGTGTATTTTTATGCTTCTGTGTTCTCTCATAGTTGCAGCCTGAAATGAAGGGTTGTGTTTGTATGAAGTACTGCTATGTTTGTGAAGTGTGATTAGTTATTTTTTAAATAAGGGATAAAAATAAATAGGTTTGTGTCCAACTCATAGCTTAAGCTGGGGCTTGCTGAGTGATTGAAGAAAAAAGCTACAGTAGCACAAGCTCAGGAAGATGTTCAAGGTATTCCTTTGACTTTAAATGAAAGCTCATAGTATAAATCAAAACTGTAGGTAGTTTTCAGCTACTAACCTGAATAGATAGCAGGGAATTGAGGAAAAGTAATGTGTGGAGGCTGTTCTTTGCCTACAATAAATGACCTATTAAAGCTGTTCTTCCCTGTATGCAAGTGAATTCAAAGCAAAAAAAAACAAAACTGAAAATACCACCATCTAAAAAAACCTCCACACCCAAAAAAACTCTAGTTCCTCAGATTTTTGCTTTTTTGGGGTTGTTTCTAGTTTCTTTTCTGCAAATAAGATGGTATTTTAATTGTAGACAGTAGAAAGAAAGATTTATTACAGAGATAATTTAACAAGTTTCATTAATTCTTTCTAATTTTAACAAGTAGATAAGAGTGGTGTTGCTGTGTGAGTAAGAGACAAGTGAAAGAAGGAATTTTTGTATTTCATTGACAAGGTCACAGGAGATCATATGTCTGAGAAATACTTTAATCTGGAAAAATACTCAGTATTGTTTATTTCTATTTACACTTATCTATTTCTCTCTTGGTGCAAACCTGACATTTCTTTCGATTTTATTTCTATTAGTATAACCTTGAAAATGGAACACAGACCTTTGATGATCTGCCTGCTAGATTTGGCTACAGACTGCCAGCAGAAGGCTTGAAGGTAAAAAAAGCAAACTGCATGTGTATATCTATCTATTTGTAGGACTGTATCTGCTGAACACTTCTTCGGTGAACTAAAAAGATAAATAGTACTGAGGAAAAATAAATACAGAACTGATAATCTACTGCTCAAGCACAAGCAAAAATGCAAAGGGTCTAAGATGAACTGTTGCCTGTGAGAAGGAGATTCCTTCCCAAGAAAGAATCTTGGTAATCTGACCTGTATGTTAGAGAAATCTGCTGAGCGTTTTTAATAAGTAAGTTTAAAATAGCTGAATGATGTGAATCTCAGTAAGGTTGGTATGCCATTGTTTTTTCTGAAGTTGGTGGCAATACTGATCTCTGATGTCAGTTACCTTGCACTGGTACCAGAGCATGCTATATTGAATTTTGTCTTGATTAATTTTTTAAAAATATAATATATTTGGGGATTTATTATCTCTGTAGGGTTGTATGTTGTTCAGCCCTTAAACATGATAAAGTGTGAAAAGGCAAGAGGGGTGTTCTTCCTTGCATGTGGCCCACACTGAGTGCTGTGTAGAGGACTTTTAATGCCTTTTCTTGGGAAAGTGCAAAACACATCAGTTTGCTTCCCTTCTTGCATTTCTCAAGCAACTGAATGGAGAAGTTCAAGGGCTGCAGTTCTGC
>VZTM01013858.1:128007-140178 GCA_013400555.1 Jacana jacana | reverse complement strand
AATACAGGTAGGACACTATCGTCATTCTGCACTGGATCAGCAATTCTGAAGATGTGATGTCTTCTGAAATACAGCAGCAAGCATGTTTTGTACAGCGGGGTAATTCATTATCCGTGTGTCTGGCATGGTTAATACATGTGGAATGCAGTATGGTGTGTAGGTTGACTGAATTAAATGAATAGAAGGGAAATTACGTTTAAGGTGAAATGGGAAAGGAATATGAAGAATGCACATGAGGGCTGAAGGGTACTTCCCTACCAGTTGTGGTTTTAGCCTGTATGGCCCCAACATCTGGCTCTGCAGCATTGCTGATGTTGCAATGCCTGTGTGTGAACAATATGCAAAAAATGAAGCTGATGTGAAGGTACAAGGTTAGGTCACTCTTCATTTGCATTTAATCCTAAAGGGGAATAAATTGCTGTAAGAATTCCTGTAACTCTTAAGAATTCTGCTGCAAATGAAACCTCATGACTTTGTTTTCATGCTCAGTAGGTATTATCATGGGGAGAAGTGGTGTTAGAGCTGTATAGTTGTGTACTGACTATATTGAGAAACAGAGGGAGATTAAGTGATTTGCCCAAGTAGTGAGCCAATTTAGTACATCAAAAATAGATATAAGGAGCTTTGATTGTAACCTTTTTAACTGTTAGACAGCTCTGTGTCTTGGGTAAGGTAGATGTCATCACCTGTGTGGAAATAGTAACAAGTTTGTCCTGATAATTATAATACCAGCAAGATTTTTTAAAATGTGTTTCCATTAAGATTTTAATTATTTAAAAAGAACCACTTTGATATTGGTTGAAATAGGATGAAGCGTTACATAGGTCTGCATTTCTTGCACTTCTTTAACTGTAACATGAAGTTGTGTGATTTGTTTAGAACTTCTCTGTAGAATGCAGTTACATTCCACTATTGCTTTAAAAAAACATCAAACAACAAACCCAACCACCAAACAAATGCTTTGCATGAAACTATGTAATGTAAATAGTATTTGCTGTGTGACTCAGGAGAACCTTGGGGAACTCAATGTCACTGTCAGAAAATCAGTGTAGAATTCCCAGTGGATTTTATTTTCTTCAACTGTTATAAACTATGTAATGTTGTGCCTGTCACCAAAAACTTGGCAAAGAACAGCTACTGGTTTAACTTTTCTGCCAAAACAAATATTATCATATTCATATCATAAATCATTATAAAAAAACTATTCCAAACATAAATTGCTTGTCTCTGTTGGTTAAGCTTTATAAATTATATGTATTATGGACAAACTGTGTATCTGTTAAAAGTATATTTAAACTGACAGTTTATATATGTAAATTTATGTACATGCTATATATTGAAACGGTTTATATGTAAATTTATATATAATTATTACTTCTACACAGCTGATGACACTTCTATTTATCTGAAGCTACTAGTGAAACCTGAGAGTTTAAAGCTCTTGGGGATATATCTAAAACTGTAGCAATATTTTTAATTTCTTGAGCCAACAGCAGTGCAGCTTCTCATTATTTTTATTCACATAAAACAAATTACTTGTATTCTTATTTTCTGCAAATTCACTGCTCTTTCTGTGTGATGATTTGTTCTAGCTTTAAAACTGTTTTAAAAAAGTGTGAATCTTGTAGGAATATTCTGATGTCAAAGGATGTTCTATTGTATTAGTGTCCATATGCCTCTGTCACATTGTGACCTTATGGCACAAACAAGTTATAAAGTAATTTTTCTGAAGAGGTGTGTTTCAAATGAAGGGTAGGCAAAACCTCCTCTAGGTGCACAGGCTGGATTTGTCTGTATTTTGCTAATCAAAATCTGTTGTGAAGAAAGTAACAAAGGAATCTAATCTCAACCTAATGATAAACTAATTAATGTTAAAGAAGGTCCTTTTCAGGTGAGGTAGAGCTTTGACCAAGGAAGCAAGCATATTCTAGTAAAGGAAAAAGGGAAGGTGTGCCGCCCTTAGAGCTAAGGCAAGAAGTGTTTTGCAGTCTGGGTGACACTCCTCTGGCATTTGTCTTGTGTAAGTTCCTGTCAGCAGTGTTTGGGGAGCACGTACAGCAACAGGGAAGAAAGTTCCCCAGAGTACTCAACCCTGAAGTCAGAACCTTGTGGAGAGGGACCAGAGCTGGTGCATTCAGTGTTAAGGTGGGCACTTTTCCTCCGAGAGAAGCTGTAGAATTTTTCAGTATATGTTGAGGCATGAGGTGAGGAGAGTTTCTAGTCCCGACATTTTCAGTGGTGGAGCACTAACTCAGTCACCTAAAACCAATCCAAAGATTGCTTCAAGACCAATTTGCCTGAATTTCCTACTTCTGTGAGCCTTTTAAACTCTTTGATTACTTTGATAGTAAGCCAGCTATTTTGTATGCCAGTTCAGCGTTGATTTCCCACATCAAACTTACTTCTGTTTTTCCCTTTTAATTTCCAAGCACTAAGTTTGTGTTAGTGCTTCTCAGGCTGTTATATTTTAAGTGTCTTGATTAATCTCCATATATCTTAGGGTAATACTTCCACAATACTGGTGTAGTGTACTTAGTCCTCTTTATGCTGAATCATCCTGCAAAGTCNCTTTTGTGAAGACAGGAAAAGCTCCTTTTTCTGTTCCTGTTTTCTAGGGATTCCTAATAAATTCAAAACCAGAGAATGCATGTGAGCCTATAGCCCCACCTCCACTGAGAGACAACTCATCTGGTGCTTTTATTGTGTTAATTCGAAGGCTTGAGTGCAACTTTGATATCAAGGTAAGGTTGTGGGGTCTTTTTAGTTTTTTCCTCCCTCTCTGTTTCAAGGTCTTAAAGAATCTACTGGTGCTTCTGAAGAATATCTTTAGCTGACAGCAGGATAGATTCTGAAGGAGAGGAAGAATCATACTGTCTACAGGCAGATAAAACAGTATTGTAATATTATGTAGTTTAAGACTTCCTGTTTGTGAACCATTTTATGTGGATGATAATTGATAATAGAAAGCATTCAGTAGCAGTATCAACAGTTTGACTCTGCTGGTTGGGGATCACAGGGGAGATTTGGGAATGGAGATAATAAAGTATTTGGGTTGGGTTTTTTTTAATAGCTGGGTCATCCTGTGGCTCACTACCATTGTTCATGGGCTCTCAGTGTCACAGCTGGTTGATGGGGATAGGAGACAGCACTGCTGGGCAGAAAGTGGTACAAGTGGCAGGATGGCAACATTTAATGGGTACAACATTTAATGGTACATTATGCAGTTTTTGTATTATAAAAAAATTGACTTGAAGCTGAAGTGGAGTTTTCACTGTGTTATTTTAAAAGTAGATGGGAATTATGTGTGTGGCTGGAATCTATGGTTTTCTTGAAAATGACCCGGATGTATGGAGCAGCAAAAGAAGTCTTAAGGAAAGCCGGGCTTTTAGAGTTGTTGACTTCCATGAACTAAACAGATCCAGCCATATTTGCTGCTATGCGGTTTTGGGTTAAATGTAAATTCTACCCAGACTGTAGATTCCAGCTGTTGAGGGAGCTCCACTGCTCATGTAATCTACTTACACATCAGACTCAGGAATGTCACATTTTATGCCTGTCATATTTTGAATCCTGTCACCCTCTGAGAGTGGCTTAGTGAGAAAAGGAAGGACAAATGGACTGCTTGTCTTTTTCACACCCTCTTTGTCTTTCTGATTGCTGCCCCCAAATTGTTGGGCTGCTATTAGTGCTGATAATGCTGTTAAAGAAGCAGGTCAGAGTTTCTAGTGGAATACGTTTTAAATCAGAAATACAGCAAGCAGTTGTTTATTGGAAATAACTTGTTTTCATAGAGCCTTCAGCTTTTTCACTCTGGTGCTAAGCCAGAAAAATCACATCTGTGTTGCTGGTTACAGAACTCTGAGCTTCTAAGAAGCTTTGGGAAGGTGAGAGTCAGGCAGGGGGCAGACTTGCAAAGTCTTTATCCATGTAGCTATCGCCTCAGCTGATAGCAGCTCTTGTATTTTAATTTTATGCATCTTGATTTGCCACACAATCACGGAGTGTTCTTGCAGGAAATGGAACATTTGTACATTATCATTGAGGGATTTCCATGGTCAGTTCTTTAAGGGTTAAAACACACTAGCTCTGTAGGTGAATGTGTTTTGGTTATGTCTAACTTCTGTGTAACAGGCCTTGAAGAGTGGATTCCCACACATTTCATCATTAGACAATTTACAAAGCAGAAGTGGATCAGAAGTTCCAGGCAAACACAGATGTTTGTTCTCACTGGCCAGGGGATTCACATTTATGTCACTGATGTTATTGCATTGTGTAACTTCAAGCATAGAAGCATAGAATCATAGAATCATTTAGGTTGGAAGAGACCCCTGGGATCATCAAGTCCAACCATCAGCCCTACTCTACAAGTTCTCCCCTACACTAGATCCCTCAACACCACATCTAATCTGCTCTTAAACACAGTCAGGGAGGGTGACTCCACCACCTCCCTGGGCAGCTGATTCCACTGACTGACCAAAATGCATATTACAGCATTTTGCCCTGAAGTTTCTGCCAGGAAGCAGCGTGTGAGTTATATTACGTATCAGCTACGTGACTGAAAGGATTCAGATTTTAACAGATTTTTAAAGCCCTGTCTCTTCTATTTTACATTGAGAACTGCAAATAGAGGTGTCTTGCTGATTGTTGACTTTATTGTGTGTGAACCTTTACTAGGCCAGAAACTCTTCTTTCCTTTCATCTCTCCCTTAGCATTTAGGGTATAGTAGTCTGATCAGATATGTTGCTGACAATGTAGGGACCATCATCTTTTTTTTTTCCTACATAAAAGTTTTGTTTGACAGAATAAGCGTCATGTTAAAACTGTGCTTCTTATGGAAGAATTTATTAGAACAGTCTGGGATTATATGTGTAACTTCAGTAAATGATACCTCCCTATTTTAAAACTGCCTCATTAGGCATGAAAGCTAGCAATGTAATACTGGCCAAACTCCCAACCATGCATTTACTCCAAACTTCCAACCATGAAACTGTGGAGTAAAAAATTGTCATTTTCTTAGTGGAAAATGACTATGTAATAAAAAATCCTTTCCTGAAGCTGTACCATTCTGTTGAAGTAGATCTTAAAAATGGGTTAATGCTTCACATGCTGGGTTAATACTTGACACGGCTTGAAGGCAGGGATGCCATCTAGAAAGACCTGGACAGTCTTGAGACATGGGCCTCTGAATCTCATGAAGTTCAACAAGGCCAAGGTTCTGCATGTGGGTCAGGGCAATCCCAAGCACAAATTCAGACTGAGCAGAGAAAGGATTAAGAGCAGCCCTGAGGAGAAGGACTTAAAGGTGTTGGTGGATGAGAAGCTCAACGTGAGCTGGTGATTTGTGCTCGCAGCCCTGAAAGCTGGCTACATCCCCAGCAGTGGGCCAGCAGGTTGAGGAAGGGGACTCTACACCGCTCTGGTGAGAACCCCCCTGCAGTGCTGTTTAGCTCTAGGGCCCCTGACATGAAAAGGACATGGACCTATTGGAGCGGGTCTGGAGAAAGCCATGAAGCTGATGGGAGGGCTGGAGCACCTCTGCTGTGAGGACAGGCTGAGATAGAGGAGAAGAGAAGGCTGTAAGGGAGACCTTAGTGCCCCTTCTGTTATCTAAAGGGGCCAACAGGAAAGCTGGAGAGGGACTCTATCAGGGAGTAGAATCATAGAATAGTTAGAGTTGGAAGGGACCTTAAAGATCACCAAGTTCCAAGCCCACTGCCATGGGCAGGGACACCTCCCACTAGAGCAGGTTGCTCAAAGCCCCATCCAGTCTGGCCTTAAACACTTTGAGGGATGGGTCGTCCACAACCTCCCTGGGCAACCTGTTTCAGTGCTTCACCACCCTCACAGGAAAGAATTTCAGTTTAGTATCTAATTTAAATCTCCCCTCTTTCAATTTAAAGCCATTGTCCTGTCACTACCCTTCCTGACAGAGTCCCTCTCAGTGATGGGACAAGGGATAAGGGTTTTAAACTGAAAGAAGGAAGAGTTGGATTAGATGTTAGGAAGAAATTTTTCACTGAAGGTGGTGAGACACTGACCCAAGTTGCCCAGAGAAGCTGTGGCTGCCCCATCCTGGAGGTGTTCAAGGCCAGGCTGGATGGGGCTTTGAGCAGCATTGTCTAGTGGAAGGAGTCCCTTCCCATGGCAGGGCATTGGAACTAGATTATCTTTAAGGTTCCTTCCAACTCTAACCATTTTATGATTCAGTTTTGGTGCACGGTTAATGCTTTTGTCTTTGGGGCTGTGGGTAGCGAGGATGAACTCGCAACTTTATGATCTAATTGAACAAGCGATTGCTACTGCTTTTTGCAGCTAGATTGTGGTGTTAAGCTTGTGCTCCTTCATGGTAGCTTGGGCAGGAGCTGCCTGGCTGTGATTATGTTAATGTCACTCTTTATTCTAGTAACTCTGTGGTAACTGAATATTTTGTAAGAATATTAATGTGTGGGTTTTNTCTGGTGCTAAGCCAGAAAAATCACATCTGTGTTGCTGGTTACAGAACTCTGAGCTTCTAAGAAGCTTTGGGAAGGTGAGAGTCAGGCAGGGGGCAGACTTGCAAAGTCTTTATCCATGTAGCTATCGCCTCAGCTGATAGCAGCTCTTGTATTTTAATTTTATGCATCTTGATTTGCCACACAATCACGGAGTGTTCTTGCAGGAAATGGAACATTTGTACATTATCATTGAGGGATTTCCATGGTCAGTTCTTTAAGGGTTAAAACACACTAGCTCTGTAGGTGAATGTGTTTTGGTTATGTCTAACTTCTGTGTAACAGGCCTTGAAGAGTGGATTCCCACACATTTCATCATTAGACAATTTACAAAGCAGAAGTGGATCAGAAGTTCCAGGCAAACACAGATGTTTGTTCTCACTGGCCAGGGGATTCACATTTATGTCACTGATGTTATTGCATTGTGTAACTTCAAGCATAGAAGCATAGAATCATAGAATCATTTAGGTTGGAAGAGACCCCTGGGATCATCAAGTCCAACCATCAGCCCTACTCTACAAGTTCTCCCCTACACTAGATCCCTCAACACCACATCTAATCTGCTCTTAAACACAGTCAGGGAGGGTGACTCCACCACCTCCCTGGGCAGCTGATTCCACTGACTGACCAAAATGCATATTACAGCATTTTGCCCTGAAGTTTCTGCCAGGAAGCAGCGTGTGAGTTATATTACGTATCAGCTACGTGACTGAAAGGATTCAGATTTTAACAGATTTTTAAAGCCCTGTCTCTTCTATTTTACATTGAGAACTGCAAATAGAGGTGTCTTGCTGATTGTTGACTTTATTGTGTGTGAACCTTTACTAGGCCAGAAACTCTTCTTTCCTTTCATCTCTCCCTTAGCATTTAGGGTATAGTAGTCTGATCAGATATGTTGCTGACAATGTAGGGACCATCATCTTTTTTTTTTCCTACATAAAAGTTTTGTTTGACAGAATAAGCGTCATGTTAAAACTGTGCTTCTTATGGAAGAATTTATTAGAACAGTCTGGGATTATATGTGTAACTTCAGTAAATGATACCTCCCTATTTTAAAACTGCCTCATTAGGCATGAAAGCTAGCAATGTAATACTGGCCAAACTCCCAACCATGCATTTACTCCAAACTTCCAACCATGAAACTGTGGAGTAAAAAATTGTCATTTTCTTAGTGGAAAATGACTATGTAATAAAAAATCCTTTCCTGAAGCTGTACCATTCTGTTGAAGTAGATCTTAAAAATGGGTTAATGCTTCACATGCTGGGTTAATACTTGACACGGCTTGAAGGCAGGGATGCCATCTAGAAAGACCTGGACAGTCTTGAGACATGGGCCTCTGAATCTCATGAAGTTCAACAAGGCCAAGGTTCTGCATGTGGGTCAGGGCAATCCCAAGCACAAATTCAGACTGAGCAGAGAAAGGATTAAGAGCAGCCCTGAGGAGAAGGACTTAAAGGTGTTGGTGGATGAGAAGCTCAACGTGAGCTGGTGATTTGTGCTCGCAGCCCTGAAAGCTGGCTACATCCCCAGCAGTGGGCCAGCAGGTTGAGGAAGGGGACTCTACACCGCTCTGGTGAGAACCCCCCTGCAGTGCTGTTTAGCTCTAGGGCCCCTGACATGAAAAGGACATGGACCTATTGGAGCGGGTCTGGAGAAAGCCATGAAGCTGATGGGAGGGCTGGAGCACCTCTGCTGTGAGGACAGGCTGAGATAGAGGAGAAGAGAAGGCTGTAAGGGAGACCTTAGTGCCCCTTCTGTTATCTAAAGGGGCCAACAGGAAAGCTGGAGAGGGACTCTATCAGGGAGTAGAATCATAGAATAGTTAGAGTTGGAAGGGACCTTAAAGATCACCAAGTTCCAAGCCCACTGCCATGGGCAGGGACACCTCCCACTAGAGCAGGTTGCTCAAAGCCCCATCCAGTCTGGCCTTAAACACTTTGAGGGATGGGGCGTCCACAACCTCCCTGGGCAACCTGTTTCAGTGCTTCACCACCCTCACAGGAAAGAATTTCAGTTTAGTATCTAATTTAAATCTCCCCTCTTTCAATTTAAAGCCATTACCCCATGTCCTGTCACTACCCTTCCTGACAGAGTCCCTCTCAGTGATGGGACAAGGGATAAGGGTTTTAAACTGAAAGAAGGAAGAGTTGGATTAGATGTTAGGAAGAAATTTTTCACTGAAGGTGGTGAGACACTGACCCAAGTTGCCCAGAGAAGCTGTGGCTGCCCCATCCTGGAGGTGTTCAAGGCCAGGCTGGATGGGGCTTTGAGCAGCATTGTCTAGTGGAAGGAGTCCCTTCCCATGGCAGGGCATTGGAACTAGATTATCTTTAAGGTTCCTTCCAACTCTAACCATTTTATGATTCAGTTTTGGTGCACGGTTAATGCTTTTGTCTTTGGGGCTGTGGGTAGCGAGGATGAACTCGCAACTTTATGATCTAATTGAACAAGCGATTGCTACTGCTTTTTGCAGCTAGATGGTGGTGTTAAGCTTGTGCTCCTTCATGGTAGCTTGGGCAGGAGCTGCCTGGCTGTGATTATGTTAATGTCACTCTTTATTCTAGTAACTCTGTGGTAACTGAATATTTTGTAAGAATATTAATGTGTGGGTTTTCATGAGCACCATCATGGATTATAAGATCTAGTAATTGAGCAAAGGCTCTGTGTTGCAAACTGGTGGCAAAAGTGTATAGGGAACTAAAAGATTTCCTTAAGTAGTGTAAATTATTTACTGCCTGCCCTGAAGAACATATTTCAGTGTATAATGGACAGGTAAGCACATGATGGTAAAGAAATAAAACAAGCAAACAAAAAAGAATGTAGAAGCTGTCCCTAATTACCATGGCACAGTTATGTGGCTTTGGAGATAAGGGGCCTGTGCTAACCAGGGAGCTTTACAGCTCAGATCCACTCCATCAGCTTCTGTATTCCTGTCTTCAGTTTCAGCACTTGATTTGTGATGTGTTAGCTGTGAGGACTCCAGTACTGCCATTCTGCGTCACAAGCTCACCTATGCAGATATTCAATGATTTTTTAATCCTTTTTCTTGTCATACTTTTTATGGTTTTACTTTAAAATTCTCCAGCCTTTTTTCTCTTTTACCTATTTTTGTTGTTGTGCAGCATGCAAGAAGGCTTTGTATTTCAAGCTTGACCTAGAGAACCTTTCTTTAGAATAATCAGTAGAAGTTTTCCTGCTTTACAACTCATGTTCTCATTAATCTTTCCCTTGAGAAGGAAAATTAGTAATATGTATATGTATGTGTGTGTATATAAATATATACAGGCATACATACATACTTCCCCTCTGCTAGCTTTAAGGGTAGAGGTTTTAAAAAGAGCACCAGAATTTTCCCCTGGGTTTTTCTGATCTGCTGATGATAGTCTGCTGTGAAGGAGAGATGGTGGTGATTTCCTGGTGAATTAGTGTAGGACAGGGTTCCATAAGATTAGTTTGGGCGTGTGTTTGTAGGAGTGGCACAGTAGTTGGTATGTGTTGACTGTTTAATAAAGCTGTTGTGATGCCATAATAGCTGAACACTGCAACTGTTTTCCAGTTCCAAAGGTATTGAGAGCTGTAGTGTTTTGGTCAGTTCTGCTTAATGGCTCTATTTGCTGACTAAATAGATACACATTTGTGTTAGTCTCCTTAAATGCCTGCATCTATGTGGAAATAAAAGCTATCGTGGTGTCCCTTACTAACCCAATTCGGAGCAAGTCTATCCAGCTGTGGCCAAGGTTATGTAGTTTTAATCAGGAGTTCAATACAGGATGAAACCCAAATGTTCTTCAAGGTTCTCAAGTGCTTTTTGTATCTTGTGGTGAGTTTCTGTGCTGTCATGGGTGCCTTGGAAGCAGTGTCTAAGATGAATAGTTGTAACTTAATTATGTTTGCGTTACTCGTAGTCACTGCAGCAAATTCCATTTACATAGACCTTAGGCTTTGCTTGTATTGACCAGAAAATCGGTATGTATCAGAAATGTGACTGGCACACAACACACTTACAGCTTTGTACCCATATTTGTCACCTTGTACTTTTCCATGAGAAACCTGCTGATACCTGGGCTGTCAAGTAAGATATTTCCACATCTCTAAAGGCACAGAAAAGATACTGTTAATGTGATTTCATGAGCTATCAAATGGTAATTTCTAGTTTACTGAAGTTAGTACCTTTATTTTAAATTATGATTAAATATTACTTTACCTATAGAAAGTTTTTAATCCTGTTATTAATATATGTGAAAACTGTCTGCAGACAGTATTGAATGATTTTTCTGGAAAAATGACGTAATTACATGAGTGCAAGAATAATTATATGATTTTATTTTAAAAGGTGATACTCATTTTAGAAGCACAGATGAAGGTGTGGTAACACGGAACTTCCTGAAAGTGCACCTTGGTTTAGGACAGATAAGTTACTGTAGTTTGAATCAACAGTCTTTCTAATGAGTACTTTGTATGGCTTACAGGTTTTAAATGCACAGAGAGCTGGGTACAAGGCAGCTATAGTTCACAATGTTGATTCCGATGACCTCATAAGCATGGGATCCAACGACAGTAAGTACAGGTATCACTTCTTCTCTCCTGTTTGAAAACCATTTCACCCACTAGAGTCTACGGTATCAAAATCAGTATAAACTAGCAATANAGACTTTAAAATATTACTTTTTAGTATTTGTTAGTGGTTCTATCTTGTTGTGCTGTTGTGTACGTTTTTCTGTTCCTGTGGGCAAATGGCTTCTAATTTTGTATGAATGCATCTTGTGTGTACATATTTGCAGTTGGAAAAGGGAATGCTTAGAGATCAGGGTGCCATTTTCTGGTTGATTCTGATGCTAGCTGTTATTTTAGCCTTTTGTGGAGCGACTATGTTCAGAACATCTTGTAATCTGTTCAGAATGTTGGTTTATATGGTATGTGGTTCTGTCTATAGTGCTGTTACGACTTTCTCTGTGGCATTTCTTTGTTCAGTTTTTGAGCTTGTGCAATATGGGATAAGAACATAAATTAGAACAAAAATATCTTTTTTGTGGAAACACCATTGAAAAAATGAGGAAATGAACTTTCAGCGAACAAAATGGCAACTGAGTAGCCCAGAAAGCTATGTGGAGGTCATTTAAATGAATTTCCAGCCTGTGTGAATCTTATTTTCAGGTTTCACTGAGAAAATGTGCAACAAGTTCACAACCAATGCAGACTTTGGGGAGTGTGAGGTGACATAAAGCCATGTGTGCTTTTTGCCTTGGGGAACCTGAATGCTTTGCTGAAGCCTAAGTCGGAGGCACAGATTGATACCAAGTGAAGCTGAGGAGACGGCTTTCTACAATATGGGATTTATCTTTCACTAATTTTTCATTTGAGCTGCGTTTTTGTAGTGTATTAGTGCCTACAGTAGTGAGCAGGGAAAGTGGAGACACTTCCATCCAGTTTCTTGAGAGGGAAATAAAGATGTAGTATTTTGTCATTCACATCTTTCTTCTTTTTGACCTTTTCTAGCCACGGCTGTTTCCATTGTGTTCATTTATGTTTAGGGTGGAAAAGAGGGAAGAAAGATTAATTAAAATTTGCAGTACCAGACCACAAATCATATAAGTTGCCAGAAATTTTGGAAATCAATGTGTGACTTTGTCACGTCTCTGAGTAAGAATGATTTTTTTCTGGGGAAACTTCCTCTGCTG
>VZTM01013858.1:103274-126992 GCA_013400555.1 Jacana jacana | reverse complement strand
ACTAGATTGTGTCAGTCTTGGGTAGACTCGCCTTGCTGATGAAACTACTGAAGTGTGATGCCACACAGGTAGGGATTCTAGAGCTACTAACACTTTTACACATGGCACCTTCTCAGCTGTTTCTGACTGTGCCAGCAAAATAATAATGGGATTTTACTCAAGTGTCAATAAATACTTGTATTCAGACATGCAGTTGCCGACATCCACATTAGGCTCTCCAAGAAGAGTTTTGGTGACTGTCCTATAATTATTGGCTCTCCAGAAGACAAAGGGTGCACTGTACCACGCTTCATGATTTGAAACTAAACCTCCCATATATCCCAAAATGCTTTAGTAAATAAGAATTATTTCACAGTTATCTTTTGATAGTCATGTTGTATTTTTGTTGTTCTGCTATTAAATCAGCTCTGAGGGTGTTTTCCTGGTTGCTTTAAGTTTATGATTGAAGTCGGTAAGTAGTTTTAACTCCAGAAATGTTCTAAGAAACAATGTTTTATCCTTTTACTTAACTGCCTTTACATTATGTAGATATCATCTGAATTCTCTATGTTGGTGTGCACAGGTAGGTGTTCCTTTAGTGCAAAGGTTTGGGTTTTTTATTGTATGTAACCAAGTCATTGATCATTAAATTCTGATCTATTTAGAAAGTGTTCTTGTTTTCTCCCCACAGTGGCCATGTTGTGTTAATCCCGGAGTTCAGTCTTCCTTTGGAGTACTACTTAATTCCTTTCCTAATAATAGTAGGGATCTGTCTTATTCTCATCGTCATATTTATGGTAAGTTCCTTCTTTTAAGAACATTTTTTCTTTCAAGCAAGTGTTCATAGGACTGTCACTTACTGAAGTCAAGTGAGGGGGTAGAGTTTTCCCTTAAGGGTACCATGGAAGCTTTGTGTACGGTACATGCCTGTACCACACTTACTTACAATCCTTTATTTTCTCAGGACAATAAACAGGTGCAGAATTTTGGCAAAGGGCTATCAGGAGCCCTTAGGATGTTGTACCTGGCATCTAACTACTTGCAGAGACTTGTCCTCACTGCTACTCTTCTACTGCACAAGTGCTTTTTTTCCCTCCCCATAAAGAATGACCTGACCTTGTGCTCTCGTATGCTGGGAGTATGTCCCACCTTACCAAACTTGTACTGTTTAATAAACATTAGTCCCACTGTTCCACAGTGTAGATCTCACTGTCATCAGTCTTTTTTACTGCCAGTCATCAGTCAGCAAGCTCAGACCCTGTCACAGCATGTAGCATACATCTTGCAGCATATGCTATCTGTAGAGATATTCAGTTGGGCACGTGTCTCCTATAAGAGGTAAAATATAGCTATATATTACTTCAGAATACTTAGTATCCTGCTTCCTGGAATCTCTACTGGTTTCTGACCAGTTATTTTACCTTTTGATAAAAATCAAGTAATACATCATCTGTTCTATACAATTTCTTAAAATACTTCTGTGTTAGTGTTTTTTGCCCTGTAAGTTAGGTATTTCATTGGCAGTCTTGGGCACAATCAAATTGCAGCAGCTCTCTGAAAACAAAGCAGAAGTGAGCAGCTAGAGATGATGTAAAATTGCTTTGTCTGATCTTCTGGTGATGATAGAGGACTCCATCTCGGTTAATTAGGTGAACATACAGCCTTATCGTTGTATCTTGAAGGTCAGCAATTTGAAGTAAGTAGAGGTGGTATTTCTAAAGGAGCAGAGTCATTAGGATAATATTCTGTGAACATCTGTTGTTCTGAGACCATCAGTATTCCAACTTGAGCTCCAATAATACCTGCTTATAGTGCGCTAAAGCTGAAAATGCAGACAAAATATTGGTTATCTAAGAAATTTAGAAGAAGGTTCTAAAAGGGACTGGTGGAATTTTGAAAATCATATGTACTGGCTTTGCATCCTATCAAAATATGATGGGAAGCACCAATCTGCCATTCTTTCAGAAAGATGATAATTAAGGAATAAAGAGAAAGGCAAGAAGAATACATGGGGGGGTGGCTCTTAATGATTTAGAAGGTTAACATTGAAGAGAAAACTAATGTAGGAGGGGGCACATATGACAACTGTAGTTATGAGGAGTGTGTTTGACCTTTATGATGAATACAACTGTAGAAATTCAGAAATAAAAGATGGTTTTTACTCACGATATTTTTTCATATTTTGCTTCAGAGGTTTCCACCAATTTAGCTACTTCTATTTTTACATGATGTGTTAAATTATTTGCCAAAGTTCCTAATGGGCTTCAGTGCTGTCATCTTTGGGTCAAGAAAATAACTAAATCACAGAACAATTCGCAGCAATCACTTTAACGAGGAACTAAAGTAATGTAATAAACACAAGGCTAGTCCCACTGAAAGGCCACCTCTCCTTAGAACTGCACACTTCCCTCCCTGCAAAACCAGCGGTTCTCTGCATCAAAAGTGACATTACAAACGTTATAGGGGTGAGCTAAACAAATGTGTAAAGTGTTTGTCTTTAGGGCATAAGTGAGTTCTCTTAGCAGAAGCCATGAAATCACAAAATGGTTTGGGTTGGAAGGGACCTTTAAAGGTCGTAAAAGTCACATCCAGCCTTGAACACTTCCACTGATGAGGCATCTGCAAATCCCCTGGGCAGACGGTTCGCGTATCACCGCCCTCATATATCCAATTTAAGGATACAGTATTTCATAGGTACTGGTTCTTCTAAATCTGCATTTTAAGAGCTGGATCTTTTTTGTACCAGCATGCTGATGCTCCGGAATTAAAACAGTATTTCACTTAATGTGTGAATTTGAGAGTTCCAGTTTCCAAATAAAAGATACAGGGAAGAACAACCTGTACAGTCCAACAGGAATAACCAGATGCTAGGTAGGATTAACCATGAGAAGGGGGAATAAGCAGTGGGTGAGGAAAATTTCAAGCATTCTAACTCATCTCCAATTTCCTTGTTTATGCACTATGAGAAAAAAAAAAAAAAAAAAAGGACATGTCTGTAAACTATGATTAAGAATTTATTTTTCTAAATATGTCCTAGTTAAAAGAGCAAAGGCTTTGAGACCTGAATTCTGTTACTGTCAACATGTAGTTGGTGCTAAAATGAATGGTTCTTTCCATGTTTTAAAATCATGTTGTTTAGGAAAACCAAATAGGAACCAGGACAAAAATTATATTGTACTCCTGTAAGTCAGGGTTACCTGTACTGTGGATTTGGGACAGATGTCAGGAGGGTTTTGAAAATACGTAATGTTGAAAATGCCCAAATCCATCACAGCTCATATTTAACTGTAAGGAAAAAAGGGGGGAGATACTTGAAAGTGTTTTCCAGGGTGTAGTACAGGTTTGACAGAGGAACAGGGTAAAATCAGACTTACTAGTGATAAATAACTGGGGGGGAGGGGAGAGAGTTTATGAGCTCTGGAAGAAGAGGCAGGCAACTCAGGAGGATGAGGTTATGCAAGGAGAAAATCAGAAGGGCCAAAGGCCAACTAGAACTTAATCTGGCTACTGCTGTAAAGACAACAAACAACTGTCTCTTAAGTACATTAGCAACAATAGGAGGGCAAAGAGGAACCTCCATCCTCTATTGGATGCAGGGAGAGAAACTTAGTGACAAAAGTACTAGGTACTGAGGTACTTAATGCTGCCTTTGCCTTAGTCTTTGTTAGTAAGAGTAGTTGTCCCCTGAGCACCCAGACCCCTGAGCTGGAAGACGGGGATGGAGACCAGAATGAAGCCCCCATAATTCAAGAGGAAATTGTGAGGGACCTGCTACATCACTTAGACACATAAGACCTGATGAGATCCACCCAAGGGTGCTGAGGGAGTTGGTGAATGTGTTCACCAAGTCACTGTCCATCATTTATCAGCAGTCCTGGATAACCAGGGAGGTCCCAGTTGATTGGAGGTTAGCAAATGTTATGCCCATCTATAAGAAGGGCCAGAAGGAGGATCTGGGGAACTGCAGGCCCCTCAGTCTGACCTTAGTGTCGGGGAAGGTTATGGAGCAGATCATCTTGAGTGCCATCACACAGCACATACAGGACAACCAGGCAATCAGACCCAGTCAGCATGGGCTTATGAAAGGCAGGTCTATCTTGACAAAACTGATGTCCTTCTATGACAAGGTGACCTGCTCAGTGGATTGAGGGAAAGGCTGTGAATGTTGTTAACCTGGACTTTAGTAAAGCCTTTGATGGTGTTTCCCACAGCCTTCTGGAGAAAGGGGCTGCTCATGGCCTGGATTCTCTGCTGGGAGAAAACCTGGATGGATGGCCAGGCCTAAAAAGTGATGGTGAATGGAGTTAAATCCTTCAATCACAAGTGGTGTTCCCCAAGGCTCAGTACTGGGAACCTGTACTCAGTGCTAGGATTCTGTTTGAGACTTAGTGGGTGTGTGATGAAAAGAGTGCTGTGATGGAAAGTTACAGGCTCTTCAGGGGAGACAGGCAGGTGGAGAGGTTGTGCTGAGTGTGCAGAAGCGGTTGGACTGTACAGCACTTGCATTTGAGGATGAAATGACTGAGACCCTCTTTGTAAGGATATGGGGAAATGAGAATGAAGTGGATATTGTCTTTTTTAAACCAATGGTGGGCCCTGGCAACTCCAGAGCACTGGGTTGGAGGACTGTGACTGTGGGAGTGATGAGCTCACGGTTGACTTGGAATTCGTACAGGATTTGGCTGCTGCAACTGAATGCCCATAAGTCCTTGGGGCCTGATGAGGTTCATCCCAGGGTGAAAGAGATGACAGATATTATTGAAACCATTCTCAGTTATTTGTCAACAATCTTGGGAATTTGGAGAGGTCCCAGTTGATTTGAACCCACCTAATGTTATTTGTCCTATTTTCAAGAGGATGAAAAAGGAAGACCCTAGTAATTATAGGCCCGTCAGTTGCACTTTATTGCCTGGTAGAATTACGGAGAAAATTGTTCTGGGACTTACTGAAAAACACTTGAAAGACAATGGAGTCATCAGTCAAAGCTAATGTGGGTTCAGAAAGGGAAAGTCTGTCTTTACTAACTTAATATCCTTTTAGAACAAAGTTACCCACCCAGTGGACAAAGGGGACACTGGATGTGTGGGGTTACACTTTTTTGGGTTTGTTCAGTTCTGATTTTTTTGTTTTGTTTTTTTTTTTTAATCAAAGTTTTTGATACTCTTTTACAGTATCCTTCTGGACAAAACGTCCACCATAACAGTAGATGCAGCTTTATGCATAGGGCTCTTTGTTTAGCTGGGGTAAAAAGGGTCTGAACAAACAGTTTAGATCCAAATATGCTGAAAAAGTGAAGCCAGGTGTGATGCAGAAGGACAAATTTTACTTTTGCTGAAGCCAATTACAGTGTCAAATGGTTCTAATAATTTGTCCACGATGCACATATATTCATACTTTAAAAAAACCAATCTGTTGAAGTACAGGAGTGCCTTTCACAGCTATCAGTGCTGTTTATTATATTAGTATGCTGTGTTTACCTTATCTACAGAGCATCCCTGCAAATTTCAAAATATTAGTATGTGTGCTTGGTAAGGCCATTTTTGGTTGGTTTGTCATCATGTTTGAAAAGGAATGTCACATCACATCACAGATACTAGCAGTAGAGTTTGACTAGAAATAGCATTAGGGACCACTAACAACAGAAGGAAATTTTTCAGTTGAAGACGACAAGTAACTATGGCTTGAAGTAATCACTTTACTCCTCCTCAAACTACATCTAGATACTATGAAAACATTCTGATGAATGTGGGAGTAATCCCCTAGAAGAGCTGTGATAATCCAAAACTGCAATCAAAACCAGTCAATTAATTGTTTTGCTCTGAAGGGTGCTACCCCCACAGTATGTGGGCCTCAGTCAAGGGTTGCAGCAGTGGACGTTACTTTATATAGTATGGACATATTTTTCCTCCCCTCCTTTTCTTTCCAAAGAAAGCTTATGGCTTTTCAGCTTCAAGTGCCATGATCATCAAGAGCATCCTTCCAAGTTGTTTGGCTTCATCCTTCAATCCAGGCAAAGGAGGAGAGATGATTCAGTTTGAGCTGAGTTAGAGACTAACTTCTGCAAGGACTCATAAATCAAAATTTCCATTGTTCTGTTACCATTTCTACTTGCTGTTCATGCTGTCTTCTATCTGTTTCTAGATCACAAAATTCGTGCAAGACAGACACAGAGCAAGAAGGAATCGTCTTAGGAAGGATCAACTTAAGAAAATTCCTGTACATAAATTTAAGAAAGGCAAGTGGACCATACTTTATCTAACCATTGTTATTAACACCAAAAAATATTTTTCTATAATAATAAAAGAATAGGAAATATAGGAAAAAAAATCTATAGAACCCCTCAAAACTGAGGGGCTTTGTAGTTCTGGAAATAATATTCAGGACCCTTGAAATAGTATAGAATGAAAGCACACCAAAAATTTGAGTTGAGCCTGCTGACACTGAAATAGAGGAGTTCTAATGCTGCTTTGATAGAAGTAGAGCAGACAGAGTATACAAACTGTGGCTGAGAATTAAAATGTTTAATATACCACAGAATTGGTGCAGAACTTCCACAAAACTTCCTTGTGCTCTCGTTAACAGTGACCACAACATCAGCCACTGTGATGCATTATTTCCTTTTGTTTGGAAACTGATAAATACTAATAGCACCTAAATTGCCTGACATTGTGGAGACTAGAAAAACAAAACTATCTTGGGTATAATTTCTGTTTCTTCAGCAGAGTGGTCTTTTCATTCAATCACAGTACTTCTGTAAGGGCAAGAATGATTCAAATTTAATGCCAAAATACTTGCTGTTGTGAGTCTTTGTAGTGATTAATTTTGTGCAAGATGTAATGACAAGAAATAGAGCTGTAGTTAGTTACTTTATTCAATGAAATAGAAAAGCTGCCCTAGGTTCTTCTCTGTTGTAGTCTACTCATTAAAAATGGGAAAAAATCTGCTCCATTTTTCTCCATTGGGTTTTTTTGTTGTTGTTTTTGTTTTTTAAAATGCGTTACCCTTTTACTATCTGATTGTTCCCTCGTAAAACCCATTGCAAGGTATGAGAAGAAAAGGTGGAAAAAGTACTTAATTGGAATGATTGGTAACTACATAACACATGTCAATAGGGAATGTATTTACCAAGGCACAAAGGCCGTGTTGCGGGATATGCCTGGATACAAAGATGGAAACACTGGCTGTTCTTTGCCCTTGATAAAGCCAACCTGCATTATTAATGACGTGGTTCTCACTTTGTGCAAAGCAGATGTTCAGTTTGAGCAGATACCATTTTTATGCAGTGCTAGTCAGCCTCACGGCAGGGGAAAGTGCTTTCCTCTGCTGGGTTGACTGAAAACTGCTGTAATGACCTATTTGTATGGATTTAAAATTTACTCTAAAAAATTATTTAAAGCCAATGAAGAGAATATTAATCATATTTCCTCATATTGATTCCTGATGAAATTCACTTAGAATAGAAATTCAAAGTAAATTGTTGTACTTGAATGAGAAATTTTCAAAGAAAAATTTGCTTTAAGATCATTTAACATCTTTTCCAGTTAATGGTGTACATCTGTAAGTAATTGTCAGTATTACATGACTAAATAGTCACTGTATGAAAATATCTTAATGCTATTTTCCTCATTTCTTCTTCCTTTTTCCTTTTGCTGAATCTGACACAATTTGAATTATTTGGAGCTCAGTCAATAGAATCACAGAATCATTTAGGTTGGAAGAGACCCTTGGGATCATCAAGTCCAACCGTCAGCCCTACTCTACAAGTTCTCCCCTACACCATATTCCTCAACACCACATCTAATCTACTCTTAGTAGATAGTTGTAGAGTAAACCCAGCTGTAAAGATCCAGGTATCCCCTCCATTGGGGGACTTAAGAAAAACGGAACAAAATGCTTATTTTGTCAACTAGGATTTCAGTTTCTTTAAGCGAAAGATCACTTTGGTTCCACTGCTGAGACTACTCCCTTGCATTTACTTTCCTTAATTCTTTTTACTAAAAAGGCAGAATTTGACCCAGTGCTTGCAGCATGTTACCTCTGGCAATTACAGTAAAGATGATTTCTTCTTTCTGGGTGAAAGGCAGGATTCTTCAAGACATCATTGCAAAAGCCATGCACTTCAGTCTTCTTCATGCAGCCAAGCAATCTTACTTTTTGCTTTGGAAGGATAGGTGAAAACAACTCCTGTGGACTATAATCCAGTTTTTAGGATTGCTGGATTTTATTTCATCTCCAGTATATTCTTAAAAATCTGTTTGTAGTGAAACATTAGACAAATGCTGAAGCCAAGACACTGTAGGAACTGGTTCTTCTTTCTTGGACTGCTTTTTATATTGTAAATTGCTGCCTTTATAAGTGGTTTTGCTGTACTGTGAAAGGGTTTTAAGGGAAAGCTGCTTTAAGTGGATTTCTAGAATGTAAGAGCTGTTAACATGGGAAATACATGAACTGTCCCCAGACAGGATTTGAGTAAAATACCACTGTTGGTCTTGGGAGTTTGTTGCTAATTTCAGTAGGCCTCAGGTGAAGCACTTGGCATTTCTCTAATGAGTAGAGAATGCTGTAACAGAAGATGTGGCCTTGACTGTCTTTGCAAAGTCCAATGGAAAAGCCTCTCCTTTGAATCATTCCACAGAATGCAGTGTATCCTATGTCAAAATCTGTTTTCTAAACTGAAAGTTTTGGGACAGCTTTTTTGTTGTGGTTCCTTAAAAAATGGATTACATTTTGGTCAAACAAAAGTCAAAGGGGGTTGATATCTTTTGTGTGATGCCTTTATAACTGAGGGGGAGACAGCAATAAAGACAAATTTGCTTCATGTGCCTGTAATTTGATGATTAGCAAATCTGAAGATTCTGAAGAGCAATAGCTTAGAAAAAAAAAATACAGGTTAGGAGTTTTCTGAATTGGTACATGTTGTAGAATTTATTTACAGAAATGTATAATATTATTTCCAAGTTAGCTTAACTTTACCCTCCCTATGCCAAGACTGAAGGTTTTTAGATCTTAGCAGCAGTGAAATGCAAGAGTAACCTCTTGTTCCTCTAGAAAATAAAATACTGTAAATTTATGAAGATAGAATGATGCAAACGGAAGAGACGTGTGAGTATAATTTTAAGAAATTAAACATGAACAAAGCAATTATTTTTACACTGAGTGTTGAAAGTTAGGATCCTAAGTGGTTAGATACCTGCTAAATTATCCAGGATTTGGGAGTTGCTACTTCCATGAGATTTCTGAAAATGGAGCCATTTGGTTAGGTATGTAAATATGAAAGAGCAGCTTAACTTTAGGTACTCTACTTTGAAATGCTTTATGTACACATGGAAGGAAGCCCCAACATATGTGACAAATAATAAACTGTAAGAGCACCTGTCATTTTAAGCAAATATGTGTTTTTAAGTATCATATGTATTGAATTTGTGTACCTACCTTTATATGTGGAGTGATAACAAAGGATTGAGCAATAGGGGGAAATGGATGTATCTCAATTCTTTTTTAAAAATCTGCTCCAGAGTAAGTGCAGTTCTGTGGTTTACTACACACTCCTAAATTGACTTTTTTCCCCTGAAAATGGGATTATCACTGATCTAATTACTGTTCATTACTGACCCATCTGCCTGACCGCACACTACAGGGACTGACTGTCTAATAGAGAAAACCAGTCATAAGGTCTACCAAAGTCTTTGCAGTTCTATTTTTGCATTTTTCATTGTTCATAAGTACACAGGTAGGGGGATAGATGTGGATGGGTAAATCTGTGTTTCTGAAAATGTTTTTTAGTTATTACGTGCCAAGCAGTTGGAAGACAGTTTTGCTTACTAAAGACTTCTCATACACAGTTTATTTAAACAAGATACTTTATTTTATAGTAGCTTCTGTATTTCCTTTTTTCCCCCATTGATTTTTGGTGGTTCTGAGCCAGCTTCTAAAATACAGTAGCAGCTATTTGAGAGAGATGTCTGCAAAGTGTCTCTTTTAAACTTAAACCCTTTGTTGTTTGAGTGGCATGGAGTCATGGAGCTGAAACTAACTTGGAGATGAGTCATGGAGGCTCCAGGATTCAGAGAAGTCACCCAGGTCTCAGCACTGAGTAGTGCTGGCATTTCTGGTCCTCAGTGCTGTGTGGGCTTGCCTCCCTTCCCCAAGCCAGGGTGAGAGAATCCACATTACTAGCAGTAATTAGTTTGTGTGGTAACCTGATGGGGACATGTGGCAGATGGACTGCAGGTGATGGATCCTGTGGGTGCAGATGAAGCAGCTGGGCTGAGGGCCTGTTGCTCGTTATGGGGCAGTAAGAGCTGGGGCTGTGAAGTTGGGTAAGGTAGGCTGGAACATGTGGTCTTGAAAAGAGTCAGAGAAATAGCTTTGTGGCACTTAGCCAGTATGCTGTGGCCTTGGTGTTTGAGAACATCAGCATCGGCCATATGGAGCCTAGAAAGGATGTGACGCTTTACCACTGTTAGTTTTTGCTGACTGGGCTGTTCATTTGCTCATTACCAGATAAACCTACTCAAAACCAGAGTGCTATCATTTCTCAAGACTTTCTTATCTGTATTGAATAACTAGTGGAGACAAATACAGCTGATTATTTGAATGTGGTGGGTTTTTTCTCTGAGATAGGATGCTCTTGACAGTATTGACTAATGGTTAGCATTCGTTTTCCGTATTGAAGGTGATTGTGTTGATTACTGATGATCCACAAACAGGGTTTGACTAATACAAACAGTAGAGGAAAGGAATGTCATAGCAAAAGGGGAAGTAATTTCTTTAAAAAGCTATAGCTTAATTACTTAAGTGTGTCACATTAGTCAGAAGTTCATACTCCAGTGATGTAGGTCTGGCAGCAACGCATTCCATTTAATCTGACATTTCCTACCTGTCCATAAGGCTTTTTTCTCTCCTGTTTCTCCTTTATTTTTTCCTGTTGTTGTATAGTAACTGTCAGGAAAACTGTGTTTTTAAGTGGTTCTCCTGACCACTGTGCTTTCTGCTGGTGGTCATCAGCTTTGCCTTTATGTTGAATAATACATAACATGAAATACATTTCACAGACTTTCTGCCATCGTGGAAACCCTTGGAATTTGTCTTTTGGCAAACAGATGAGAATTTAGTCTTAATCTTGGATTTCTGTTACTTGGAGAGTAGACCTAAGAACTGGGAAGTCCAGAGTTGCAACTTCTACTCTGACTTAATGAATGACAAGATAAAATATTATAATATCTGCTTTCTTTTCCATCCCTATAAAACAGGACTGAAAATATTTAATACTATGCAGTACTGTTGTGGTAAATACTAAACGTTGCAATGCTCAATGAACACTCTGATATTATTATTTTTGTATCTTTTATTGCTTTTCTGGTTTTTGAAAAAATGTAATGAACTCAATGTCATTCATACATGTGTACTAATTCCTGTAATTTACCTTTGCTGATAGTGAAGCACATTGCAGGTGTGCTCCTTCGTTTATCTCTGCAGTCCTGCTTCTTTTTTTCCTTTTTTTTTTTCCCCTGTCACACCATTACCATTAGCAAACCTGTAATTTAAACAATTCGCTGTGTCTTTGTTAATTGTACCAATGCTGCTGGCTGGTTTATTTAGTGTGATCTCTAATAGTGCAGGAGTCAGGTTGTAGATAACAGAAGCCATTGCTGACTGTTACAGATTAGCTTATTATTACATAGGTGTTAATAGTTTTTAGTGTCTGTCTTATACCCATGAAAAAAGAAATCCTGTTAATGTGAAGAAGTCATGTTATAAGGAAATCTGATGTGCCCTGGTTTCGTATCTGCTATATGATTGAGTACTATTTAAAATTATTTGTTGCTTTTATACCTCTGGAAGGGAGGAAGGTTAGGATTTTGGGGGATTTGCTTTTGGTGGGGTTTGGGTTTTTTCTGAGTGGAAGTGTTAGGCATAGGCAAAAGATTCTGTAGAAATTGTTGTGGCCATCATAAAATATGAGAAATTAATCATAACCAACATTTTGGTAAAATGAGGGGGGTCTCATTTTGCATTCCTTTGCTTATTTGGGAAGTTAAGGTTGTACAGGGAATATAAGAGCAAGCCTTTTGAATGAGGTAAGAACAGAACTGTAGGCAAGTAGCCATCCCTTACCACCTGCCAAATAGGTACCTAGTACCATAATGAATAGTCACATGCTGTTGGCCCTTCTGCTTTTATCTCTAATAGGTGCCACAATTCCATTTTGTCTGTAGTACTTATGAAATACTGAAGTGCTTAAAGAAAAAATCATTTTAGTAGAACAGCAACCAATGACAGTCATGATCCTGTGTAACATTCTAATGCATATTTTTCCACCCCGAGGAAAAGAAATTCTAGATCAACAACATTGGTGTTGTATCTGCCTTTTTAAAGGTGGAGAGCACCTTTCAAAAATAATAAAAAACCAAACCAAAATAAAGCAAGCCCCAAGGATTGTAGCTAGTCCTGAAGGTGGTGAAAATGTAAACTGCTGAGAGCACTGGGAAATTAAGAAGCAGCTGTGAGAATGGTACAGGTTGGGAACAGGCAGACTTAGGAGGCTAGGACTGCTGTTAGGAATATCCAGCCAGAATATGCAGAGAGTGTGACATAGTTCTCTGGGGCCACCTCCAGGATATCACAGGCTGTACCTGGGGCGCCCATCTTTTGAGCAAGGTGGGCCATAAAATCTTTTTTCTCCTAAAGCACTATCATTGGTGCCTTATCACCAAATGCATAACCAGGATGGAGGCATCCAAGCACCACGTGTTGAGCAGATGACCGCCCTTATGATACGATGTACAAATACGCATTGGATCACTTGACCCTGTAACTGTCCAGTCCCTCAAACCAAACATGTGTTAGTCAAGTGACAGGAAAGCTTGCAGTTTTGGCTGCTGCACATGTGCTTCTAGCTGTGTGATAGGGAGGACTAATTAGGGGGAGAGGTAGGCTGGGCCAGACTGTTTTTTCTCTGGTACACTGTGGTTTGAGCCTATAAAGATCTGCTTCATGCTCAGGAGAGCATACAGCCCCAGCAAACAGCTGCTTGCGGAGCACAGAACAGTGTTGAGACAAGAAGGGTCAGTTGCCTGAAGTACTAATGGCATAATAGAAGTACCATCTGGTAACAGTGAGTAGTAGCATTGGATGTGTGTGAAAGAAACCAACTTTTGGAGATACAGTGGCTTTGTACATGGCCAGAACTTTTCCGGCCTTGACAGACCTGAGCAGATACTTAACCCAGCTCATGTCAAAGCAGAGGGCCCAAACAGTGGAAGAGACCCACCCTGTCACTGCTTAAGTCCCTCTCAGAGCTTGATCAGGTCAGTAGTCACAAGATACAGAACGAAATATGACTACCTCTTTGTTTTAAAAGATGTACTTCACAATGCCTTTAATAATACAGCCTAGTAATTGGCAGTCTTAGATAGGCATTGGAAGATCCAGGTTCAGTTGCCTCCATTGTCTTCTGGGATTAAGATGGCCATTTCCATCTCCTTTCAGATGCTATGTTCTTAAGAACTTCCTGTGTCATGTATCTAAAGTCTTGACCTAACACTAGGTTTGGGGAAAGGAGGAGGTTTAGCCCTTTGCTGTGATTACCTTCTGATGGTCCTGAAAGGCTAGGTCAGAATGTCACTGGCCCACGGTCAACTTTTCTTTTTGCTTCCAACCTAATGAATCCTAGTCAGAGGACAGCTCTTTCCCTCAGCTCCCAGCTTCTCTCCTCTGCCCATAGTGCTGCTTGTCTGAGCTGTTCACAGGGAAAGTTGAATCCCCTTTCTTTCTTCAGATTCTTAGATTAAAATTATTAGGCTTTTGTTAAATTTGATTTTTGTTACATGGTAGTGTCTTTATGTGATCATAGTATTATTTCTTTGTTTCTGTCTGAATTATTTTTTTGAGGATATGGGTGGCCACTTTACAGGTTCCCAAACAGTACCTACTGCTTCTGGATAAACTATACTTGATGCTTCCTCCTGTTCTAGTTTTCTTTTTCCTAGTTGTATCACATGAGGAACACCAGTGATCAACCAGTGCACTCTGTTTCTTCTCAATTGTCCCTAACTGATGAAATAGCAGTTAAAATTTCCCAAGGACACAAGCCCTAACTGGCTGCACTGGTGTGCTACAGTACTGAATTCCATTCGTGTACCATCATTGCAGATTTCTCTGTGCCATCTTGATAAATTCCTTAATGATTCCTACTTAATCATATCTTGTCTATGTATAATTGATGTGCTCCTTGGGTTTGTATCAGTAGTGTTCCAAAGCAACTTTGCAGAATTACAGTACTGATAATTCTCCTTCTAACGAACTTAAAATCACAGAATATTCTGAAAGGGACCTTACAATCCACTGAGTCCAACCATTAACCTAACACTGCCAAGGCCACCATTAAACCATGTCCCTCAGCACCATGTCTACACATCTTTTAAATACCTCTGGGGATAGCGATTCCACCACTTCCCCAGGCAGCCTGTTCCAATGCTTGACAACCCTTTTGGTGTAGGGCTTTTTCCTAATCATCCTAAACCTCCCCTGGCACAACTTGAAGCCATTTCCTCTCGTCCTATCACTTGTTACTTGGGAGAAGAGACTGACTCCCCTTGCTGTACCCTCCTTTCAGGAGTTGTAGCAAGCCGTGAGGTCTCCCCTCAGCATCTTTTTCTCCAGCCACAACAACCCAAGCTCCCTCAGCTGCTTCTCATAAGGCTTGTGCTCCAGACCCTCACCAACTTCATTGCCCTTCTCTGAAGACACTCCAGCAGCTCAATGTCTGTCTTGTAGAGAGAGGCCCAAAACCAAACACACTATTCAAAGTGCGGCCTCAACAGTTCTGAGTTCAAGGGTGCTGATTACTTCCCTGGTTCTGCTGACCACACTATTTCTGATAGAAGAAAGGATGCTATTGGCCTTATTGGCCACCTGGGCACGCTGTTGGCTTATGTTCACCTGGCTGTTGACCAACACCTCCAGGTCCTTTTCCACCAGACAGCTTTCCAGCCATTCTTCCCCCAGCCTGTAGCACTGCATGGGGTTGTTTTGACATGGGGTGGTTGTCTGGATTCTTGATAACTATTCTCTTTGTTACCCAGGTGTCTTTGTTGCTATTTTTCTGCCTAAGTTTTCTCACTAACTTATTAATACCTTTATAATAAAGTAAATCCTGAATTTTAAATCCTTTTCTCTTTTACTAGGGATGATAGAATATTATAGATAGCAATTCACACAGTGTAAAACATTTTTATTGACCTGAAGGGAAAGTGAATGAGCTACAGTCCTAAGGAGAGAAATAGACCAAAGTCAAGTATGGAGCTTCAAAGAACCTGCCCCTGGCATGGACAGGGAAAAGTAATAGTTTCTTCAGCCTGTGTGACTGACCAAGAGAATCTGTGTGCATGTGTTTGAAAAGGTCTGTGGCAACCCTTTTTAAAGTTAATCAGATTCTCAAATATGTACTGCAGGAGATGAATACGATGTATGTGCCATTTGTCTGGATGAATATGAGGATGGAGACAAGCTCAGAATCCTTCCATGTTCTCATGGTAAGCACCTTTATTTTAGGTTTGGTGTTTGTATTCAAACAGTTTTCTAAAACACCATGTGTAAAAATCACTGGAAATGTTTATTGATGGATTTATAAAATTTATTTTTGCTAATATGCAGTAATGTATATATAAATTAGAAAAGAGGTAACCTTTTGCCTTTAAAAGCAACAAAGGCTAGCATTCCCACTTCACATTTTTCTTTGGATGTACACATGAAAGAAAATCTGGGTTCGACACTGTTCTCTGAATGTCTGTATTTAAGAAGAAAATACATTCCAGAGTTACTTTTTACATTTAAAAAAAAAACAAACCAAACACAAAAAACAAGACTTTCACTTTCTCCAAGACCATAAATTATAGAATGCAATTCGCTGTAAGTGACATAAAGATATGGATGAAGGAATATAGCCTGTCCTATAGCCTGAGGCTGTATAGACCACTGCCTTGACTGCTTTCGGAACTCAACAGAGCCATTGCAAAAGTTAGTGGACTATTTTTACTGTGACAAGCTGGGCACTGCCTGAGCAGTCTTTCTCAAATACAGCCCACTGCAAAAGGCATATCAAGTAGTCAGATACGTGTCAATCCACAAGATGAGACTGCACTTCACTGCATACAAGTGTGCAAGAAGTATTTGAAGAGCTTATACCTAGCAATCCAGCTAGTCTAGAGCCCCAGTCTCTGAACTTAAACATTTGTTGATAAAAGCTGTGTAAAGGCTATTCAAGATAGATAGGATTCATCCTTTCTAGCTTGAGACTCTGTGTCTCCCAGTTCGTTAGCTTTATTACAGCCATTTTGCCTGGGTGAAGTTTTAGCCAGCTTTTTTTCCATTAAATTCCTGCTCTGACCAGGCACTGCAACAGCAGGTACCACCCCACTGAGAGGCTTACAAAAAAGAGGCAACTGATGTTACAGCCTTACATCACCATGGACACAGGAGATGAGGATCTACAAGGTGGAGGCTGTCACTCATAGAAAGAATTTCAGAACAGGTTGACAAACAAGGCTCTGTCCCAGCTAGGGACTGCAAAGTTAACTACACCTGATCACCAGTAGTAGAGGTTGCTGACAACAAATACAAAACACCCAAACCACCACCATTGCTTCTGGTGGAGAAGATGCTGTTAAATGTGTTTGAACAGAAGGACCGTCTCCTTGCCCTGTGAATACCAAATATTCTTTGCCAGCTAGAAGTCTCTGGTTAATGAGCAGAGCTAAGTTTTTAATACCAGAAGAAAGACACTTTCAAATGCATTTTTTTAAACGAGGACAGTGTTGTTAGTGCCAACTCTAGACTTAATTTAGAATTGCAAAGTCATGTGGTAGTTTTATTTATTTATGAGGTGCTTTGATATAATCTTGATGGACATTAGAGGCGTTATGAGGATGATGATGGTGGGCATCTCTGCTGCAAGGTGGCTATAATTCCTCAAGAAGCTTTTAAAACTTACTTCAGATGTGGCCCATTGCAGGACTATCTGAGCAATAGGTATTTATTGCATATATCCATGTATCTTTTTAGTACGTAAGGATAGCCAGTCTACGTGCCAACAAACTTGCAACTGAAACTCTCTGTATCACTTAAATTCTAAAGTTGTTCTCGTGTCACTAAACATGAAGTGGGTGTCCTTGTCCTTTTCACATAGGTGATGATGTACCTGTGTTTTGTTTTCTAACAGCCTATCACTGCAAGTGTGTGGACCCATGGCTGACAAAAACAAAAAAGACCTGTCCTGTGTGTAAGCAGAAAGTGGTCCCTTCTCAGGGGGACTCTGACTCTGAAACAGACAGCAGCCAAGAAGAGAACGAAGTCTCTGAAAACACTCCTTTGCTTAGACCATTAGCCTCAGTTAGCACTCAGTCATTTGGGGCTTTGTCAGAATCTCATTCCCATCAGAACATGACGGAGTCCTCAGAGTATGAGGAAGATGACAATGACAATATCGATAGCAGTGATGCAGAAAATGGAGTAAACGAAGAAAGCGTAGTGGTTCAACTACAGCCTGGTGACGAAAGGGAGTACAGAGTGGCAAACACTGTTTGAGACCACTAATGACGAGTAGTGTATGAACAAAAGGGTTCTTAAGGCTATACTTTACAAATCTTTCTGTAGGGAATATCTTTTAATCTGTAATCCATTTGGTTTCTTCGCTAGGAGCAGCAGTTCATGTAGTAGTACTATGGTTAAATCGTTACAGATAGATTTTATTTTTGATTCAAGTATTCAGTCACACGTTTGTCTTTTCAAAATGAACAGTTTAACTGGACTTCACAATGCTAATGAATACTGTTAATAGTTTGTACCAATAGAAGTATCACACAGACTCTAAGTGTATCTTGTTGAAATGGGACTTATCTGGAAGTCTTTTTTTTTTTTTTTTCCCATTTTGTAGCTGAAACTGGGTCATACAGATAGCAATATTTATTACATGTATGGTATGTGTTACACCTGAAGCCCAACAAAAAATGTATTTGCATGTTTATATCGAGTTTTCCTAAAAACTGTCACCACTGCTGAAAGAAAATGTAGAACAGAGTGATATTCTATATGCTGGTGTATCAAAACAAAGTGGAAATGCCACTTCTATCTCAAAGCAGCAATTCTAAATAATCCTTTGGAGTTTGCCCCAAGTAACTGAGTTCAGGCAGTTCCATTGAGCAGTTCCTAGGGTAAGGAAACTTAGGATATATGTTTAGTTTTGAGCAATTCACAAGGTAAGATCCACTGTAAGCTTAATTATCCCTACCCGCTACTAGGATATAGTCAGTGATGATGTGGAAGGTGGGGGGGAGGAGGGAGGATGACTAAAAACAGAGGTTTTGTTCCACATAGAAAAATAATTTAGGTAAGTATTCTATTGATCCTCAACTCATATACCTCTGACTAAGGAGCAGTTTATACTGCATCAGTCTGCTAAACTATGTATATAGAAAAACTGTTCTTTTCAAATACCTGATTTGAAAACAAGTGCTTACAGCTGTTTAACAGAACTCAGTACTTACCAGTGTATCATGGAAAACGTAAATGCTATATAATACCTCTGTAACTATGTAGAAAGTAAAAACATACATATAATCAAAATGCAGAGATTTTTTTTATATGGCCTTGAATAAGGAAAGCTTGAAAGAATGTTAATAAACATGTTTTCCACTTTAAATATCAAAAGGAATTTATTGAACTGTTGCATTACTTACACTAATCATGTGCTCCTCTACATTTATTACTAAGGTTAAAGTATCTTTAAAGATCCAGAACATGCGACTGTTCAGATCTCTTAGTAAACATTAACCTGTGCTGTGCTGTGTGTCACAGTACAAAGTGCTGCACTGATCAATACTATATGCAGGAGGACTAAGTTAAATGGAAAACCTTAACTTAATTTAACTTCTAGTTTGAGGGGAAGTTGGAATTGGTCTAGGTCTGTGCCTGTCACTTGTTTGGGCCCGGTGTGTCAGCACCGTTAGAGCTGACGCCTGAGCCTGTGCTGGGGGGCAGGAAAGAGCGATCCTGGGCCCGGGTGACTGCAGGTGAGGAGTTTCTCTTTGTCCTTCCTGACCTCATCCACAGAGGGACTACACCCTCTTTGCCTCACCCCGCAATGCCAGGCACTTCTCTGGGACTGGCTTAGAGCAGGGAAAGCTTATTTTTCAGGATGAGGCACAGTGAAAGGGCAATAATGAAAGAATGATTCATCTTCAAACCAGCAATTGCCACCAGCAACCTGTGAGGTTACTGTACTGACAAACAAGGTATTATTATATTTTCACCATGTAAAGTTCCACTTCAATTTGCATATGTGTAGCTAGGTCTAAATGTGGAAACTGGTTTCTGAGAACTTAGTAAGGTGCCTCCTGAAAGAGGTTCCCGCGGTCGATACCTTCCGAGTGCACGTGTTTGTTCGTAATTGTGTTTCAGACACCCCAAACCATTAAGAGATCCAGAACCCTGAGCTGAAGTAAACTTTGTAACATATGTTGTATGTAACTCTGGTTGTAGTATTTGCTGCAAGAAGTAAAATTACACTCTTTTTATTGGTTTCTCACCTGCTGTTCTCCACGCTAATCTGAGAAAATGCCTGCAGAAAGGGTAGTTTGTTTCCATCCCAAATAATACTGTATGTTTTAAAAAAAAAAGGTTTGATTTTCTAGATTTCCTAATGGCATTGATGTATATTTTATTTCAGCAGGCCTTGGTAGTAAACACTGTAGTGATACCCCCCTGCGCTGCCTCCCTTGTGCTGCGGATACACTTCACTTGTCTCTTGCTGTCACCAGTGAGAATGAAGAAGGAAATTATTAGAAATACTTTGGAATAGACAAGTAGATCTAGTCTGTGACACTAAAACTTGCTGTATAGATCTGTCTCAAAAGGGAAAGAGAAATAGGGATTTTTTTTTCTCTGGGCTGTGACCTAGTACATTACCCACATGAAGCAGCACCATTTGCCACGAGAAGCTGGCCCTCAGGCCAGTTTTTTTGCTTTTTGCTTCAGTCTGTTGATCTGAGTTCAGTCTCTCCCTTTAAACAGTTTCACCCTCAATTGCTTTGTTGGAAAAAAAATATATATTCTTCTAGTAGTTAGTTGTACCTGGTGTCTGAAGTTAAAAGTATTTCATGGGACCTCTGAAGCGCATCATCGTGGTACAGGACAGCGCAGGTGCCGTTGGCAGTTGCCACAAACCATACTTGTGTGACCAGTGTAAATCACTCCCACCAAACCTTGCATTACACAGTGAGAACAAGCTGCTTGGAAAAGGAGCCAAAGGAGGCCAGGACTGAAAGCCTGCCCTCCAAGGGGAAGGTGAGCTTTCACTGGTTGGGGGGTGGGGGAAGGAGCCATTAAAAAGCAACTGGAATAAATTGATGGGTTGTCAGTGCTGCTTTTTTTTTTTCTTTTTCCTTCCCTTGACAGGTCAGTGATCCAGGAAAGGGGAAGGGTTAAATCACAAAGGGCTTTCCTTGCCACACCACCCCCCCCCAGCAGGGGTGCCTGATGTTGGGAGAATTCCAAGGCCAGTGTTTGAACAAACAGTAATAATGGGTACCTACATACGAAATACTATAATGAATATTAGAAATGGGGCAATGTCTAATAGTGCAATACCAGCAGCAGCTTGGAACAGCCAGGATTCGGTAGAGGAACCATCTAACACTTCTAAATAACGTGCTCGTTAGAAAAGCAAGGCCCTCTGAAAGGCTAAGAAAGAGGGGCTGGTATAATGAGAATCTGTCTGGGATTCCTGGGCTGCAGAGGAGTAACTTCACAGTGTACTTCAGAGACAGTAACGGGCTGATTGGAGCGGCCGGGACGCCAGCATTACCAGCTGCCACAGGCTCGAAGTATCGTACTCTGCGTGTATATCATCTTCCCCTGTGCTGTCCCAGAGCTGTAACTGGGGACAGAAGAAAACCTTCAGAAAGGGAAGGAATTCAGTCAGTAGTGAGTTGTTTTCTTAAGTTTGGAGAGAGGCTGAAAAAACTTGAGAACTCCTCTTGGAAACACCCCCTTTGAAGTAGTGCTGCCTCTTCTCTGGATGGCTCTCTTTGCTCAGCTCTCCTGCTTCTTGCTTCTCTCTTTTTGAAAGACTCTCTGTTCTGTGCTTTTGCCCAAGCCTTGAGTAGCAACAAATGCTACAACAAGAAAATAAAAGGGATGTGGGGTCTGTGCTTCTCATCCTCCTCCTTTTTTTTCCTCCAATACAACGGTCCTCTTACCACATCCGGAGCGATAAATGGGACAGGGTGGTACAGCCATACCTGCCCTGTGCCCGGGGAGCGGTTGGAGTGTGGGGTGGCAGGAAGGACATGGAGCGGTGCCACCCTGCCCAGGGCAGGAGGACAGTAGGTGCAGGGTGCTGCGTAAGACCTGAACTCAGCAGGTAAAATTAGTCACTCACCTGGAACTTTGTACAGTCCAAGGTAAAGTGTTCTTGCTGTGTCTCTTCTAAGAACTTTTTTTGAAGGGAATGAAAATGAAAGCGTGTTTCTGACCTTGGTCACGATTTTCTGACCTTGATTCAAACCCTTAGCACAGGAAAACAACCCTTTGTATTTAAATTGCCTCTTAAGCTGGAACTGGGAGTTAAGTGTAAACCTTGTTGGGAGTCCAGGTTATTCAAGAAAGGCATTTCACGTAGACCCTACCACCTCAGGTGTGCAGACGGCGTTCTGCTGTGGGAATTCAGCAACAAATGCATTTGAAAAGTAATTTGAGTGATACCGGGTGCTTCCCCAGCAAAAGCACAGCGGTGCCACGCAGCCACCCTCGGCCCAGGAGAGGGGAATTCAGCAGGAAGGGAACAGTGTTAAAATGAAGAAGGAAAGGGGATGGACTATGCTTGCTGTGGGCAACACGGGTGGCTATTCCTGACTGAGCTGCACTTGTGGGGAGTTCCAGCTGCTTCAGGGATGGGCACACCCCAACCAAACCAAACCCCTGCAGTCAGAATGGGAGTGCAGCGAATGAGTGAATGTCTACATTGGGGTGAGACACACACCAAAACATCCACACACAATTTTATGGGGGAAGTGAGCAGTTTGCACCCTCTGTACTCACCTTGCCTGGGGCTTGTTCTGGTCTGTTGTAACGTCAGCGCTCAGGGTGGGGAGATAGTTTGGGCACGGTCAGAGCAGATAAACCCTTGGCACCCCCAGGAGAGGGGTGGGTGCAGCACACCCTGGAGCCGAGGATGCAGGGGAAGCTCAGGGAGAACAAAGGCACTTCAACAGGGATGCCCGAGGAGCACAAACTGGTGGTGTCAGGACCCTGAAAAGTGCAACACAAGCTAAAGATTAACTCGTGGTTTGGGCTTTCCTCCTGTCCCTCTGGGGGTGCTATCACATCTCAGCAGTGCCACCCTTTAACAGGCACTGGGTCACAGAGCCTGTGTTTCCAGAGTCCTTGAGGGGCAGAAGGTAAAAGCCAGGTAGAGTTCTGTTGAGGTAACAGAGACCTTACATCTCCCTCATCCCTCTTCAAGGAGGGCACGTTCTCATCCCAAGGAACGGATCTTGTGGCAAAGGTCTCCTCAGGCTTCTATATTGGGCAGGAGAAGCCCCACTCCATGGAGTCATGTAAATGTGGACTTAAGTGACAAGAAATCATCTCCTCCTCAAGATCCACCCCAAAGAGTGTCCAGCCTTTGACCCAGGTGTTCCCCCACTGGAGCTGCCTTGCAGAAGTGACCCCTGTGCTCCTCCCTGGACTGGCGCAGCTGGCCCTGCCCCGGAGAGGGACCTCGGAGGAGTCCTGGGCCAGGAAAGAATTACCAACAGTCTGGTTTTGTTTGGTTGGAATAAATTTATTTCATCTGTCTGTAAACAAGGTGTTTTTAATAGTTATGGCATTTTTTGAAATGCATATTAAATCAGATGAGTTAGACTGTATCCCAGATGTAACAAAGTGCAGGGAAAGAAATGGACAAATCAGCAACAAGAATTTGTTTAAATCTGTACATTATCCACAAGGCCCAACAACAGAAGCAAATACTAGAATGTCCCTAAAGTAGTGCCATTCGAAAGAAACCCTCCTAGTCAGTTAAAATCCATCTCACAATAGCAACAGTTCTTTTTTTTTTTTTTTAAACAATAGTATGGCACAGAATACATATTAAAAAATTCATCACAAGACAGCCAAGTCAGTTATTCCAACCAATACCATCTCCCATTTATTCTTTTGTATACAGAGTTCTGCAGTTCTCTCTAAATGGACATACAGGTTAGTACCGTGCCTGAACTGAGAGTTTGGTTACAGACATTTCAGATGACTCGTGCACAAGGCAGTTCACTCCATGATTTCTGCAGCAAGGGTGTGACAGGCCAAATGAAGAGTTTAAATTTGAAATGGCATAATTTTGTCAGTTCGGCTTTCAAACTACCGACCTTCATCCAAACAGTGGCTTCAGAGCAGCAAAACTCTTTACCAGTAAGTGATCTGGCAGAAAGACCGGAGTCAGTCAGAGCTCCCAGTGTAGCTGAAGGTGGCAGTTTTCCACAATGACATTGCAGTTTCTTATTAAAAAAAAACAAAACAAAACAAAACAAAAAGAAAACCCCACGACCCCCAAGCTGCAAATTAAAATTGGTCCTATGAAAAACTGAAACCAGACACACTCCAGATGGTTATGCTGGGATATCTAATGTCCATAATAGCAGCCTTTGACGGTTCAACTACAGAACAGGAGCTGGCATTTAAAAA
>VZTM01013858.1:3144-98525 GCA_013400555.1 Jacana jacana | reverse complement strand
CGTGGTGGAGCGGGCGATGGTAGAGCCGCTGGAGCGGAGCCGGCACCGGCAACCCCCGGGGCGGCTGACTGCCCCCGCGGGGCTCTAGCCCCAGCCTCTCCCGCGGGAGGCTGCGTCGGCTCGGCGGGCTGCCGTTGTTTTATTTCTATCAGTTCCATGTCTAATTTGGCGTAACTGGTCAGGCTGGAAGCGCTACCGGTGGTGCCCGCCGTGCTCCGCGCCCCGCTCCTGCTGAACCCAGCCCGCGTCCCCTCCGCGCAGGGAGAGCGTTTCATGTGTTCAGCCGGTGGGTTCCTCTCCTCGCACACCAGCGTCTGCTGGATTTCACTTCTGCGGGGTTGTGTAAGTGGTGACTTCAGGTTTTGTTCTTCCAGGTTCCACCAAGTTTCAGTTGAAATTATTTGGTTTCCATGTTCCTTTATAAGACGTCCAGGTCTGATACAAGTTTAAAGAAAAAAAAATGCTGGCCCTGGGCAGGACGACTGCTCGGAAGACTTGCCTGCTACAAGTTGCAGGAATGGTCACCCCCAACTTGAAAAAGGGCGTGTTTTAGGTCTTGTTTAACATAGATATTTGGGGATGACCTTCTCTGAGCAGGGAGGTTTTGCCTCACTGGGTATCAATTATGATCCTCTGGGAAATGGAGACAGGTGGAATGGGAAGTGGCTGTCCCTCTATTTAACTTTGAAGCTTTAATTCAAGTAGTTAGATCTTCTACCTGAATGTGCTAAGGCACAGTATACGATAATGGAATATGCCTTTTCCTGAGGTTATATCCTCCAGGAAGAATATTCACCAGCTATTTATAACGTATATCCCCACAGCACACTTCGAGCGTTCTTAGTCCTTTTAAAAGCTAGTTCAATTTTCACCAGATGGAGTGTTGTTTAGATGCTAATAGAGACTGCTTAGGTTACTACATACTTAAAAAAGAGCTTGTTTGCCTCCCGTAGCTTAATTCTGTAAGTATTTTCTCTATTTTGTTTTTGCAGTGCCTTTCCCCCTCTGAATTTGGACGGCACCAGAGCTTTGCTTTATCCTTTTCCAGCCATCCATGTACACCAAAACCATCCTCGTGTCATTTTTTCTACCAATGAGCTACAGGCCTTACATTTGCTCTCGCCTTTCTAAATAGCTGAAGTTGGGTTTTTGTGTGAAGTGTGGATTGCCTTCATCATTCTCTCTCCCCAGATTCCTTCCATGAGAAAAAGTTCTCATCTCTCTCAAGTTGCTGTTGAGGGTCACTTCTCTTTTCCAATGCTCTTCCATAGGAGGTCACCGTTTATCACTGTTATGTGCACAGAATGGGATACATCCATCTTAAATGAACAAGAGGCTGATGGGCTAATTAACTTTAGAGTTCAACCAAAATGCCTTTGGTTTGTGTATATATATGGATTGGACTTGTTGGTTTTGCAAGCTGCAATATGGATATGGTGTAAGGGAGAACTTGTAGAGTAGGGCTGATGGTTGGACTCGATGGTCCCAAGGGTCTCTTCCAACCTAAATGATTCTATGATTCTATGATTCCAAATTGTCTCACCTTACTAAGTGGGTTTAATAAATACAGAGGCAGACAGCTTGTTACCCTGAACCCAGGGACAAGCCTTGGGAATTTTGGAGCTGCCTGTTTGCTAGCGTCCTTATCCTTTGATTAATGAGAGGTGGACTTTGCATGGACAGCAGGCTGCTTGGTACAAGTGTGGAGGGATTTCACACAAGAAGCCATGGGTTTCCAGGGTGTTAGCCAATGGCTGCAGCACCTCTTGCCTGGAGGTGTCTCACCTTCCTGCATGCAGCCTTCCACACCTTTGTCCATCCTTTCTGCCCGAGGACCAAATGTGCGTTCCAAGCCCTCACGACCTTATGTCCAGCCCTGTTTGGTCACCTCTTTCCAGATCCAGGGTGGAAGAATGTGGTGTGGGTTTTTCACCCTGTGGAAGAATGCAGTGTGGGTCTGGTAATATTGCCACCGCTTTGCAGGGGCTATCACGGGTTTTTTAATAGCTGCATAAACCCAGGGATCAGTAGTGTGAGTGCTGCTTTGATGAGCAGGTTGTGTCAGCAGTACAGGGACTGCAGTTGTCTGCTTTTAGTGGTTTAAATCGGAAATAACTGCATGGAAGTCTGGGGTCTCCTGAACATCTATGGGTGGACAAGAGCAGAGGATTTGCCACCTGCTGGGTAGCTTGGTTTTTAGACGAGTTATTTGTGAAGTAACTCTAGTAATGTATTTAGGAAGTTAAGTCTAAATTGGGTTACAGTTATTTAATGTTATGAACCAACCAGGTAGCTTGTATGATTTGCAGATTCATCAGTCACCAGTGCTTTTTTCTAAAGATCATAACCCTTCAATTCTATCTTCACCGGGAGGTGCCTCACTGGATGATGTTCTGTGCCATACACTCATTATCCTGCTACTTGTATAGACACCACTGCAGCGGCACCTTTGAGACCGATTGATTTAAGAAAATGAGGATGTGCTCTGTACGTTACGGACTGTAAGAGAGGAGTTCCAGTTCTGCATTTTGCTACGAGTCTTAATTGGAATCTGAGATGTTTGTTAAATGAAAGATTTACATGGGAACCAAAATGTTGTTGTTAAAATTGACAGGTGAGGTGGGTCACCTTAACAGCAATACCCGATGAAGAGATGCTGTCCCAACACGAACTACACGTGTACCATAAAGAGCTGTTAAATCATGATTTCTTGTGTTTTAGTCTGTTTCTACATTCTGCCCGGTAGTTCTTCTTTCTGGAAGGTTTTTACACACCACAGTTTGGGTTGGGTTTTTTTTGCAGCTTGTAACAATTATTAGTGTTTTTGCTTTGGTTCAGAACTTTGTCTAAAGTTTATGTTGGATCACATCTAAGAATAAGAATCATTTGAGGAATTTTAAACTACTGACTTAGCCAGAGTGTACTATTTATAGCTTTGTGAGAAACCTCAACTGCTTTTATACTAGTAACATAAAAGTTGAAATTGGCCAAAAACTTGAAGGAGGGACTATATTTTGTTAGTAAAATAGCCTGCTGTTTTCTGTCAGGCTTTGTAGCTACTAGAGCTGCTGCTCTGCTCAAAATGGTAGGACAGCCAATGGTGAAGTTTCTTACAGTGTCGCAGGTTCTTCCTGTTTTTCACCAAATTGGCCCCTGTGGAGGTAAGTTTAACCAGCACTTCTGTGTAGACAGGAAGGGCGAGTGACCACCAGCAGAAAGCAGGCTGACGTCTTTGCAAACGTTAAGCTTTATGGAGCCACAGCTCGTCTGATGCGTCATTTGTCTCCAGCTCAAGCCAGCTTGCGGTGCGGCGCGGGTGGCTTCCTCTCCAGACCAGATTGGGTTTCCCGTGGCAGTCGCTCTCTTCACCACAAGTGCTTTCGGAAGTGCAGGGGGTGAAACTGATTTAGAAGTGTTGCGAGTTCACAGATTGACTTCTGCTGATTAAAAGCCAAGAAGTGAGGAGCAGTCTGTGTTGTAACCTCGGGGTGGTGAGGAGAAAACAGGCTTTGCAGGGTCCTTCCACAGCTACTTGCGAGGCTTAGCTGAAAAACGAGGAAGCTGCCACGGGCTGGGATGAGTGTTAGATAGAAATAAATGGTTAAAGTGACATCCTAGCGAGCTGAAAACTTGAAGCTAGCTTTAAAAAGACAGTGATACAGAATCATCAGACTAAGACCCCAATGCGAAGTTTTATTGCATAGCGACACCTGGGCAGGAAAAGGTCCTCTCTGGTGGTGGCATAGCTATGGCTGCGCTACAGAGGGCTCTGTACAGCAGCACTCGGAAACATCCAGAAAAACTGCTTTCCTGGTGGATTTTACATGGTTTAGAAAGATGGTTTAACTCCACATGCAGATGAGAGTTTCATCTCTGTAGAGGAGGGTTGCCTGGTACGGTTTAGATAGCTCTGCAAAACCTTTATCTTTCTGAGGATTAATTAGGTATGCAGTTAAGAAGAATTTCCCTTCCTTATCCTTCATTTAACCATCAAATTCAAATGTAACAAACCTAAAATGTAACTTTTAAAATCAGGTGTGATCTTAGGGGTATTGCTGTGTCAGCTGAAAAGGGTATGAGATCACTTCCATTCACGTGGCTTCCAGAAATGCTTTAAACGTGAGGAAGGACAATTCTTTGAGGATCTGATTGATACACTGGTTAAAGCGCTAAAAAAGATGTCTGAAATCGTGAAACTTTGCTCAGCTTTTGGATTTTTAAGGTAAGTTCTTTATCTCACTGGTGACCAACAAAAAATAAACCTTAATCCTAGAAGTTAAAGTATACTGTCTGTACATTCTTATTTGGACAGGTAGTCTCCAGTTCGTAACAGTGTCTTCAGTGGGAATCCGTGTATGAGATGTGCAGGATGAGGCCTGTATAACCCAGGTTTCTGTGTATTCAAGATTCATGAAATAGCCAGGCTCATCAGTGTACACAGATCCTACAATATTTTGTTTTGCTTTAAGTAAAGCAAACAGAACTCAAATCAGTAGCCCTCTATTAACTTTTCAATTATGAAACAAGGGTGTGTGCTGTGAAACTCAGTTGGTTTGTAGGTAGCTTGAGACAGTGGAGAGAAGGTGGTAGTGTCTTCAATCCAAACTCTATTTTATATTTATTTTATTTTATTCAAGCTCAGTGGTGAGTCGAACATGCCTTTGTTAACTGATTATTTCAGTGAGTGACGGGTGGTACAGAAGTTAATTGGGAAAGTGAAAACTAACATGCAGTAAGAGAGTTGGAGAAGCACAAAGTTAGAGGCAGGGAAAGCAGAAGGATGGAAAACGGAGCAGAGCAAGCATGGGCTCATTTTTTTACGGATGTTTGTGCTGTGTGGTTAAACACAAACAGCTCACAGCCCTCATACTGCTTGAAGTTTATACCTCTGATCCGGGCAATCTTCACTGGCCACACTGAGAAATGATATTAGATGGAAAAGAGCAACATTTATCTTCTCCCATGGGTTTTTTTCTGTCAAAGTTGAATGGTATGTAATTTTGCTTCTTTAGTAGCAGATTGGCATTTTTGTGCAATGCTAGCACAGCACACATTAATGAATCCCCCCCCAAACTTTTCCCAATGTCGTATTGCCTTGAGGTGTGTTGGGGTAACACCAGAACTCTCTCCTGCAGAACATGCCCACCAGGCAGGCAGTGCTTTCCCGGCCTGTCGCGTAGCGTCCCAGTCTGTCTCCAGTTCTTGGCCACCAACCCTGCTTGTCTTCTGCCTATTCAGCTGTCAGGCCTTTGTATTTTTCTAGCTTGCAGTTTCTTTATGGGGTTGTTTTTGCTGCTTATTGAGTCTCCCAGATGGTTTAGCCACAGAACTGGAGTTTTATTTGGTAGGTTATTTCCTTCTTTGAGCTTTTGTCCAGTGACAATACCTGTAAAAATGTCTATCTGGGTGATGTTTCCTTCCCTGATTGCAAACAATTCTGCTGTTGATGCATATATTTATCTGTCATATATTATTTCTACCAAAACCTTTCACTATCTGCAAAAGCATTTAATCATAGAATCATAGAATAATATAGGTTGGAAGAGACCCTTGGGATCATCGAGTCCAACCATCAGCCCTACTCTACAAGTTCTCCCCTACACCATATCCCTCAACACCACATCTAATCTACTCTTAAACACAGTCAGGGATGGGGACTCCACCACCTCCCTGGGCAGCCCATTCCACTGACTGACCACTCTTTCTGTGAAGAATTTTTTCCTAATGTCCAGCCTAACCCTACCCTGCTGCAGCTTGCAGCCATTCCTTCTTGTTCTGTCGCTCATTGCCCGTGAGAAGAGGCCAGCACCAACCTCCCTATAGTGCCCTTTCAAGCAGTTGTAGAGAGTGATGAGGTCTCCCCTCAGCCTCCTCTTCCTCAAACTAAACAATCCCAACTCCCTCAATCGATCCTCATAAGCCTTATTCTCCAGGCCTTTCACCAGTTTCATAGCCCTCCTCTGTACTCGCTCCAGCACCTCGATATCTCTCTTAATAATAATTCTGAAGTATAAAAAGCCATATTTTCCTAGCGAAATTATACGGTTCCAGCCTTACAATACTTTGTAAAATTACAAATACATCTTTTTTTTTTTTTTTTTGAAAGAAGCAGAAATGGTTAAACATTCCTTCCTTTATTTTTTTGCAAAACTCAATTCTTGCTCTGAGCAGCAGTCAAGCTGCCTGCTGTCAGCTCACTGAAGAAGAGCCAGTACATGTGTGTGTGCATATATTTAATAATTAGAATATTTTTGTGTTAGTTCTTGATAATTGGAGTGCTACAGTTTCAGCAGCCAGGGAATTATTTTAGCCATAGCTGTAATGCGTTTCTCTCGATTACATCTGGTCAAATAAATATCACATTTTTGAGAAACAAAGTATATGAGAATTATTCTGCTCAAATTTGTCTGCAGAATCAGAAAAGATCAAAGAAAAGTTTAAAATGTATGAGTTATGTGCTTAGAAAAAGTGTACTCAGTTTGAAAGTCTAATACTGCTGAACTCCAGAGCAGCCACTCTGGATGAAAAGAAACATTAAGGATCTAAAAATGGAACAGGGAAAAGTAGAATTGAGTAAAGTGGAGAATGGCCAAAAAATAGTGTGGCTTCATTTAGAAGATTTTATCTTCTTTTTACATGCTCAACTGAAGGAAGGAAATAATAACAAATAGTACTGCAGCTTGACCAGCCATTCTTAATGACAAGTGAAAGCAATGAGAACGTTATGGGGAAGAAATATTGCAGAAGGTGGTGGAGCTGAGACAGTTCTCCTCCAGCATCCCAGGAATCCGTGGAGACCTGGTGAATGGCTTCAGGAGGTCATGGGTTTGATTGTGTACTGGTCTTGGCCATGGATTGTGTCCCCTGACATCACTGGTTTCAAATTGTATTAAGTGCCAGTGGAGGCGAGCGTCTGCATCTCAGATTATATGCATTGTAACTGCACTGGCTTTGCTGGTAGTTTCTGGTACTCAGTAGTGGGAGAGGATAATCATCCAAAAAAACCCCAAAACTTAAGAAAAAAGAAAAGGATTTTTAAAAAATTTAAATTACTAAATATTTTTGTTTCTATCTTTGCAGTTTTAGAAACTGTCTGCTTTAACAGAAGAAGTACCACAGAAGGAGGTAAGTTTATAACCATAGTATGACCACGACCGCTGTACAGGGTGCAATACAGCACTTTGAGTTTAGGAAAGATCAGCTGAGCAGTTCTGCCACCTCTGCTGCAGTTCCCTCCTCCCCTGCCCTTCCCCAGCCCCTATCCTTTCAGAGCAGCAGCCTGGTGTGTGCAAACACCTTCTGAAGCATTTTTTAAAAAAATATGATTTATTGCTTTCCAGGTAGTTGTAAGGTTGGTTTTTTTTTTTTCTGAAGGGTATAAAAATAAATAAATAAAGATATATCCTGGGTAGTTTTCAAAATATAATTAAAATACAGTTGAATTTAATCCACCCTTTGGGTATTTTCAGCATTACTCAGGAATACCATTGGTTTGGGTTTTGGGGCTTTTTTTTTTTACCACACTGCAACTACTGTTAAATACCACTCCAGGCAGAAGTAAACCAGGGACCTTATTTACACTCCGCTTCAAGGATGGTGGTGGTTGTCAAGTATTTTCTGCTGAAAGCAAAGAGAATGTACCTGGGGCATAGATCAAAAATAAATGGAATTAAAATGCTGCAATCCAAAGTTTCAGACCTGAAATTATCCTGAGACCTGCTTTGTTTCTGGCTAATCTTTAGATGGCCAGACCTGACACGGGCACAGAGCCTGTCAAGGTCCTGGCTCCAGGGGCTGCCAGCAGCTGCTGGGGACACAGCAGAGGCGCAGGATCCCTGCCCCACAGCACTGGCAGCAGGAGTCAGCTTTCCTCCAGCTTGGATTCTTGGAGATTGTGACTTGGAGGCTTCTCTTTGGGAACAGCTCACAAATACCAGGGTCCCCCTGTAATATGAGGGGGACTCCAGGTGCCATTTCCCTTTCCACACAAGCCTTTGAGAGCACTTGGCAAGCAATGGGAAGCCTGGAATTCAAATCCCTTCTTTTCCTGAGAAGTTTCAAATTTTCCACTTCTGTTGAGGGTGCTGGAGCTCCTGGCACCTGGCTTTTGGGAGGAGCGTGCCCACCTTCCCTCGCTCCCTCCCTGCTGAGTCCTGGCTCTAAGGATCCCAAATGGCAGAGTGGTGCCGAGCACCACAGCAATGCTCATGGAGCACAGGAAGATCTGAGTACACCCCTGGCTCCGCGGGCTGGCGCTCCTCGCTGTCACGGACACGTATTTTGAATATTTTCATGTATGTCCCTGTCCAGGTAGTGCCATGTTCTCTGCGTGGTCGAAGATGGAGCCGCTTTAAAATGAAGCCCTTACACGCTGTAGGAGTAATTCCAACAGACCTCTCGTCCTCTGCCTGCGACAGCTGTGAGACGCTGGGCTTGCTGCTTCTCGATAGCTTTGTGAGTATGTTTGCTATTTTTGGACTGCAAGTCTTTCAATAACTTCTGAGACCCTGGCACTAGATGGAGCTTTAATCTACTTGCACTTAGAAGTCTATTAATTTTAACCACAAGCTAAATATAGGGAATTAAAAATGAAGATGTGTATGCCTGCTGCCATGTTTACAGTGCCCCTTTCCCCTCGTGTTAGCAGGGCAGTGTAAATTGTAATTTAAACTTCATTTCAATGAAAATTAAAATACGGCCGCAGAATCTCGTTGATCCAGTAGGTGCTTTATAATCTTACTAGCACCCTTTAAGGCTCCCTCAGGCTCGTGGGAGAAGTTGCTGTAAGTTAGGTATGCTGCACATGGGCTGCTTATGAAGCTAATAAGTCGGCTGTGCTGAATAAAGGTGATGCCATTTTCTGAACAAAGTTTCTGTTTGTATTTCAAAACGGGGTGGGGGTGACCAAGCCTTCTGTTTGCTGTGCTCATTCAATAACACATTTGCATTTTCACTTCATGCTACCAAAGCCAACAATTCAGAATCATCTGTTGTCAGTCACTTCGTGTTTTTCTCCATGTGTTACCCTTGAAAATACTGAACAACTAGAAACAAATAAACACCAGCTTTGAAACAGTGATGTTTAATACTTTTCATTTAACGAGCTTCATGTCTCACAGGCTGCACAACACATATCAGAGGTTTAAGAGCTTCTCTGCCTTCCACAGAAAAAGCTGGAAGTAGCATTGCTTTTGTTCTCTGTGTTGGTACCAGCAAGGGATTGGTTCAGTCAAAACCTTTGTCCAGACACTGAAGTAGCAACCTGTGTACTCAGTTCCTATTGCCAGCCCCGCTGCGATGTTATGAAATGCTTTAATGTAGTAATCCAGGAGATACACACCTGGGGAACAGCCACAAGGCGTGCTGCGCTCAGAGCACTGGAGGTGGTAAAGAAGACAACTGTGTTGCATCTCACTCCCATGGCTTTCTCAAGGTCTAACCCTTCAGTGTCATTCACCTTTTATCAGCAGGACTCTGGACATGCCGCAGAACGGAAAACCTTTGTAGAAAACTTTACATGAATGCAGTATTGCCAGTATGAGCGAAACCGCCTGTTTCTGGAAGATCTCTAGTACAGAACTAAAGGGACCATAGTACATACGGAAGGGCACACGCAGGTGTAGACAGCAGGGTTTGCATATGGCAATCTGATGACAGCATTGGCCGTGCTGAGTCGGGAGACAGCACAAGCAGCTTTCAGAAAAGAGCTGCTGAAGGAAGTCATTTTAGAAAGGTGTTTCGTAGTTGGCCTGGCAAAATCCAAATTGCTATTTGTGACTAAATTAAGTGGATTCAAAGTTATAATTTCCATATGAATCAACACAAGTTTGGTGCTTGAGTATCTTTCAAGAATTTGTTCTGATGAGGTTGTCACCAGTTGCATTCAGACTGTAAAATTTCATTCGTACTGGTTTCAGGGGAAGTAGTTTGCCACTCTATGAAGAAAGAAGTAAATAGGAGGAACTAACGCACTGATGGCCAGTTCCTCAAATGCATCTGTGCATGTGTATGTGGACACTGGTTCACCAAATGGGCAGGTGTAGCTGGTTACCTGTCCTTCGGCACCACCATCATTCTATAGAAAGCATATCTACAGAAACAGGTGTCCTAAAGTCTGTGCAGTGCATAAATTGACTTTTATTTCTTTTTTAGATGCTCTTTATGTCATTGTCCCACGTACCAGTGGGCTGGGGAGCTCTTCCTTTTTGCTTGTGAGTGGAGAAGAAGATACACTATATATACTAAATCTTCAAAGATGGACATAGCATTTATCCACAGTTTCCTTTGACCCAAAGCTTTGGAAAAGTTTCCCCTTCATAAATGTGGAGGTCAGATTGTAGATTAGATGTAATAAATAGCTGTAAGCCCTGAAGTCTGGATAACATCTTGGCAAGTAAACTGAGCTGGTTCAGGGAATGCAGAACAAAGGAATCTGTGGTGGCTGAGGACTGATGCGTTTATACAGAATATGACAGCAAGACCATATTTATATAGATAGATGCTGTCCACTGCTTTGCTCTTCTACATTTAACCACTGCCCAAGCTGGGGTTTGTTCTTGACAAGCGTGCTTCTGTCTGCATGGCTGATTTTTCAGTGTCCCCGGTAAATGTGGCCATACAAAACTCCAGACACAACTCTGGTGTTGTTCGTGCCAATGCCACAAGCAGAGCTGAAATCACCTCCTTGTCCCTTCTTCCTGCCTTACACTTGCTCAAGCCCAACCAATTGCTGGAGAGCAGTAGGTCAGACTTGACACAGGCAGGTCCATTGTGCTTGGAAGAACTAGGCTGAGCTATTTCTTCTTTATCCATGTGTATCCTTTTGTGCGAGAGACTAAATCTACACTTATGGGTGTTTGAAATGTAAAAGTTGATTGGGGAAGAAATCAATCTTGCTTCTTCTGCAGCGTGCTGGGGAAATATTCCTGTATAATTAATGAGGTTCTTGTTAGGGATTTTCACCTTCAAAGACAGACTATTTTGCACAATTGCACTACTGAATGTGCAATATTGTAAATTCAAACTGGCCACAGAGGGAAATGAAAATAAATTACTTCTAGGAATGATCCTTACTACTTGCAGGGATCAGGCTCAAGAAATCAAGAAAGGAAGCAGCAAACGTGCTCTCCCCTCTGTGGGTGTAAACCTCGGACAAAGTGAATCTGGAGCAGTGTGTGCTAGCGTACTCTGGGAGGCAAGCTCTGCCTTCCTGACAATTACTAATTATTATTAAAATCTGTTTCTTGTAATGTTTTATTTATCTGTTTTTTTGGGTTGGATTCATCAGACACTTGAGGGCAACAGGCTCTAGGAATTCTCTTTCAGCAAAAAGTTGCAGAGGGTTCTTCCCTTTGTTGTGCCGGCACTTTGGGAGGACTGATCACTCCTGATCTCCAAACGATTCCTGGTTCAACAGAATTAGCTCTGTAGTAACTGTGGCAACCCAGACCATAGAAAGCAGCTTATGACCTAAAGCTGAGGTTGCTTCTGAGTATTAATGGGGTGGTTTTTTTCCTTCTAGCTAAGCTATGTTAATTGGCCAAGAAAAGGGAGCAAACAACTGTTCTTTGATTACGACAGTGCTTTGATGTTTGTATTTTACCCTGACCTAATCTCAGTAATAGGAAAATCCCAGAAGCTGGGAACTGAAATGATGACAGTGTAAACACATTTTGCCATTGAAGCATATTTTTTGTTGCTACTCTACAAAACCCGACCTTGAATTTCAATCTTCTTACAGGCCTATCTTTTCAGAGACTTTGCTGTGACCAGTAGGAGTATATGAGCAGGACAAGTAGGGTGTTGGGAGTCCTCAGCAAGGCACGCACTGTGTGGTATGCATTTAGACACGACCTACACAGCATGTACAAGAAATTGTCGTTGTTTTCTCTTCTCACCTTGTTCTTGACGTGTAAAAAAAGCTTTGTTTGCTTCTTTAAATAATTCCATTAATTATCTCAGGAATGCCTGTGATGCTTAGTATGTGACATTCAAGGAAAGCTTTTTGAAATGCCAAACTTTGTGGGTTTATTCTATCATTTATCATTGCACCAGGCCTTTGTCACCCTGCAGCTTTCCGGTGAAGCAGGACTTAAATTTCTATCACTAAAAAACTCCCATTTATTAACGTAAAACAGAAATATGTTCAACCATTTCTGTTCATCTATTTTTCTCTTCAGTGAGCAAATGAGGGCACGAGCCAAAATCTTTTGTCTCTATCACAGCTGAATATTAATAGGTGAGCAGGAAATAATTTTGTCACATTGCTCCTCTCTGGAAGAGATGAAACCACTTCTCAAATATGAGAGGCTTAGGCATGAAACAGACACAAGACTGCTCTGCAGTGTTAGACTGATGTGCTTCCCAGTATATTCAGATGATCGTTTTCTAGGTCTCTGGAGACTGTAACTTCAGAAATGCAGACATTTGCGAGTTAAGGCAGCTGGTAAGCAGGAATGTTAGAGCTCCAGGTCCCTGAAGTGGCTGGACCCTTCCGAAGGCTGTTGTGAGAAAAAGGATGTTTGGCAGTGCAGGAATTGAACTCAGAAGTGAGCCCAGTCCTCTGACCTCTGATTGCTTTTCTCTCTGTGGCAGCTGATTTGTCTCTTGTGTTTGCCCAGGTCATGTACCATTGTGCTTGAGATGGTTTGTAGCATAGCTGGCATGAGACGGTCTGCCGTGAGCATGGAGAGCCCTGTGTTGTGGGTAACTCCCGACCCGACCTTTTGTACTCAGCCAGTTACCAACAGCTGGGAAAGGTCACATCCTCAAAACTTTCTCTCCTTAGTCAAAGAATGTGGCTGCTTTTAACGGTTTACTGGCCGAGGTAGGTGTGTTTGGCTGGCATACTGAATTGTAGGACCATAGCAGTCACCTTGCAGGCTTCATGCAATTGTGGGATTTTCTTTCCCCTTTGCCCTTTCTTGGGCTGGGTTGTTCAGGGGATGGGAGTTGGTGAGCTCTGCCTCTGCTGGCCTCCCAAGGCTTTCCTGGTGCCTCATGCTGGTACAGAGCATGGCTGCTTTATCTGCTCCCACATTAATGCAATATCAGATTGAGGGCAGAGGCACTGGAGAGCAGCAGCTCTTTTTAAAGGTCTTTTGTAAAGCTAAAGGACTAAACACTGGTTTGCTCAGGCAGGTTTTTTCGGGTGGTATCAAAACCAACCCATTTAAATAATTACATTTCCTCCATACTTCCATTTTTCATGGCACACAGCAGTACTAACTATTTGCCATTGCAATGTCTTCCAAATGCAGTGGAGGATCTGAGTCTTCTGCCATAGTGCTGATGCTGAGTAGCTGTTGTGTTTCTGCCTAGAGGAGCTCCATGTTGCTGTCATTACCTTATCTTGACTGTAGAACATAGACTTTTGGTTCTTGTTGCAAGCAAAAATTAGCAATTCATAGAGCAGAGAAGTTTTTCACTTTACTACCAAAGTGTTACTTCTCCTGATGGAACAGCAGGCCATGTTGGGCAAGTGTATGTCTGGATGCAAAGATACTGTAGTACCAGCACCTAGCACTACATCAGCCCTTGTTACAGAGAAGATCCTTTGTCCTTCAGTGCATTAATGAGGAATTCCTTTTCCCTTTCAGCTCTGGTAGCAGCAACTATAACACTTGCTCTAGCAGCTGATCTAGCTAAGGGAGCAGTTGTTTTGTGTGTTTCTTGGAGGCTTATGCAGTGCGACTGCTAAATCTTTACAGCTCTGTCATGTTAATGCCAAAAGAGAAAGAGTATTTGATTTTCTTAAAAAAACAAACAAACTGACCACAAACCTTGCTTTTTGTGGTCAGCTCCTCACAAATGCTCTGGACCCTGTTCAGTTCTTTCTATTGAATAATTTCAGCATAAGGCCCTTGTAAAGTTTGCTCTAAAATGGGTTTAGTCCAAACCTTTCGTTTGTTAGTAAAGCACAAGTTATAGACAGTAGATCTTTCTTTCTTGTTTAATATGTATAAGCTCCTTTTACAAGCTCTATCCAAAGAACATTCAGTTAATTACTCAAGGCGTCTTGTTATTTGGAGCCACTGCTTGTAGGGGAACTGAAATTGCTTCTTTTGAAAGTGCAAACAGTTCTTTGTGAGTGTTTTGTTCCCACTGTATGGCCCAGCTGAGCATGGCATGTTCCTCTCTCACCGAGGGGAGACCCTTGCTGTGTGTGATGCTCTTGGTGCTCCAGGAATAACTGACATTAGGCAAACGGTACTTAGGAACAAAATTAAGCAGCATGAGAGGAGAGTTAGGGTGGCTGCCAGGGCAAGGGGAGCTGAATTCTCCACTTCTCTCTCTGGCCAGTCCTTTTCACACCAGAGTGGCACTGGGCAGGGATGTGGAGGTGGTGCTGGCTGTTGCAGGACACTGTATGCTTGTTTTTTCCAAAGTGGGTCATCAGTGTTTCCAGATAAGTGCTGCAAGCTTGTGGTGATTCAGATCCATTTTTCAACATAGCTGCCAGCTGACGGTCAGCCTTTCTCCTTCCAGGAGAGCCTGGCTGTTCCCAAAAGCACTGGCATATCATGTTCCTGTCCCCCTTCTCCCAACCCAGGGGTACACCAGTCACATTGCCAGATTTCAGGGAACAGCTGACGATCCCTCAGCATTGGGGATCTTTGTGCCCATCCTTAAGGTACATAAGGAGGTGCATGCTGCAGAAGCCTGGGGAGCAGGTAGAGGACCAAATACAGAGATGTCATGGGCAGGCTATGAGGGCTTCTGCCCTTTCATTATTCCTGTTCGTAGAATCATAGGGTGGTTAAGAGTCAGAAGTGACTCTAAAGATCATTTAGTTCTAACGCCCTGCCATGGGCAGGGACACCTTCCACCAGACCACATTGTTCAGAGCCCCATCCAGCCTGGTCTTGAACACCTCCAGGGATGGGGCATCCACAACTTCTCTGGGCATCCTGTGCCAGTGTCTCACCATCCTCACAGTCAAGAATTTCTTCCTAATATCTGATCTACAGCTCCCATCTCTCCCCTCTTTCAGTTTAAAACCATCACCCCTCATCCTATCACTCCACTCCCTAATCAAGAGTCCCTCCCCATCTCTTCTTTAGCCCCTTTAAGGGACAGGAAGGGGCTCCAAGGTCTCCCTGGAGCCTTCTCTTCTCCAGGCTGAGCAACCCCAACTCTCTCAGCCTATACTCACAGCAGAAGTGCTCCAGTCCTCTGATCATCATCGTGGACCCCCTCTGGACCTGCTCCAACAGGTCCATGTTTTTTCTTACGTTCCTAATGCCCTGCTACAGACTGGGAACCTTAACGCTGCAAGAGCACCATAACAGCTCCTCTGCCTCCCTCATCCCCTCGCTTTGGGTCTGGGGAGCCAGGCAGAGCGTTTCTTCTCGCTGCCGCTCACAGACACCAGCCTCCCACTGTGGACCTGAGCTGGCCTGGCTGGGTTGCTGGCAACCGGGTGCTGTCATGGCCCACAGATGTGCAGGTGACCAGCCTGTGTGGCCCACGTGCTGCGGACATATGAGGTGGGAACTTCTTTTCCTCACATGCTGCAAAATTATGCAAAGTGGAGGCTTAATGTTAATTCCCTGTAAAGCTGCCATAGGAACTGCCTTTTAAGACCCTGACAGGGCAATTGGAGCCCAGTGATTAGGGAGGGAGTGTTGTGGCTCTGTTCTGGTGCTGAGGGAGCGCCTGTTCTCCTGGGAAGGGAGCAGAGCTGGGCCTGGGCGCCAGTCTCGGGGCAGAGGAGTGGGTCGGAGGGGATCCCTGGGCTGGTCTCCATTCTCAGCCTGAACAAGCATGGGTTGGTAGCCAGGGCTGGAGTCTGGGGTCCCCCTGAGTAATGGGACAGGAACCCACATGCGGCCATACCCTGTGGCCTCTAGTCCCTTCCCTCCTCAGGGAGCAGCCCAGTGCTCTTGCCTGGACCCTGCACCACACACAGCCACGGCCACTGCAAGGTGTCACCGGTGCTGTGCCCTCAGAGCACATTAGCTGTTTCACCGCAGAAGGAAGGAAGCGTCCAACGGCAGCCACGGTCGCCTCTCTGTAAATAGCAAACCAAGTGACCTAATTCAGCGAGCAGCAGCTCCTCGGAGGCGTCCCTCAGCAGGCTCCATGGCGGGCCCTGCTGCAGCTGACTCATCACTTCCAGCACGGCAGAGATTGGAGTTTTCGGGCCCCAAGGATTTCACTGATTCTTTATTAATTTTAAATTGATTAAAATGAATTTTTAAAATACCAGGAGAGACTTGTCTGAAGAAATGGTTATAAAAAAAGAAGGAAGTAGTCTGTGGGAGTTAACCGAGTGCTTAACAACCTCTGGCCCGTACAGCTGTGAGCACTCACTGCAGATTGGAGGAGCCTTACATCAGCTATTTCATCCTGGTGGATTAGCAAAGACAGGATTAACCTGTCATTATTATAAAAAAGTGATAATGATGAACTGTCCTTGCTTATACCCAGTGCAGGCCCCACCAGTGTCCTCATCCATGGCAAGATGGTATTACAGGCTCTCAGCTACAAGGCTTTGCCCAGAAGTCAAGATCTCCCAGAGAAGTGCAACCCTGCAGGAGCATCCTGTTCTCTCCCAGCACCGCCCAGTGCCTGACGCATCTCTTCATATGGTCCAGAGACACCCTGGGGTAGCTGGTGGGGTGTCTGGTACCAGAACAGGCTGTCAGGTCCTCTGCTCAGCCTCCATGTAAGGGCGCCAGAGCGAGTGTAGGCAGTAACAGATGAGTGGAGGATCCTTTTTCCCACTGTTAGAGGGCAGTTACAAATGAGCTTTTCCCCTGGGCCATTCTCACTTGCTGCTTATGCCCCAACTCTGACAGGTGGAAGCTGCCTTACAGTGTGAAGCAGGAGGATTTCTGTCCCTTGTGGTTTCCATCTGGTCCGATGGAACTGCACAAGTCAAGGTTATGCAGCTATTTAAAGCTTTTCCCTCCGCCTCTCCCTTTTCACAGTGCTGGGGAGGTGGCTGCTGTGCAGCCAGCAGTTCAGGGACACCTAAGCCACCTGAGCCAGCACAGCAAGGAACCTTCCATGCATAGTGGACTCCAGGATGTAGGAATCCCCTTCTTGGAGACTACGGAAACAGAGTTGGAAGCACTCTCCACACTGGGAATTCTTCCTGAAGGTTCATCCACAGGACTCCATCCATCCCTCAGCATCCCACCTGCTGTTTTGGAGGGGGAAGGTGGGCAATCACACTTGCCTCCATGGTGCTGCACTGCATGGAAGCAGTGCAGGGTTTGTCCCTAACTTGTCAGTAGGGACTGTTCTCCATTCCAAGGAAGGACAGGCCTGGGTCAGAGAGTGTAAACAGTAGATTCATTGATAAAACTTTTTGTCCTGTGAATAAATACCAACAAATGTAAAAAATAAGGAAAAAAACAAAATCAAAACAAACAAAAGGCAGGTGTAAAGCTCTGTGGTGCTCCAGAGAAGACAGAGCAGGATGATGAGCAGAGTCAAGGGGCAGAAAATGCAATTCAGCTGGAGATAATGAAGCAGCAGGTTTTGTCAGACTCTTTTATGTCTATCTAAAAAAAAGTGACCTGCTATTTCAGTGAAACTAAAGAATAAAAATATAAAAAAAACCCAGAAAACCTCTGCAAAAACAATTTGACACTCACTATTGATTGAAGTAATGGAGCACGCAGGTTCTGAGAAGTTGCATAAAACCATCTTTGGTTTGCTTTAAAAATCACTCTAAAAGATATTACTAATATGCTGTTCACCTAATTCTTCTCATGTCTAGGGCTCAAAAGCCGAATGGCTCTAAATTCACATGCCAAAGCAGAACCTATTTTTCCCAATTGTGCCCTGAGCTCAGCTATCACTCTTGCCTGCAATGTTGTAGAGCAGATAGTGCTGTGGAAGAGTCTGGCTAATGAGAGACGCGTAATTCCTGTTCATCTGCTTCAGCACCAGGTGGTGTCAAGTGGGATGACTGGAGAAGCCCATCTTTTTCCCTCACCCTCTGGTACCAGGTAGGATGGGTCCTTAGGTCTTGATGTCCCAGAGTCAGGAGCAGAGCTTTGTCCTGGGTGGGTCACCACTTCTTTGATTTGTTCCCTTTGGCTTCACATCATAGACCTATGAAAGATGACAAAGGACTGGTTTATTTTGGACAGCTTGCAGATGGATGTTTTATCTGGGACTGGCCTTTGTGTGGGTTTTAACATGTTTGGGGTTGTTTATTTTTGCAACCAAGGTGCTTTCCAAGTTAATAAATAATATTAACATTCCTTCCTGTGCTTTAACAGACTCAGATTTAGTATTTTATTCAAATTAGGAAATTATTAAGTAGGGTAAGAAGAACACTGGGTTACAGAATGCTCTTGCTTCATTCATTTTGTCAACTGCAGTTTTAGTTTTAATTATTTATAACACATCATAATGTAGTAGTTAATTTACAGTAGCATATTGCTGTACAGTCATGAAATTAGTGACATGAGACTTACTGCAGCACTTGCTGTTTACTCTCTGTGCTGAGTAATATACACATTAATTATGTGCATATTAGAATGGCTTTAAAATATATATAGACTCAGCTAGAGGGTTAAGGCGTTTTAGACTTGCTTGTTCTTCATGTAGTTAAAAATAGTGTCATCTAAGACCTGATCCTAAAGAAGTACATGAAATCAGCATGACTATTCATGGAATGAAGGTTCTGGCAATGTGAAATTCTTTCAGTCTCTATAGAGACAGGCCTTAGCCAGCAGATGTTAAAGAGCATATTTCAGTGTTTTAAGGGCAATATTATTGTATAAGGCTACCTCATTCCTATTTCATTCTAGTTAAAAGATACCTAACAAGACTGCCTTCTCTGTCCTGCATGAGCTGCTGCAAACTGTTCAAACTCTGCTCCTGTTAATGATGAGCATTGGGTGTAAAGGCTGGAGAAATGCTGGGGCTTGAAATGTGACTTTGACAAAACAAAATGCTGTCAGATTCACAAGGCAAACAGACTTGAAAATAGAGAAAATATTTTTTCACATTTTTTAAGTTTTATCACTCAGCTGTGCTATTTGTAGTGGTAGTAGACATAACATTCGCAGACAGAAATGTGACAGATCCATTCAGCTGGCAATACTAAGTTTCTCTGTACCGATACCATATCTTGCCAACAACTCCTATCCTGTGGTGAAAGTTGTGTGTAGTTACCTAACAAGACAACTGTCTTCATTCTGCATTTCCATTTTTTCAAGCTGGAGATAAGACATGCCCAGCTATGCCAGGAATTAAAACAACCCAACAGGTCGGTTCTTGTTTGGTGAAATGCTGCCCGGTATTCTTAAAACAAAACAAAACAATTATATTGTCTGTATTGTCACAGATTCTGCTATTTAGTAGTAATAGCTGTCAAGCATCAAAAATCCCCACAACAAAACAAACAGAAAAAAACCCCAAGGATATTCTTCCTGGCAAGCACCCTCCCTTACTCCCTATTTTGCTTCTTTTAGCTCCAGGCTAACGATACTGCTGCTGAAACAAGAGTGATTCACTCCCTCCAGCTATACCAGCAGCCTGCCTTCTAGGGTTTGGTTCTCCTCGTCACCCTCTTACAATGCCCTGCTATGAAACATGCCTAATCAGTGCTTTCCTGCAGTCTCCGCACGGCCTTGGGAAAGCAAGGGATGGCTGGCTGAACAGAGCCTGAGGGGCTTTGCCCCTCAAAATTCAGCAAATGTGAGTAGGGCACATCAAGTCATTGAGCTGCATTTGCTTTCTCCCCAAGACTTTTCTGGAGGAACACAGAGACTGTTCTGTTGAGTCACGCAGCTCTGGCTGGGCTCCGCATGGCTGAGGGACGAGTCGCACCCCACACTGCCACACAGGAGGTGGTTACGGGGACTGCCAAGAACACGGCCTTCTTTTGCCTCCTGAAGGAAGAGGGTTCAGAGTGTGAAGCTTTGCCACAAAATCACACCTGGCATTTACATGGGCATCCCAGCCTCTAGCCTCCCTCTTCCACAGGTCAACGCAGCAGATGGGTTTTCCAGAAAGTATGTGGCTGAGTAAACCCCACAGGGTGGGTGGTGGCTCTCCAAATAAACCCCACTGGGGAAAAGCACTTGGTGGAGATGGGCTAGGGTGATGGGATGCTTGGAGAGTAATGCAAAGAAGTTGACTTTATCTCATGGTAAAGAGGACAGAAGGGTGGCCTTTGAGATAAACAGCTATCAACAGCTGAATGGATCAAGCAGTGGTGTAAATATCTCTGAGTTAGCCAGAATGGCATGGCAAGGGAGATTATATGGCTCAGCCCAGCCTAGGGTAAAAAATCTGAACAACTAGCAGAGGAATTTCAAAGAGAGCAATGGGCTTGTACAGGCATCAACCAATGTAATTCATGATTGGGGATGCCCAGTGTCATGCTGGTGAGTGTATTGTGAGTAACGGGAATCACACTGGTATGGCGACTGAACAGTGTATTGCAATTGCCAGCTCACATTTGTATGGTGTTTTCAATCATCCCCTTATCTCTGAGAGCCTGATGCCCATTATGGACATGACCCTTCCCCAGGAAAACTCTAGAAAGGCATTTGCCTCTCTGCAAAGTCCCCACAGAACTAATGTCCAAGGTCAAATTTGGCCCATGGTATTTTTTGACACCGTCTTGTAAATAATTTTGCGTCTAAGCATAAAGGTGTGCCGAAATAAAGAATTCCACTGCTCCAGATGGAGCAAAGCTAGATTCCCCCTGCTGTCATATGTGCCGTGCAGCATGAGATGTGTTGGGGGTGAAGTGCCCTCGTAGTTGAAGCAGAGCGTGTTCAGACTGGAACACAAAGGTCACAAGTGGATGGTGAAAATTATTTTTATAGCGGCACCTTTGTTTCACCCACGTCCATCCAGATAAACAGGAGTCCGTATTGCTCGGTTAGTAACAGATTCTTTCTGAGTTAGTCTTGCTGATTTTTAAAAATTGTAAGCATCGAAATGCTGGTGACCTGTGTTTTCTTATCATTGCTTGTGCACCACAACCATTTAGTATTGGGTTAGTAAAAATGAGCCGTGCCTGAAAAGCTGGTCACTCGTGCTCTGCCTGTCATCCTGGCCCCCAGAGCACAATGCCTGTGCTGCTCATTAGCAGCTCAGTGACTGGGCTTGTACTAGAGACGCAGAGAGACAGCCAGTACTGACTGTATGGATGGAATAATAATTTATTACAATATTGTCCTCTGTGTACTCCTATTAGGGAGAAAACTACAACAGCTATTTGTGCAAACAGTTCAACACAAACTTAGCCAGGACTTTGTTAATCCATGCACAGTCCTTTGATGGCAGTTGGTTTCCCACATTTCTTTAAAGAATGTGTGCATGCATGTATATATATAGGCAGAAAAATAATTGAGAGAATTATTCTTTTTCTTTTCTGTTTCTAATTTGGTCATTAGGGATTTGTTAGAAGGCAATAAGGAGAGTAAGGAAATCTCACCAGGAGAAACACCCACGTGCAGGTACCAAATGCCTCTGGCACCTGAATTCAATTGATGTAAAGAAGCTGAATTTAAAATGTACTAAAGAACAAACCAAGGCCAGCTGGAGGATTTCCTGTAAGAGAAAGGAAAAACCTGGGGAGTCAGCAGGCAGAAGCACTGAGCTGTGATGTATTCCTTCTGGCTCCAGGTTAGTATATCTCTAAGGAAGGGAAGGGGAATGGGAATGTCTTTGGCTTTGTCATTTGGCTTAATAAGCTCTCCTGGTTAACCTTCCATCTAGTAGTCAAAATGTTGGAGCAATTTATGTATCTATATTAAAATCTGTGTGTATATATGGGAGTAGGTTAAGTTATTGTAAAAGGCCCCAGAAACACTGCTTCTGTCTCTGAGCACAAAGAGAGAACAGAAGATACAGAGAAACCTGTCAAGGTTACTCTGAGCTAAATCGTTCATAGTGGTGTAAGTTGTGTCGGTATTTGGTTTGAGAAATGCTTTTGTTGGTGAGTGAGGGTGCCATGCCTTTCAGGTTGTTGCTCTCTACAGTGAGCAGGGAAGAGCATGCTTGCCTGTTTGTGGCATCTCCATCTCCCTCCTGGGTTGGTGCTGCTTCCTAGCAGCCAGGGGAAGTGGCAGGTCCGGGTGAGGATCCTGGGAAATGGGAGGTTGGAGGAGCTGGAGGTGGCTGTGGGGGTTTTCAGTGGGAGCCCTTGCTGCTGGGATGCTGCTGCTAACAGGCATGTATGTGGCATGGTGCAGCCCCTGTCCTGGTTTGTCCTGTCCCCAGCCTCACCTTGTCCCCCTGCATGGTGCAGGAGGGCTGGGGTGCCCGGCCACAGCATGGCAAGGGCACCAACCCCGAGGCACCAACCCTGCTCTTGTACAGTGGTGATAATGGCAGGTGGTACTTGGCTCCATCAAACACCTCCTCATAGATTTGACTATTTCACAGACTTTAAAAGTTGCTAGGTTTCCAGTATTTCCTTTACCAGGCACTAACAAAAAAGCTGCTTTAAGACAAGTAAAAAATGCATTTAATTCAGTACTGATCTTGCAGTCTCAATCTCGTCATGCCTCTAATTTTAACATAGGCTGAGTCATTTTCAGCCCACTGCTTTAAAATCAGGCTATGGAGCATGGTCTTGTTCTGGTATGTTTGGGAAGTAGAACAATTTTTCTCTCTCTTAGTCAGATCTGCCCTGCCAAGCTTCTATCACTCAGTGCTCTTAGATATAAAAATAACATATAGCTGGGAATGATTTGCAGGGTTAGCTTTATTACTGTAAGCAAAGTTGAAATGTGAAGGATGCCAGCTTACATTATGCAGACTAATTTATAAAAATAAATTAAAGTATTAGTCCCAATGAAAAATTTAACTTTGTTTTGACATAATTCACTGGGGAAGAATTTGCATTGTGTATGCAGTACGGTGGTTGTACAGTACTGGCTTTATCTATCCATGGCCTCTTGCCTGCCTGCCTGTCAAACCCTCCTCTGAGGCTGCAGTTGTTAATGTTTTTGTGCTTAAGGGACTATATTGTGCCCTATTCTTGCCTTTGAAAGCAGCTGATTTGGTTACAACTTGAGGCAGGCTTTTGGCATGGAAAACGTGAGTGAAACAGTTGCAGTCTGGCAATGGTATAAACTGCTGGAAATGATTGTGTTTCAAAGCCTTGACAGTAGGTAGAGCTATTTCAAACGTTGTAAGTACATATCCCTGTATGTATGGGATAACAGAAAATGCAAGGGGAATGCTACAGTGTGTGCTACAGTACGTATGTAGCACATCTGAACTATTGCACTCCTTGGTCCACAGTTTAGGAAGAACATGGCAAAAGTGAATTTTTTTTCTGAAAAAAAAAAAAATTACTAAAAATGGGATAATCTGAGTTTGCAGGATTGAACAAGCTTGATCTGTTTATGAAAAAGATCTGGTTGTGAATTCAAGCTGATGTAATTTTGGGTTCACAGGCTGGTTTCTTCACATGAATTTGAATTGTAAAGCAGTGACTGATTTTTTTGGACTGTAAATTTATTTCTCTTTGCCTTGAGTTCATTTGAACCTGAGCTCATTGAACTGAAGTCTTCAGAAAACGTGGGTTGTAACAGAAGGGAATGAGCAGGTGTTATATCAGGCTGTGTAGGGCTGTTTCACCTGTGGAACACTTATAGAAAGTAACAGTGCTGCTGTTCCACCCCAGAACGGGGGCTGCTGTGCTTAGGTGTTGGTGCTGCACTGGCCGAGGGAGTTGGGTGGAAGCTGTGAGACGAGCCCTGGGGCTCAGCTGTGTAGTTGTGATGTTCCTGTCAGGCTGACACAAGTTTCACCTGCTAATGTTAAGTGTGGATTTTGGCCCATAACATGAAGTGAAGCCTGGTGGGGACTTGCAATATTTCTGCTATCAAACAGGCATTAAAGATCTCTGCTTGCTCAAATATGTGTCAGTTTGCATAACCAAGTAACTTCTGGTTTGCTAGGCTGGTTTTGGTGAGGCTCATGGATAGTTCTTGCTTGCAGGGACAGGCTAGCAGTTGTTAGCTGCGTTATTGGAAACAGCATGTCTTTTAAATGGAAAAAGATAATTTGGTTTTAGTTGGCTTTATCAGTTTATTTTCTATCTTTGAGTAGTGTTAAACCCAGTTTACTGGTCTGTTGGGTGGAAGTAAAGCATCTTACAATGGCAAAGAAATCCAATACGTTATTCAGCAGGGGGAGTTGTTTGTTTTGTACATAAGTCACTATCCATTATCTCCTTAAAAAGTTTGGTTGAAAAAAATGCTGAAAATATTATGTGTAATTCTGTGCTTTTCACAGAATGTTGGCATATAAATGACAACAAAAGGATGATAACAGTAAGAGGCTTTTTATTACCTTATAGGAAGTTGCACCAGGATTAAAGTTTATAGCGTAAAGGGAAGTAATTTTTCTCATTGAGGCTTCTTCCTCTTCATTTCTGAAGACCTTAGTGTGAATAGAAAGCAAAGTGCCCATGCTCACCCAGGAGAGTAAAGTGCACCTTTAGGGGGTAAGCTTTGGCTCCCTTTGCCAAAGGTGGAGCAAAGGCTTCATTGCACTGTCTTGGTAACACTTGGCTTTCCAAAAACCCTTGCTCTGAGATGGTCCTATCATCCTGCACCCACCCCACCCCACAGGTCCCTGCATGCCTGTTTGTTCCCTCTGTTTGTTTCAAGCCCAGTCCAAGGAATTAACTAAGACTGCTTTATGCCAGCTGCTTGCCTTGGTGTTCAGCCTGTGCACCAGGCTGCTAGTGGGGATCTCTGGTGGTTATTTGTGCTCCTGGAGGCTGCAGGATCTGCACCAGAGACCAGGCCTGCTGGACCAGCCACTGGACAAATGTGAAGCAGGAGACAAATGCAAGCAGCTGTGGGAGATGTTTGTGCGTTGTTTGCTTGCTGGCTGAGAGCTGGGCTGGGGTGATTAGCTATTGCAAGAGAACTGTGTCATCTGGCCATGCCTTTCAGTCACTTACACACAGGTGTTGGTCACTGAAACAGGCTGTGTCTCATTGCTAGTTCCCTAAAAGCTCCCACCTGCAAAAGCTACTTTTCTATTTCTAGCCACTGGTTTACTTGCTGTTTTTTAAAAACCTTGTGCAAATGGATATCCAGCCAGCGAGGCAGACACAAGCTTGCACGTTAACTGAATTCCTTTCCCTGGAGATTGCTGCCCTATTGCATCCCATATTGTGCATGGAGCATTCCAGCTCTCTTGTGAAACAAGAGGTGATGGAGCATATAGCAACACTGACTAATCTCACTTGTCAGGTGCCTTCTAAAGGACAAGGTGAGGCTGACTGTTTGCAATACACACAAGAAGACATGTTAGCCTGAATTTCTCCATGACTTCAGTGCAACAACAGAAGGGGTGCTATTAGAAACACCACTTCCAATATTGAAGATTATTTTAGTCTACATTTGTCATAATAAATTTAAGGAACGCTCAAAAAAAAATTAAAAGGCAGCCAAAGGTAGATACTGTGAATAGTGGGTGTCAGGGCAGAGCTTCAAGTAGGTGGTCCTGTTGCACCACATACTTAACTAGATTTGGCTTCTAGATAACTAAACTGACTATTTTTTTGCCACTTCAGATTTTGAAAGCTTTAAGTTTTTGAAAGCAAATTCACCATTTGCAATATAACTGCAAAATGCAGGCCACTTGGGATATTTTTAAGGTATTTGATTTCTGCCTAGGTGTATAGTATGCACATTTATGCTAGCAAGTTAAATTCATTGGGGTCTTGATCAGATTTCTTTTCTTACCTGTCTCGTCCATTGAGCTTTAAGATTGCAAAACCTTCCTGCAGCATAAAGACTTCCTGTGTGATGGGGAAAAAAAGGTTGTGATGCTTTCTGCTGCTGTGACTCAAACCAGCTAGTTTGCTGGCAGGAACAAGGTCATGGTGCCTTTCCCTTCCCCAGTTACCCAACAAAGTGGATATTTTTCTCTTCTGCTGTTTCAGGGAGCGTTGTTGTTTTGGCTTGTGGCCTGCTGATGATAAGACAGAGTGACTATGCCCGCTGACTCCCGCAGCTCTCCATCTGCCTGTGTATACCTTCCTTCTTTGGGAACCTCTGTCCACAGATCTCTCTTCCTGCCCACTGCCAGCTTCTTGCTGTGGTGGCTCCACCTGTGCAAGGGCTCACTGGAGATGTCTAGACTGAAGCCACCCATTCTCTGCTCTATCATCCAAACAGGAGAGACTGCTCTACTGAAGCCACTGTCTGCTCCTTTCCTCTGTGTTGGGCTGGCAGCTGTGTGGAGTAGCAGGGCTCTGGACGTGTTTGTGGTCAGTGCTTCTGTGAGCTTTCTTTGTATGGGGTAGAACCAAAATGGGAACAGAGTGACTTAGCCACAGCTGGTGGCCTCACCTACTATGGAATCCTCGGCTGATTACTTAGGGAAGCTTTGTGATCTTTTCACATCCTGAGGCAATGAGGAGGCCTGAAGTTGAAGTCTGAGGAGAAGTAGAGGAGCTATAGTTCTGCAGAGTTTGGGGGCAAAACTCTTCTTCAGAAAAGAAACTGATTTTTGGTGATGTTGCTTTTGCTTGTTTTACTGTATGAAACTGCTACCACTGAGGCCAAGACACAAGTCTTTGGAGTCAGAAGATTTGTGCTTGGTGTCTCAAATGAAGTGAGGAAGTGACTGTACCTACAGTGATGGATTCCTGTTACACTGTAGACGTGATGAAAGTAAGCCTTTGTACTGTTAATAATCACAAGGTGTGCAGAAGCCTGCAGTCATGTCCTCAAAGCGGTGGTGTGTCAGATATGTCAGTGAACTGGCTGTTGCTACATGTTACTGGATATTTAGCCTGTCTTTGGCGCTGAAGCCTTTAACCTGACAGTGTTTTACTTGCAAGGTTGGTGGGATATTTCTGTGTTCTTGCTGTGATTCCTGCTATGGTTGTAGCAGAGATTTGTTTTGGTGTTAGTGTGCTGTCCAGGGCTGTGCTTAAATTGCAGGTGGCAGTGCTCTGAGCTTGACAGAGGAGGCAAAGCTTCACAGTCACTTAGGTGGTCCATCTGGCAACATGCACCTGAGCTTCACCTTGACTCTTTTTCCTTAACTGGATATGTATTATGCCACAACCTGCTTATGCCAGGTAGGATCATAATGTCTGTGCTCAGCTGGTCAGAAAGAAAAGGTAAGCTAGTGAGCAACATCTGTGTATGTCCTACAGCCCCTACCTGTGGTTCATCTCCAGTGTCTGTTGGCTGAGTATTTTTCAAATGTGAAGGGACTGCTATTGTGGTCAGCCTTTCCACAGGCTGATTTGCAGAAACATGTGGCAAGTTGGGAGGGTTTGCCACTTTGGTTCAGCAATCTGCACAGTTTTGAGGAACTGGATAGGAAGATACGAGCCGATGTGCTGCAGAGTGAGAAGAGAATCGGTGTGATTCGGATGACCACAGCTTACCTTGGGTTATAATAAACCATGCATAGTTGAACAGCATGTAACATAGTTGCACCTGTGCAGATTTTAGTTTTAAGTAAATGAACTGAAAAAGAACTTACGGAAACTCCAAGCAGCTTTTGAGGAATTCATAGACCACATTAAATGGTCTTCATTGACCATAGAGTATAAATTGGGAAAAGCTGAATTTTCAGCTTTTAGAAGGTTGAGTTTCACTTTTTTTTTTAATTGGCTTTTCTAGCTCTGCAATAATGAAATCTACCGATGCAAATGGAATAGTATTTCTAAAAAGATGCATTGTTCTTTTGAGCCTTTATAGAGCCATTTCTGAGCCTTTCACATGCTACAGATACAGGGGAAAAAAAAAGAAGCTGACATGAGGAAGTTTAGGGTTGTAGGCGAGCAGAAAATGGGGGTAGGAAGGTAAATATCATTTAAATCACTGAAATATGACAGGACATCAGGTCCCCTCTGAAGCAAGATTAATATCAACTAGGCAATCCTGATATCTGTTTACCTGCTTTCCTCTTTAAATCTGCTGCTGCTGAGATTCCATGATCTCTGCCTAATCTTTCTGCTAGCTCTGCAAGCACAGCCAGGGTCCCAGGAGTATCTCCACATGGATAACTTCATGTGCAGGATGCTGGAACATGAGCACGTAGCTCACAAGTTATCCTTACTCAAGTCTTCACAGAGACAGTGTCTGACAGCGGGGTAAGCTGCCTTTCCACCCAGCACATGCTAAGGGTGTCTCTGGGGAGTTTCTCTGCTGTTGGTTCATACTGTAGCTGACTGCACACTGACTTCTTCAGGCTGGCTCCAAAACCCACACCAGGTTCCCCACATGACCCTGACCTCTGCCAGCGGCAGGGGTGCCATCAGGCATGCCAGTCCAGTGGCACAAGTGATTTTCTTTTCAGTGAGTTTTGTGTCACCTGTAGCTCTGGGATTTAAAAAATGTCTTTGGTGAAGACGAAATACTGTGATGATGGGACTGTTGTAACATGTGATTGCTCCTCCACTGGAGTGATGCTTGGAGAAGGCATGCTGTTTTCTATTTGCTCTACTGATACCGTTAGGGGAAAAAATCAGTGTAGGAGGTATCCAAAGCCACCTGGAGAAGCAGCAGAAGACTTCAAGCTGGGTATAGGTACAGTAATTGGCCTGAGTTTATCTGAATTGAGTTAATTGTGTAATTGATTTGTTAGAGAGGGTGTCCAATGGAAGGGTCTTCAGTGACTGAGCAAGGGGTGAGAACTATGGCTGTTAAGGAGCAGAGAGGGGGGAGAGAGTCAATGGCTTGTGCTCCTGCATTCCTGTAGGGTGAATGTGGTAAACAGAGCTAACAGGAGTGATTATTAGCATTCAAAGGCAGCTGATCTGGTGATTGATAAAGTGTCATTTTTGTGTCCTTGCCTTCAGGGGGGACCTACTTTCTTGTCTCTAAAATGGGAATAACAATCCCTGTCCAGAAGCCTCACTGTACTGTGCGTTAGCAGTCACCGAACTGCTGTCGCTCTCTGAAGTGATTTGTCACAGTCCCTTTCTTGGGAATAACAGTAGTTGTTTGGCAAAGGTACAGCTAACCTAGAAGTAAAGGAGTGAAAACAGTAAGTGTGAGAGTGTGTGGTGTGCAGAAAGAGGAGACAGTTCCCCCAATAAACCATGAAGTAGCATGTTGAGGTGGAGCTGTGAATCTGGTCTGCAGAATGCAATCTAGGATCTGCTTGAGCTTTACCAGTATGTGGTAACCAGACAGGGGTCATGTTTTCTGCTGCCAGTATTTTAGAAAAGATCTTTAACACAGATATATGTGCCTGATGACAGTGGGTTCATGAATGTAGTTAAATGACAAAAAAAAAAAAAACAAAAAAAACCAAACAACCAAACAGGCCAAACTCAGAACACAGCAGGTAAAGACTTGAATTTCTCCTCTGTAGAGACTCCAATTTTTGCAGTGGAGGCTGAGACTTGTATTTCAGAGCAGAGCCTGGTGTGCAGTGGGGGTTGCTGGTGCAGAACCCGTTCCTGGGTTTAGTGCTGCCTCCCTGCCTTGCCTGCACCAGGTTTGGCAGAACTTTCTTCTGGTGGTTTCTGAGCATTTGCAGCTTGTATTCACTGATGTGGAAGCAGCAGGAGAGTAAACATGGAGCTTTCTGATGCTTGTGGTGTATGTATTGTTTTTCTTCTAACCTTTGTCTTCCACAAACTGTCCAGTAGCTGCTTAACATTTCAGTGCAACCTCTAGTTCTGTAGAAGTTTTACACTTGTTCCCTTTGGTTTTCCACATTCTTTCAGGCTCTAATTTTTTTTTTAACTTATCAGTAAGTATCACATCCTCTTTTCCTGCCTGCCTTCACCTTTCTGTCCAAGTTCCAGGCTCTGGCATGTGGGTGGCCAGTGACCAGTCAAAGCACATGGTATATCTATCAGAGAAAAGCGGATGTTTCTCACCTGAGTCAGAACCTGGGGAGCAGCCACAGCAAAGAAAGAATTTCTGGATTTGGTCTGCAGTGTATTCTGATACTGAAGCATGGATGTTTTGGTGTAAGCTGTGCAGATTGGAGCCGCCTTTTATGGAGGAATGAAATCCTGCCACACTGCAGCAGCGGAACTAACAGCAGCCTGCGGTCATGCAGAACTGGATTTTGGCTTTGAGCAGCAGCAGGAACTGGGAATGATTGTGACTGTAGGAGCCTGTTGCTGTTGTTTGACTGGGATGGAACAGGCTTGACCGTTTGTGGTGGGCTGACTCTTGCTGGATACCCAGTGCCTGCCAAAGCTGCTCTATCACTCCCCATCTCAGCTGGACAGGGGAGAGAAAATATAACAAAAGGCTTGTGGGTCAAGATAAGGACAGGGAGAGGTCACCCAGCAATTACCATCACAGGCAAAACAGACTTGACTTGGGGAAAATCAGCCAGCAAAACTACTTTAGTATGGGCTTCCCGAGGGGTCACAGCCTCCTTCAGGCAAGCCCACCTGCTCCAGCATGGGGCCCTCCGTGGGCTGCAGGAGGACAGCCTGTCTACCATGGTCTTCCCCATGTGCTGCAGGGGAATCTCTGCTCCAGTGCCTGGAACACCTACTCCCTCTCCTTCACTGACCGTGGTGTCTGCGGGGTTGTTGCTGTCACATTCTCACTCCTATCTCTGGCTGTGGTTGCACAGTAACTTTTTCCCCATCTTAACTGTGTTATCTCAGGTGCTACCACTGTTGCTGATGGGCTTGGCCTTGGTCAGTAGTGGGTCCCTCTTGGAGCCAGCTGGCATTGGCTTCTGCAGGGAAGCTTCTGCCAGCTTCTCACAGAAGCCACTCCCTGTAGCACCCCCCTTCTGAAACCTTGCCATGCAAACCCAATGCACTGCTTAACAGCCCCCTCTGCTCCTGCAGACATGCGAAGGAACCCTCTGCTGCAGTTACCTGCTGAAGAGCTGTGTGAGCTAAGGGCTTTTCAGGTTCCAGTATTCATCTGGTGCTTCCTTCTGGAGGCTGTTCCGTGTCTGTAGCTCAGAGGACTGCAGGCCAACACAGGGTGTGCCGGATCGAGTGACGTACTGTCTGGCATGGCTGAGGCAGTTTCAGTGAAACTCCTGTTGCTGAGACACTTCAGCTGACATCACCCCGTGCCATTGGCTGGCCAATATGCCACTTGGCAAGAACTGTGTCAGCACCAGAGCTCCCTGAGCTGCGGCCTGGGGCTTGGTGTAACATTGGTTGTGAGTGGGAATTTCTCTCAGCTCTTGGTAGGCTGCATCCCATGCTGTTACCGGGCAGAGCTTCTTTAAAAAAAAAATCAGTGGCCTACATCACCAGATCCAGCAGCATGGGCTGTCTTTAACTGTGGGAATATTCTTCTATAACCATCTTCACACCAAATAGTGCTTGGCATCCTGCTTCCCTCGTACAGTGATGCTGTGAGGATGAATCCAGTCAGTTATGTCAGGGGAGTCTACTTCCACAGCATCCAGACACCTCACAGGTATTTGATTATATCAATGTCTGTTTCATCAAACACCCTGAGAGACAAAATTTAAGTGGATGCTGTTCCTTTTTTAACACTTAATTTTTCTTTTATTACTTGGGTTAGAGCCTTTGTTGCAAACACAGCCCAAGCTGCCTTTGAAATCACTAATGTGACTGCACCCAGGTGCACCGCATTATCTCCCTTCTTTTTCAGAGAGTCTAGTTCTTTTTCTCCCTTGCCTCTTAGAGTGAGAAGCCTCTGGGGTGTTTTGCGGTACTACTGATGTTTAGCATGAAGGGGCTGAGAAACTGATGTATGCAACGATTAAGTCACTTGCACAAGGTCATGCGGCGAATCACTGGCGATGCCAAGAATAGCACCCCAAGTCTCCTGGCTCTCTCTAGCCCAACCTCAACACTACAGCCTGCCTTTTTCCTGGTGAGCATGATCTGATTCATAATGCAGCAGTTCTGCTGAAAGGCTGGCTACCTCTCTGTGAGCCGTCTCTGCTGCTGCAGAGAGAAGCCGTCAGGCTGAGGGAGCAGCAGAGATTGCACATGTCTGTAGCAAAAGGTCTAAACCCCAGAAATGGTGTTTAACAGCTTATCTCATCTACAGATAAGCTCATAAAATGAATTGACTGGTTAAAAATAGGTTTTTAAAGTTCTTGGCAAGCATCTCCAACTTTATATTCTTTGGTTTTTTGCTACAGAACAAAAATACCATTTCAATGTTTCTGATTCATGCTGGCTTTTTCTGGTCTTTCTGGAAAAGTACCGAATTATTGATGGGTGTTTTTTGCTTTTAATTGTGCTCTTGAGTGTTAAACCTATTCCTGCTATTTGCTTGCAGTATGTTTAGGCTATGTTTAGGCAAATGCAAATGGAAGTGGTTATTCAGTGCCTTTGGCACGCCGAACAGAATGTACGGAACTCCCGGGGCTTGTTACAAAGGCTCAGCCTCCAGCACTAACAAAGCCTGTGCAGTTAATAGCTAAAATATAAGAACTACCTGGGCTTGACAGAGGGAGTTCAGAGGATCTGGGAGGAGGATGGAGAATGAACTTGAGCTCAGATTTTTTTCCTGTGGGTTGGGTAAATGAAATAGGGGCTCCTGCCTGTGGATTGGTAACTTAGGGTGCTCTCAGGAGTGCCGTGCTCTGTGTGCCTGCGCTGCCTGTGATGCTGGGGCTGGGATGGGTTAACACCGTGGACTGGATCCTTTTGCAGCATGTAGTTTACCAATGGGGTTCTTGCCTGGCTGTATCAACACTCAGCTCAGTGTGTTCCTGAATCCATAATGGAGGCTTTCCTTCTACAAACACCACAGTCTTTGGAAGTGAAGCGAAACAGTGCAAAGCTGCTGCCTGCTGCGTGTCCATTGGCAGCAGCTTGGGATTTTTCAGTTGTTTGCCTTGTTACTTAACCTATTTTAAGCTCTGATGGAATAAGGGTGGCATTTGATCACAGTACTGGGCACAACTGTTTGGCGTTTATAACCTGTGTTTTAAACCAGAGGCTTTTTCCGTATATGCTTGTGTCTTCAAATAACTTTAGACTCATGGTTTTAGACTTATGTGCTCTTTTCATGGTTTTTGCTGTTGTCCTGTGAGAGAGCTCCTGACTTTCACTCAGGTGTTGTTTACTCAGGTGAGAACCCCCCAAAGGAGTGTGCACAGTGGTGACTGGGGGGGGGTGGGGGCATGCAGACTGAACAGAGTCTGCAGCCAGCCTCCAGACTGCCAGCCTCCACCTGTGATCTGGTTCTTGTGGTAGGAGTTAAAGATGTTTTTATCTCTGGGTTTTGTTTTTTTTTTTTTTTTTAATTGGATTTTTCTGTATCATCTCTACATTTGTGCCAGTGTCTTCTGATCTTGAGTGTGAGTAGGTGGCACACTACATGAAGACTTTAGTATCTAGCGCTACAGGACAAATCTCACCAGTAGTGGAAACTGTCAGCTCCTAAATACTGGCTCTGTTCATCTACCTCTAGTATGCTGAATGAGTGGCTTCCACTTTTTTTTGGTGTAAAATTCTCTTAAAACTGGTGCTGTGCACTTTACCCACAGCACTGAGAGACTTCTGAGAGCAGCTTGTCCTACAAGCTCAGTCCCTCAGCTTTTTAGTGGATTAGATACACAAGACTAAACTTCACTGCTAACCCTAAGTGTAATTTGTTCTATTACTGTGCCGAGCAAGGCAGAAGGGCTTGTTTCTTCCTGCAAGTGAATGTAGCCAGGAGATGAATGCTTGCCGTCTGGGAGGAAAACCAGAACTGGCAGTAATATGACGTCGGGGCTGGAGGAAAGAAAAGGGAAGCTCTTGGTTGAGAGGGCCAGAGTGCAGAGAGGATGGAGAAGCAGGTAGCAAAATGGCTGTCTTGGCTGTCTCTCCTTTCCCTATGCAATAATCAAAGAAACTCAGGAAAGTAAATTACCAAAGCTGCTGCTTTACGCTTGCTTCACAGGTAATCTTTGGGTGGTAAGGAAAGCCGTGGGACTTCTTACATGCTTTATTCCATGCAAGTGGTTATTGTGCAAGCTGATGCTTGATGCATGGAAGAAAATCACATTCTGCATGAAGTAAAATTACAGCTGCTGAAACCTCTGTGCTGTATATAATGTAGGTTAAAAAGGAAATTTGGAACAGCTGGTACATTACCATAAACTACAGTTTGTGCTGTTGGGGCCTAAGGGACAGCCTGTTACTGCAAATACTGTTTTCTCCCAGAAAACATTCACTTGAAGTAGAGGCAAGCTATAGCAATGCAGCCACAAATACAGGTACATAACACCCCAAAAGCCATGTATGCAGTCCCTAAAGACAATGCTGTTTGAACCAGCTTTTAATGAGAAATGTGAATAGTTTGATCATTTTAAAAAAAAACATAATGATATAGCTATTTAATTGCCTAAACTTAGAGTACAGTCAAATGAACCAACAGCGAACAGAAAAGCAAGTTTAAGCCATTTGTGGGAAGGGAAATGGCCTTTACTTCTGCCTCCTTCCTAGTATCCCCAATAGCATCCAGGACAGAATGTGCATCATGCACCCAGGAAAAAATTGAATGTCCCATGCCTGGGGGTATTTGAGGCCACAGCAGGCTCCTTGTGTGTGTCTCTTCCTCATGCTTTCGTAACCAGGTCTAGAAATGGGCTTGTGCTGTTAGGGAATCAGGCACGGTTGGGCATGTTGGTGGGGAGCTGCCTCATCAAGGGTCCCTCTCTCAGTGACCATGTGGAACAGGCACTGGGGCAAGGAGCTGCAGGTGTGCCTGGTTATGGCCCCCATTCCTGCTCCCCAGTCCCAGAGATGGGGTGGGCAGAGGGCTCTGTGCAGCCCCTCCATGTGGGGTTGGGGCTGGCTGCACTCCCTGTGCACCTGGGGAGCAAGCACTGTGCCAGGTCTGCAGCCACAGCTGAGGCACTGGCAGGTTGCTGCACCAACCTGGCCTCTGGGGTTGGTGCTTGGGAGCCTGCTGTAACTTGAGCTCAGACGACTGATTTGTTTTTTTCCCCATAGAACTCGGAAGGGTGAGGAGAGTGGTGCAGCTGTTGAGTGTGCGTTCCATGATTCCGTGCTCAGCAGCTTGCTGGAGGCGGCAGCGGGTCTCTGGTCAATGGTGCTCCAGAGCAGGCCACAGCCAAAAGTGAGCAGGCTGCCTCAGAGCAAAACACGGAGGGACTTTGAAGCTCAGAACCATTTAAGACAAGGTCATATCTCATCCTGGTTTTACTAAATCAAGATTTATTATTCCCCCCCGCCCCCAGCAGATCTTGTTCTTACACATTCTTCATTGCCATGTCCTTTCTGTTGTTTTCAGGTTTATGAACCTTTCTGCAGATATATTTGAAACGGCCAGATTCCAGCTTGGATCAAAGTTTGTAGGATTCAGTTGTGATTTCCAGTAAGGCTTCTTTATGGTGTTCCTAGTTAACATTATGAAGTCATAAACTTTTGTTTTGGGTGTTTGAAATGCCACAGGGATTTCCTGGTGAGGGTACCTTTCAAAAAGTTATTATGCTTTAGTGTTATGCTTTTTGCTTGTAACTTCCAAAACACCTTGTGTCCTGGAAAAAAAACTTTTTGCGAAGCTTTGAATGTATTTTCCAGTATTTCCTGGGCATGTGCCTGATCCAAACTCTGCTTTGGTGTGTATGTATGAGAAACTCAAACTCATAGCTTTCTGCATCTTGCTTCCATTTTTCACTTGAGCTAAGGGCCACAAAGCAGAAAAGCTATACAAAAATGGTAGCTTAAGATAGTGTCATATATGTACTTGGGAGAGCTGGTTGCCCTTCCTCTTTCTTGTCTCTTTACTCTGATGTTAATGGATTTAGATAGGAAACAGAAGACTCTTGTTTCCCTGATGCAGGCTGGCTGGCAGCTCCTCTTCACACTGCTGCTGGCAGCCTCTTCTGGCCCATGAGCTTCTGGCCCCAGGACAGCCTGCCTGCCCTGCAGTCACTGCAGCAGCTGACTGCTGGGTGACCAGCTTACTTTACTTAGAAGGTTGGGACATCCATAGGCTGTAACACGATAAACAGTGAGCAGCTGAACGCTTTGGAGCATACAAAGAACAACAGAGAGGCTGGATTTTGTTGCATTTTGAGCTCTAGCCATAGAAAGCAAAAGGAATACTGTAGTTTTCCTTATTTGTGTGGTCCTGATGCAGAGTATTGTGACTTGTAAAGAACTGTTGAAGCAAACAATGTGTGCACTGGTACGGGGGTAGAAATGTCTCCTGTCATGGAAAAGATGAACAAGCCCATTCTTTTCTGAGACCTGTGAGTACTGTCAGCATTACTGCTATTTTAATTTATGAGCTGCTGCCCTGTGTGGTATCCACACCATTGCTATGCATAGTCAAGTGTCACCTCTCCAGGAGTGGCATGAAGGGAGTCAGAGGGCACAAGCCCTCCCAGTACTCCCTTCACCTGTCTCCTGCTCTTCATGTTTTGCTGTACTGCACCCTGCTTGAGCCAAAGCAGGAGCAGGAGAGTGCAGACCAAAGGTTTCGGCTGAAGAGGAGGGCATGAAGGAATGGAAAACGTGGGAGTAGTTAGAGATGGTCAGGACACCATCCTTGGTGCCAAAAACCTTTCTGTAGCCATGGTCAGCACCCTGTGCCGAGGGAAGAGCAGGCCTTCAGAGGTATTCCCTGTCCTTCCTAGCTGGTGACAAGACTGGACACAGAAGCTTGTACGTTAAGCAGGGGGAGAGAGCCATTCCTTCCTCCTCATGCATGGAAGAACTTGGCCAGCCCTGAAAAAATCCATTCCATGTGTGACCCCTCTGGTCAGCACTGTGGGAGGCAAACCTCCTGCTCTGGCAAGCTTGGAGCAATGGTAGTGATAAATTTAGTCTGCAGCTCTGAGCTTTTTGAAGCTCTTGTTCCCAATCAGGCATGATATAAAAGCTGTATTCTACTGATGGATGATGCAGTATTGATAGGTGACGTCTCTGTAGGGATGAAAATGTCAGCTAAATTCTGCTGTTGGAGGCCTTACACACGTGGAACACAGCAGCTATGTTAGCTGGAAGCAGCTAGAAGACAGAACTATCAGACTCTTGGCTTCTGATCTGGACAACTCTGACCAGGAAGCACTGAAACATTAAATAGAAGAACTTGCAGGTTCTTCTTGAGGTTATTTTTTTTTCTTGCTACCATCAGAGGCAAAGAGGACCGTATTTTTCTGGAGCATACAGTGAAAGCCCTGGATGTGTTTGCCATTGCTGTTCATCATTTGCCATTAGTGAATCTGAGGCACTTGAGTCTTTTTCTATCAAAGAGGGAAGATGGCCTGATTGTCACTTCTGTAGTCATCACTCAAAAGCACTGGTGAATCATCTTGAGCCAGCAAAAACCCCTTGCAGTGGATGTCAGTGGGTATACAACCAGAGAGCCAAGGGACTTGTAGTGTTTCCTTCCCTGGGAGCAGAAGCTGTTCCCTGCCACTCTCAGGCACCGGGAGTGGCTTTTCCCTGGACTTGATGGATCCTTAACATCAGCAGAGTTGTTCTGTCTCCACTCAGTTTGCTCCTTATTATCCAGCTTGCTCAAGCAGGGATGCACCCAAAAGCTTTCTACAGCTTGGTATCTTTGAAAGTCTCCTGAAGTACATGGACCTGATAGTCTTGGAAGAGAAGTAGTGATTCAGTGGGGAAGTTGGCAAAGCCTGCTTGTACTTTGTATTAGAGCTTGTTCTTCTGTGTGTGCATGCACTCATGCATCTCCTCTTCAGCACTTTATCTCCCTCTTCTCTTTAGTGCTTTATCTTACTTCTGCTCTTTAGTACCCATTATCTCTTGTCAGCTATCTGCATTACAGGGTGTGGGACACTATTTAGGAGGAGTGCTGTGAATGAACCTTATCTGTCATCTCCAAGAGAGCTGCGCATGTGCGGGTGATGCGTTTCACCTGAGTGTGCTTTTCCTAAGGCAGTATAAAATATATACATGATCTTGCTGCTGGCTGCTGTAGCACATCACATACTTTCCATCTCTGCTTGGGTTGTTCTTAGGCAACTGAAGCTAAGTAATCTGGCTACTGTCTGTCTGCAGTTCTAACATCCTGATTCGCTTTCCTCTATCATTCATTAACGGGTGAATACCTTATGCAAGCGCTATTGATTAGCTTCACAACCACCTGTCTGTAAATCATTTTCCATCTCTGGTTGTGAGTAATATCTGCATGCTTTGCTCATCTTCCACATAAAGACCCTGGCTCTCCTGTTTCTCAGCAGCGTGGCTGCAGAAATTATGCAGGGGTCAGGCTGGAGTGAGTAAGGCAGACTCTGTCCTCATGTGGTTTTATCATCTTCAGATACCTGAAGTAACCAGAGAAAGTGGCTGGTGTCCAGGATATGCAAATGCAAGTGTGTGACAAATGAACCAGGTGTCTGATTTTTGGTGAATGAAGTAAAGCAGTTGTACTCAACCAGGCAGTGTGACAGGGAAGGGTCCTCCTGTGTTTCCAAGGCCACAGACAACTTGTCTGCTAAAATGGAAGCCTGGTGAGCAGAGCCCAATCGGATTTTTGTCTCCAGTGCAGCATTATTGCTTGTGGACTGCTGCCCTCGGCCTGTGGTTGCAAAAGATGAATAGTTGGCAGGAAGGCTGCAAGAATGTGCTACTTAAACATACATTGCCTAATGGCTGTCTTCCCAGTGCCCAGATGTATGGCTTGCTCTAGGACGCTGGGACCTCCCTCTCTGCTGCAGTAGACACTTCTATTATTAGCTCAGTGGCAGCTTTCCATATGCCAACACTCGTGACTGCAGGACTGTTTAATTTTCACTTCTCTGAAGTATTTAATTTGTCAGCTGTTGGCTTCTATTCATTAAAGACCAAACCTCAAAGTCCTCACCTAGATTTTTGCTCTGTTAGTGCTGAAGCATGGATCCTATCTAATGAACAGACTGTTATACCTATGCAGAATCAGAGGCAGGATAATGTCTTAAGACATCTGGGAAGTCAGTGACTACTTGCCTAATCAGTAGAAAACCCCAGTCTTCAGAAATGGGGGGGGTCTAGTCTCCCTTCCTCTGTTAACCTCTCTCTAGAGAAATGAAAAATCAGTTCTGCTAGAAGTGCTGCTGCTCCTGTTTCAGCGCCTGACGGTGAAGATGTGGTGCGCAGTTACCAGTGCCGGTCTGCAGGTGCTGGCACTTCTCTGGCGGCTGAGGATAGCTGCTGCTGTGAGATAATCACCCAGCAATTCACTGCTGGGGGCCTCTCTTTAATTATTGAATGCCAGAATAGATATATATTGAATTACCTTGCTGGCAAATATCATCTTCAGCATCTCGTGTAACTCTACAATATTCTCTGTTTTCCTAGTTGCATAATGTGAAATCTTCTTCAAAGAATCTTGAAAAAAGTCAAAATATGGTTTTATGTATTGCTTATATAGCAGTATGTGTTTTCACAGAATAACAAGTTGTAGACTGGCTTTGAAGATAGCCTTCCCTGGCAGCCAGTAGCATGCGATTACTCTTGTTTAGTCAAGCCTGCCCTTGGATGTGCAGCAGAATGAAGCAGGATGTGCATTATCAAACCAACCAACCAACCAAAAAAAAAAAAGTAACCTAATTTTGCTCTCACTTCTCTGAAGTATTTAATTTGTCAGCTGTTGCAAAAGATCTGGCTAACGTGTCCTGAGGAAACTGCAACCTGTAGTCCTGGTCCCATGGCATGCAATGCTGGGAAGGCCACCTGTGTCCCTGCGGACTCCTGCTGGAGTCACTTGCAGGAGCACATGAAGACGGGGGGGGAAGAAAGAAAATGGGTATTCACATTTGTAATTTCTCCCAGCTGGCTGAGATGCAAGTAAATGCCAGTGTTCCCCCTCATCCCTCCTCCTCTGTCCTGCTGGTACATACAGATTGCAGGCGTTAGGTCTGCAAGCAGTGGTTGAGAAATTGGCCAGGGATCCCTTGACCTTCAGTTCCTGTAGAATCCTCTGGATAATGTCTTCAGTGCTCACAGACATGAAACAATTTTTATATACATTCTCTCTAAATGTGTCAAGAGAAATTTGTCATTCCTTGCTTTTAAGAGAAAATAAAGTGTGTCTTATTTCCCAAACTGTGCTGAACCCCATGTAATCCTGGCAACAATTTACAAAAGAAAAAAATATTGTACAATCCTGAAGTGGAAGGAAAGGCAATACTGTGGTTAATCAAACATTTTGTCACTTGCAAGTTTCAGAGAATTCTGTGCCTGTGGATGATGTCAGGCAGGCAGCCGTGGAGCCCGAGAGCCCTCCTTTGTAACCACTATGGTATGTCACATGCAGCAGCCCTAGCAGGTGCTGACAGAATAATTACAGTGCTCGAATTTGTAATACTGCAGGCATTAATGGACTCCTGAAGCTGGTGAAAGGAGAGCTCCATCTACCGTTGTACAAAGAGAAGGCAAAAATAGCTAGAATGGCCTTCTCCCACACACTGGAAAACCACCGGATACCACCATGTACTAATCCTTTACTTTTTTTTTTTCCTTCTATCTTTTCCTCCCTCCTTCTTCCTGCTGTGGCTTTTGGAGCCCTCTGCTTCAAATCCAGTTCCCTGCGTTGTGTTCTGTGCAGGTATGTGTTTGGGGACAATTCCTACTTAGCCATCCCCAAGCAGGCAAGGGAGACAAAGGATTTGAACACAGCAGCATGGAAACTAAGTGTCCTTTACATGCACAGGTGTAACTCGGGAGCAGGACTAGATGCTGACCCCAGTTTCTACTCCACTTCCTTGACAGGTGGGAGTTCCTTCTCTAAAATGTGTTGAATGCAGAGATTTCTGAGGGCTGCAGGCAGCACTTGCTTTAGAGCTACAGAAGCAGGGAAAAGGTCTAGATAGCACCTGGTCCTGTGGGCTTATGCTTGATTTTTATTCTTTTTTTCTGGTATTACTGAACTCAATGTATCTTAGATAACCCAGGTATTCCTTGTGTCAGTATACAAGGTGTTTATACGAGAACTGAGCCCTGCACAATACCTGGATCACTTTTTTATCAAGCTTGGGGATGCAGTGAGGGATGTGAGCCCTGAACCAAGGTCTAGATGTGAATTCTGCAAGTAAATTCCATCCTCAATAGTTTCAGCTAAAATCTTACTCTTTGACCTTCTGATCATGCTTTTAATTGTGGTAGTGCAAGTTTAAAACTGAGGGGTTTTTTGTTTGTTTGTTTTGTAATAGGCCGAAATAAGACCTGCTGTTTAATCATCAGTTGTGCTATTTCCTCCCTCCTTGCTGTTGCTGTTAGAACTAAACAATGTGTTTAGTTCTAAAAAATCCAAAGATTTCAGGATTTACAACACTTGTAAAAAGTGCTAATTTTTCTCTTTGAGAGCTTTGCTGATAGTGAAAACATGTTGTTATTCTGTGCTTGCAGGGAACATCAGGAGTGTCTGAATTCTTAGATTTCCACAGAAAGCTTAACTGATAGTTGCTCTGCACTGATGTCAGGAAGAGTTTGTGCTTCTGTTACTTAACTGTGAGAGCTCATCTGAAGTTACGTGAGCAGATGTTTCAGATTTTGAGTTCAGCCTGGCAGAACAGAGAGAACAGTCTAGTTCTCAGCATTTTTCCATCTTTCATAGTGTAACCGCAACCTCACATCTCCTAGGTATGCTCTCGGGAGGTATATCTCAGGACATACCACGCTTCCTGCAGATATTTGCAATCCCTTTTCTGCCCCTGCCCCTCGCCAAAAAAATTCAGCAGTGATTTTTAAATTTTATTTATAACTGGATTTTGCTTTACTATGAAATTGAAATGCAAACTCCTTGAAAGGAAAAGGAAAGATACACTTTTATCCAGCCTAGTACTTCTTGTTTGGTATTGTATTGAGTAAAACGAGTAGATACATGGTTTTGAGTATCCCAAAAGTCATAGAGGCCAGGACCTGAACATTATATTGATGCTGGCTTTGGCTATATATGTGGTGGCTTTTGTGTCAGACCTACATACACGTATTTGTATGTGTCTGACTGCTTTGAAGTGAGACTTTCCATGGATACAGGACCCATTGAGGACAGTGCAAGTAACAGGAAAATATAATTTTTCAAGTTTTCCTGACTCTGATAAATGTGTTACTAGCATTGCATTTTCCTTTGTGAAATGACCCAGTGCTGCCTGAGCAGATTACATAGTCCTTATGTTAATTAACTCTGTACTTCCCAATCAATAATCTGTAATTTCAGAGTGTCACACCTGTTTGCTCTACATGTTTAGAGTTTTAATGTATGGAGCTGCAACTTTCTCTGTAAAACTGTAACAAACAATTAAGCCCCCCAATAACACAGAAGTCATCCTCTGCTTTCCACATCCTGGTGCATGTTACACGGCCAAGCAGTCCTGTGCGTAGCAGCTCGTATGTATGCAGCAAGAGAAAAAATCAAAAGAAACATAAAATACTGCTCAGGACACAGCTGTCAACAATTAAGCTGTGTGAGGCTTTGCTAACAGAGGTTATGAAGAAGCCCATGGAAATCTGAAACAGCTTTCAAAAGAAAGCACTGAAAATATATGCCAGAAACAGAGGAATAGATTGCAGATGGCAAATATATGTCTCCACAGACTGTCAGGGAACAATTTGGTTTGACAAATGGTTGTGATCTACCATGGAGTTGTGCAGAAGATGAACCAACAGACTGCAGAGTGGCATGTACAAAAAGAATTAAGCAAGACTGAGAATGCCTGACACTGACTTTTATGGGAGAATTCACCCCTATATTCAATGGCCAGATCCCACAGGCTGCTGGGTGATGGAGGACCCTCTGCTCCCACAAACAGTGTGATTGAATTTTTATACCATGCTTGTCATCTGTAAACCCTCAGCATGTATTTTAAGAAGGAAGATATGGTGTTGTTCACCCATGAACTGGGGCATGACAGTGAAACGGTCCATTAAAGGCTGGAGATTGAGTGGTGGTACTGGAAAGATGCGTCAAAGCCTCCCAGCCTTTGGCATGATCCCTGTGGGGCTGGAGGAGATCAGGTCTGTAAGCAGTGAGTGAAGAGGTAAAATACCAGGGAAGCTCTCACAGCAGCTCTGGCCCCAGCACCCTGGTGGACCATGTTGGGTGGCAGTCCCTGTTTTTCTGCAGAAGCAGGCTGGGCAACCACATAGCTTGGACCAAAACAGCATGAGTTTATACCTGGTTTTGCCACTGACCCCTGCAGCTGAGCTGCTGACTAAGCGTGTCCGTGAACAGCCTCTTGGAAGTTGTGAAAACTTGGTGACTGGAGGAAGCAAAGCTAAAGGGCTGTATGTATTCCCTGAGGCTGCTGAAGCCCATGTGGCAGAGCTGTCCCTGTCCTCAGAACAACCTTGCTTTGGATGGGAAATCTCTCAGGAGCAGGAGCTTGGAAGGCATTAATTGATCATAGGCCTTCACTTACATGGGAGTGGGGTCAGGCTATGGACACTATGAAGTCCCTGGAAGTTTGCTTCTGCCGCAGTAGCACTTGTAGCTTGGTCCCTGAGCTTCCCAGGGCTTTTGGCACTGTTCAGCCTGGAGAGCAGCTCACCCTTTCCTTGGTCAACTGTTTCTCTCAGAATGTATTTGCTGGAATCTCCTGAATTAGTAATTTACTTGACTTTTTAATGCTGCAGACTAAATTTTGCCCATGGTAGGGCAGCCCATTAATGACAGAGGGTTTAATAAGTCTGGAAGTTTCCAGGTCTTAAGACAAGGCTCTGGACTTGTCCATGTTGCTGTGCTTGAGGAGGATGTGAGGGCGGTGGGAGGTGATGATCTGCAGGGCTGCAGCAAGTAGGTCTGAAGTTGCATCTAAAATAGTTGAGCTGTGACACTTTCTCTTGACAGAAGTGGTAAGAGAGAGGCCATAGACACTTCCTTTCTGTGATTCAGAAACTTGCAAATTTTCTTTTGATTCACACCTTATAAGTAAAATCAGCCTGTGCCTTGCTGATGCCAAACCTTTTCAGAGCAGAGATATTTGTACAAAGGAATTTAGCAACAGAAATGGAATTCGCTCGTGGATCAGATTACTGTTATTTCTGGCTGGAAGCAGCACCAGAAATACTTGCAGGGATTTCCACTTTGCCTTTGGAAAGTTGTGTGTATTGGTGATAGAAAAGGAGCTATTTGGGAGGATAATTCATATAGGTTAAGAGACTGGGAGGGAGATGAGCCTCATGAGGCTGTCACAGCTGTGAAACGAGTGCTTAGCTTTGTGTTAAAACATTCAATCACTTTTGAAACGGAGAACTTCAGCTGTTGTTGTCGAGAATGTTGTGACATGGGCTGCAATTGCTGCTGCTCAGGAGATGTTTCCAGCCCAAAGTCTAAGCTTTCATTCAAAATGCAGCTCTTTATGCTGATTATGCCCTGTCGTCCTGGAGAGTTGTCAGACATCTTCCTGTGTGTGTGGACTCTGCAGATGATACTTAATGAAGAGAAATGTTTTGATGGTGGTTAAAGTGGCAATGGTTTGTGGCACTGACAAAGGTGATGTTACCTTGAAACATGAATTTACCCATCAGCTGGGAGCATCAGTCAAAAAAAACACCTGTTTAAAATGCATGCTGGTCACTGGTCTACCTTTTGTGGCCATCTTTAAGTAAAGCCTCAGTCATCTTGGCAATGCTCTTGGGGACAGAGGTGTCATCTGAACCTGGGCTCAGAGGCTGGCAGCCTCAGGCAGTCCAACAAGGGGAGCGGAGCAGGATGCTGGGGGAGGTACAAGTCCCAGGCACCATGGGCAGTGAGATGTCGTGTTCCCCTCCAGATGCCAGGATGGAGCAGACATCTCCAACGGCATCAGACGCCTGCGGTAGCTGAGGACAGCCATAAACTGAAGACTGTTAACAAAGAGGTACCCGATTGCTCGTAATACACATGGACAACTTTTAGAATAAAGTCAGAGTCCTCTGGTTGTAGCCCTAAATGCTGACAAAAATGGTGGAATGACCGGATGTCTATAGTACAACAGAGAAGGACATCCTTATTCCTGGCAAACTGAGAATTCCTAAGCAAAGGCTATTAAAACATTTTACTTAGTCATTTAATGGTGGAAGTATGTGGTTAGATTGCTTTACTCCAAAATATTTCAAGTGAAGTCATACTAAGCAACATGGTTTTGAGGCCATTTTGGCTGTTTCTTCATTCTGCTGGATGGACTGTGCACAAAGCAGTGGATCGCCATGAAGTTGAATGTTTTGGCTCTTTGGAAATGCATGTGAAAGGGATCAGCAACATATGGACTTGGTGTACCCCTGGGCATGACTGCAGGAGCCTGGGAACATTTCGTGCCTGCAGCAAGTGTAGGAAGGAGGAGGAGGAGGAACGACTGACCAGCTGCAGTGAGCTGAATCACATGGCTGCTCGTCGTACTGGGAGCAGGAGCAGCACTGGAGGGGCCCAGCTGTGCTGGCCTGGCTGTGCAGGTGGGTCCTTACCACAGTCAAGGTGAAGAACAGGTCTTGTATCCTGCTGTTTCCCATCTACCATGTTGCCCCAGGGAACATCTGGACCAGAGGATGCAAATAAAATTACTGGCCAGACCAAAAGTAAGTCAAATGTGAGGAAAGAACAGAAGAGTTACTGGTTCAGAAGCTCAATGCTGTCAGTGATCAGAGGCTTCAAGTGCAAGTGGAGGCGGGAGCACCCTGTGGCTGTTCCAAATGTACCACCATGAAGAGATGTATTTATGGCTCAGAGACTCCAAATGCTGTACAGAATAATGAACTAAAAATAAAGCTGTAGCAATTTAGCAGAGATTGCAGGTAAGCCCACCACAGGCAGAAGGGCGTACGCAGAGCACTTGCACTGAAAGCCTGTAAGAGTCTACACATTGCCATACACTTCCCAGCAGGTATCCAACACATTTTTCTCTCTCTGTGATAGAAACAGAGCAATTGCTTAGTTCTTCAGTGTTAAGACTTTGTGGCTGTAATAGCAATGTGTTAGGAACTACAGGTCTCATTCTGGATCTTAAGGAACAACCCCCTCAACTTGTAAATAACACATACAATTAAACCAGGTACCTTTTTTACTGCTTAAAAACGTGTGGTGTACCCGGAGAGGTCAATAGATTTTTGTTGCATGCCTTAAAAGAAGACCTTCTGATTTACTTACAACATGTACTCGTAGAGCCTGGGCCTGTTTTCCTCTTGACACCCTGGTCTGGTGTTTAGCAGGAGATGCTTTCACTTCCTTACAGGAGCAGAAGCAGCAGCACAACCCTGGCATCACTTCCAGACTTACCAGCACATAGGACCAAGTAACACCACACAACTGTGTCTCATGTCCCTACTACTCTCTTAACCTGCAGCTATGGATACCACATAAGAAAGTGGTGGCAAGAGGAAACTTGCCTAGATCTGGGTGAGATCCCGCTTCTTGAAGAAAGAAGTAGTCTTGACAATAGTATTAATGCAAATCTATGCTTATTGCCTTTCAGTCCATCTGTTAACTAGCTCTTTGTTATCATGCAAAGAACTAATTGTACAACATTGTCCAAGAACTACAGAAATCTGAATTTTTTTTCTTCAATATTTGCTTAATGCCAGTGGACCAGAACTGCATCCCAAAAATAGTAGTGCACAAAAAGGAAGCAACTTCTAGCAGATGAACCAAGTTCCTGCTTGAGAAATGATGTGTTGCACTGAGCTAGCTGTCCTGCAGAGCAGAGGACTTGGAGTGGGAATCTTCTCTCGGGCTTGACAGTAGGACAGCTGATGAGACTCTTCCAGCACACACCTAATGTGTGTGCTCATGTGTGTGCATCCCCCAACCTAGTCCTTCTCGGAGTCTTGAATTCTCATTTTTGTACAGCCCATGTAAATAAACAAATAGAGCTTTTCCCCTCTCAAATGAGGCAAACTCTGAACTAATGATGTCTCTCTTAATTTCAGTGTAGAGAAGGTTAGTGTGTAACTGGCAGTGTGACTTCTCTTGTGTCTGTCTTTCCTAATCTTCTGTCATTATCCTGCACGTGTTTTTATTTGCCCGTTTCTAATGGACTGTATCTTGTGTGTGTTCCTGCGCTGGTGATGGTTAATGATGGTTCCCATGCCCCAGCATTGAATATGATATCCCATTTTTATAGATGCTGATTTGTGGACATGCAATCTCTTTCCAGGTCTATTCCTACCTCAGTAACTGCTGGGAAGAGTGAGAGCCATGGCAGAGGTGTCAGATGGGCTCCCTGTGTGCGAGGTGTGCCAGCTTACCAGGGCTTTTCCACAGGGAAAAGCATGAATGGGAGTTGATTTTGTGATTATTTTAGTCAAGAAAAATCAGTGGTATGAACTGCTGAACCATCATCAATGTCAGTGACTGCAGAGCTCAATTAAGCCTCTAATTTTAGTTTCATGCTGATGATATTGTCAGATCTTTCTTTGAAGCAGGTGATGCAGTTTTAGACACTGCAGCTGCTTTGAGTGGACTGTCTAGTTCCTATAACCCGACACCCAGCAGGAGTATCAGTACAGCATTTGGAAATGCTTTAAAAGGCAGCCCTGGGCTTTTTATATTGGTTGTATACTGCCACCCTGCTGTCACCACACTGCCACTGCCCTGCTGCTGCTCCACCAGGACCCACGAAGGCATCAGCCCTCGTGTGGCACAGTCTCACCTAAGTCATGGCCAGCCCTCCATTTGGCAAAAGATAAAAGTTTGCTTAAGACAATTATATTAGAGCTATCGAATTCACAGATCTGAAACAGGAAGGCTGCCAATTTTGAGACACTATAGATATGTGCTGCTCTGTCCCCCCTACCTGTGAGCAGTGAGGAAAGACACAAGTGTCCCTTTGGCTGTAGCCACCAGCAGGTCTCTGTTGTGTGAGCCCTGGGACATGCAGGATGGGAGGGTGTCAGAGTAAGGGACAGCAGCGGATCCAGCTCCCTCCTGCTCCTGGTGTGGTCCCATGCCTCCTGAGGGGCTGTTGGCACTGCTGAGAGTGGGAATTTCCACTGTGACTTTGCTTCGTGACATCACATCTGTTTTCAGATATTTCTGCACGCCTCCGGTCTCCTCGTCACACATGAATCTTAAGCTAGTGTAAAGGCTGTGCCTGGCAGGGCAACCCAGGCCCTCTAGAAAACACCTGAACATGGTGGGTTTTGGAGCACAGTGGAGAGGCTTGTCCTTCTCTGGAAGGTACTGAACATGTAGATGGCGGCGTATGGGAGACAAGTGCCAGGAGTGCTCAGCACCTCCATCCATCAGAGCCATGGGATGGGAAAAACTTGCAAAAATGTGTAGAAGTTAATTTTAAACCTAGTATTTGATGTCAGTGAGCTGGACACACAGCATGGGGTTTCTGACTTCAAAGATTGATTGCATTGAAATGCTGCTGACACAGACCAGCTGAGCTGTGTCTGCAGAGAAACTGCAAATTTCCAGTGAATTTGCAGGTAGGAGCACAATGTTGCGTTGACTGTTAGCACCAGCTTTTGCTTCTCTGTGGCGCTTTCAGCCGTCTTGGAGGATGCATGCATGGGCCAGAATCATAGAATCATTTAGGTTGGAAGAGACCCTTGGGATCATCAAGTCCAACCATCAGCCCTACTCTACAGGTTCTCCCCTACACCATATCCCTCAGCACCACATCTAATCTACTCTTAAACACAGTCAGGGAGGGTGACTCCACCACCTCCCTGGGCAAGATGACAAGAAGATGACAAGAGTGCTGTAACAGGTTTTCCACAAAGGAGACCAAACTTTCTGAACCTTCAAAAATCTCTGGTGGCTTCTGCTATTTCTGAGATAGGTCTAAGATGGTGGTCACATGTGAGTCCTTACAGTTCCTCTTGAAGATCTGATGGCTTTGTTTCCAGGAGAAGAGTCTATCTGAGCATTATTTGTGCTGGACTTAACTGCAAACAAAATTGCTGCTCGGAACTGACTGCAGACTCTGTATGGCAGCTCGTGGTATGTAACACAGCCCTGTCAGTGGATGGATAATCCCCCATCCTTAAATATACTTTCTATTTTTGTTGGCAGGGTACAGACTTCTAGGGATTTTACCAGACATAACACTTCAAAAGCACCACTGAGGAAACATCTATGCAAATCTCTATTTCAAAATTTCTTAACTACCTAATGCGAGTGGGCAAATACGTTGCAGCTTGTTAGGGCTTAAAGTAGAGAAATGTTCAAAAGTAAAAGGAAAATATTTGGAGATTATTTTGCTATTATCACACAGTCCTGGAAATTGTATCAACTGAGGGGATGTACCAATTGATCTTGTGGCTTCATTCTCTCTAGTTAATTTATTTTTTGTGTTTACTGGAATTGCAAGGTACCAAACCCCTTACTGACATTTCTCATGAATTGACAGCCTGTGCCCTGCTCCTGTACAGCCCCTGGTCATGGAGCTGTTGCTGGCCTTGGGACCCCTGCTTGGGGTGGGGGTGTTGAAAGTGGTCCCTGAGCTCCGCTGCTGCTCAAGGGGCTGCTGAATGCCTCTGAGCATGTTTCCCATGCCCTGATGAGCCCCACCAAGAGCAGGATTTTCCACCTGCTGAACAATGATATGCAGAGCTCTGCAGCCTTGGCTTGCTAAATATACTGCACGATGGAAGTGACCTGGTGGGATCACTATCCATCATTGGCCCTGCCTGTATTAGCAGGGTTTTTTTTTCTAATACAGCTGCACTGTGAACTCGATTCATATTAGCAGGGTGCTAAGAAGGTAACTCACTGCAGGCAAATTTTCTCACCTCATTAAGATCCATAGGACTGCTGATTTCCTTTCTTGGGTGTGGATCAGCCTGTTGTAACAGAAGTCCTTGTGCAGCACAGGGCACAACCAGAGTCAAGCCATCCCACCAGCTGGGTAGCCCCAAATGTGTTCTGACAGGGCTTACAAAGGTTCACAGAGGGCTGCACCAGTGCTCTTGTATGTGCACATTCCTCAGATTTGGCCTCAAGTTCTTCTGGTTGTGGCGCTGCTACCCAAAGACGCTGAAGAGCCGCATCTGTGCAAACACCGGCAGCTGAGTCTCAGGTTTCCTCCTCTTCCTCACAGTTGTTTGCAAAAGGCAGCTAATGGCCTTAGTGGAATCAGATGCTTTGTGAGTTTGGGGAAAGAGAGACCTAGGGTTGTACCCCCTCAGTTCTGTAACTGTATATTGGACTCTGTTTAGACTTTCTGTTGTTTGTGTTCTAAAGAAATTACCTTGAAGTGAAATTACAGATGAATGAAATCAAGTATCTGTCTGATGAGACATTTATGCAATTTCTATTTGTTTTCATCTCAAAACCAAATTAATTTTTTTTTTTTTTTTTTTTGTGGGAAGAAAGCTCCAAACAAGAGTCAGGAATGTCTTTATTTAAGTGAAACATTTCAAGGTTCCCAGACTCAATAGTGTTCAGTTTGAACCAGCTTCAAAGTCAATTTCCACTTGAAGTCTTTTCCCCCTCAAAATGCATTTTTCAGCTAATACCTCAGGAACCTGAATCTCTCCAAGTGTCGGGCTCCCCAGGGAGAGGTCAGCAGCTCCCAGAGTGTGTTGAGCAGATTGGCCATCAGGACATCTGCGTTGTGTTAGGGGAAACATGATCTTCCTGGAGACTCTGCAGCTCTAACAGCCGATGAGTAAGGAGATGGAGCGTAACGTTTGCTTGAACTGACGCATAACAGACCATTTCAGAATAAAGGAAAAAATATACAAAATATACATTGAAATACATTGCTTCCATTTTCTCAGCAAAGAGAGGAACCTTTCAGGGAGATAAAAAAAGTTTTCCCACGCCATTTTGTAGCAACCATTGAAGGTGCTGTGTCACTCAGTAATGGTAGGGTAGACTGGTAACCATACCAGAAAGTTACAGTGGAGATTTCCTTGGGTTTTGACATTTGAATCCAGAAATCTGGCTTTCTCTTACACTGACTGGTGCGATCACCACAGGCCTGGCTGTAGCTAATGGAATTAAATGGGAAGCTTGCCAGAGACTCCAGCTATCTTGGTTCAGTCATTAGCACAAAAGCAGCGTAAGGGTTAGCTGCTGTTTGCTGTCTCAGGTGTTAATGGTGACACCAGCCAACAAGTCAAGCTCTCATCAGAAGCAGTATATTCTGGAAGAGACAGCAGCCTTTCTGACAGAATTTTTTAAAATGCAAGTATTCATCATTGGAATAATTTTATTTCTCACTTTGAATAGCTTAATGTGTTTCATATGCTCTCTCTTTGCAGTTGGCAACCTGCTCTCGCGTTTTATGGGGCTTTGTGAACTGGTGAGGCAGATTTACTCATCTTTCTGACTGACAGCATTTCTGAAAGACATTCATGGCTGGCTCTGCCGGGCCCCTTGGAGAGCGGTGAGCGATGCGGAAGGTGAGTGATCCAGCTGCCAGGCTGAGTCACTGCTCGGGAGCGCTCACTGCTGTTGTGTGAACTTTGCAGGGAGGGAAGGAAGGAGTTGGGCTTTTTGATTCTGAGGGAAAGTGATTTGACAAACAAAGAACAACAGATTCAACTCCTGTGGGAAGAGGGGGCTTTTGCCATTTTGTATTCTAGATGAGAAATTCTGGTCCTGAAAGTCTGTACAATTACTGAGGAAGCAGTGAGAAAAGTAACATCCTTGAGGGCCCCAAGAGACCCTCTAGCAAATCAAGGCATACTTAACATTCCTTAAATACTTCTTAAACAAGGGAGGGGGGGAATCCAAACTTGTTCCTACTCTGGCTCACCAGCATTTCAGACCTCTGTTCTGTTTTATAAATAAGCAAAACAGGCAGTAAAGCAAATTTGTGAAGAATCTCTTTGTGACAGGCTTTGTGCTTCACACAGAGAAATGTGTCCTGGAGGGCTGCATGTGTCCCTGCAGGGTCCCAGAGAGCAGAGGTGGCCACAGTACCCATGTCTCACCTGCAACTGTACCTGCTCTCTGTGGCCCACCTGGAAGTCAAGCACAGCTGTGTTCTTGGGCTTGGGAGCACTAATTAACAAGCACAACCAGTGACAACAGTACTGCATGAACTGCTGAACTCAAACATTTCCCGTCTGGGGTTTATGGGGGGTGATTGCAGCTGGGCTATAAACTTAGGCTTGGGAAGTGCTTCAGAAACAGACCAGCTGTCCCCATAGCTGGAGCAGTTTCTAATGCTGCTGGGTGTCAGCCCTAAAGCCTTTCAAGCCTTTCTGGGTGAGTCTGAACCCTGAGTCTTTTTGGTAGTGAGGTCCTGCCAGGAGCCAGAGGAGCTGTGGCTCCTGTGTGCCAAAGCTTGGTCCATGCTGGGCTTGGCCCGCAGTGGTGAGAATAGCCAGGAGTGGTTCCACATCAGACCCTCGACCTGGGTTTCTTTAATGGATTCATTCTTCCATAAACCACTTCTTAAAAGGCACTACTCTGTGCAAAAGGCTTTGCAGTGACACTGTGAGCCCATGATTTGCAATAATAACCTCAGTGCGTTCTGAATGTTGTGAAAAGCCTTTTGCTTTAGGGAGTAATTTTAAACTCATTTTGAGGGGTCTTAAAGATTTCTGAACTTCCAAACTAAATTCTTGTGATTGAATATTTATTGCTGAACTCAGCATGAAATAGAGAACAAAGTCTAAATCCAGGGATGCTCTTGACTTTAGCAGTAAACACTGACAGGATTTTTAATATATACTGTATTTTAGTAGTGAATGCGTAAAATTCTTCTTGTGTTTTGCATCCTCGGGTCTCTCTTTCTCTGCTGCAGTTAGCCCTAAATTCTGCATTGGAATGAGAACATGCAGAGATCTAAGACTTATAAGCTTAGCCTAGATTGGTCTAATCTATGTTTTGTAGAAAAGTATAGATATTTTCTGGCTGTGCCATGGAGTCTTTTCTCTTTTGCCCTTTAATGTACAGTTCTATCTGCCTGTTAAAAAAAAAATAAAAATGTAAAGACCACAACAACCAGTGCAGTAAGTCCAGCAAATGTAGCAGACAAAGGAACCTATTGCTGGTACTACGCAGTGCCACACTGCTCTGTGAAGGCTGGCACAGCCACCAGCATGGCATGCAGTGTCCTGCAGCAGGCTGGTGGTGAGGTCAGGAGCTGTGGCCACAGCAGCAATGCTCTGACACGTCAGGCTGGGTTATACCATCCTATGAGCCTACGGAGCCATTCTGCTTGGGTCTCTTCCACAGGGGATCAGAGCACCAGATTGACTCTGCGCAAAAAAGCCTGTGAGAGGCTGAAGGTCCCAGCCCTGCAGGGAGGTCCACAGTGTGGCAGATGGGCTTTGCTTTTGTGGGAGCCTTTTTGTTACTGAGCCTATCACCATAGACTGAGCCAGCCTGTTTGATCACCACCTCCATTATAGACCTTTCATGTGCAGGAGGAATGGTTGCCTCTTTCATTCGTTCTTGCACGACTTTAACAGCACTCAACTCTCACCTAGTTAGATGCTGCCTAGTTAGATTTCAGTCCATTCTGTCATTGGAAAATTGTTGATTCTCATGGATAAGTCAGAATTAATGTTCTGTGGTGGCAGGAGTAGGGTTCAGAACAGGGTCAGTGTGGTGCTGACTGACAGCCTAAGGCTATGGGCCTTCACCTGGGGTCCAGCCTGCCAGGACTGCTACAGTTTCCAAGGCACAGTTGTTAATTTCTCATATACTCTGGAGTATTATCAAGAAATTTAAATATACAGGACTTAGGCAAATCAGAAAAACCACAAAATGCCTTTTGTACTGTTTGACAAAATCACATAAATGTTTCTTTCATGTAAAATATCCTTGGTGTTTTGCTGATTCCAAAGAGAATGCATTCAAACAAGCAACTGCAGTAACTAGTCAAGAGAATTATAACTGCTTACTGAAAGGAAAAACACACTGTAATGATATAAGGGCAGAGCTGGTTACAAAAAATAGTCTTCATTAGAGTAAAAACGCGACAGATGTGAAACATTATGCTAGTATTTCCTCAAGGGTAGCACTTAAGTAGTTCTTTGCTTACAGAGATGTATCACAGAAGGTTTGTATCAAAGTAATGTTAGCCTAAGTTATTTGTGTAAGAGGCGATAACCATCTCTTTTTGGAATTTCATAGATGGGCTGATCAGATACGAGAAATATGGCACAGAAGTAATGAGAGCTTTCAAAAGATGCTTTTTGTCCCTGGCCCCTTCTCTGGAGAACATAATGTCCTGAGGGGACACTGAAACAACAGTTGTCTGTATTAAGTGAAAAAGCAGATATGTTCAAATTACGGTATTAAAGAAGGTGCCCAGCTCACCAATGGGTAACAAACCGAGATCCAATGGCTCCAGGTCAAGGTTAAGGTGTTTCCAGCTGGACTCGAGCACTCCCGTGTTTGCTGTAATGTCAGGGCAGCCCTTGGCTACATGACTGTGCTGTGCATGAGCCTCTTGGTCTTGCTGTCCTGACTCTGTGCCTGGGTTTCATTTACATTAAAGCTACAGCACAAGTGAGCAAGTGCCTGCACCTCCTCCTGAAGTGGCAACCAAATGTGGGTGAAGTTTTGGACAATCTCTGGGAGGGTGATGGCTGCAGGGTTACAAAGGGCTGGCAGTGCAGCAGCACAAGGACTGTGAAGTCCTGGGTCCCCAGAACCTCTCTGCTCCCTTTCCTGAACTGGGTATGTTATGGATTCTCCTGGTCCTTGGGCCAGCCATACAGGACTCCAGGACTCTGTTCTCGGCTCTGCTTTCTTCTGCACCTGAGGCAACAAGCCAAAGTGGAACCTGGGGGGAATTCAGGGATCCAGCTATCCAGAAGTGAAAGGAAGTTAAAGAAAATGTGTGTTCCTCCAGCTCACCCTTTGAGCGATTGTCAGAAAGAAAAGGGGCAAGTAAAGCATGCTGCATTGCACCTGGCCCATTTTCAAATGAACACTAGCCATAAGAATGCACAATTCTTCAAATAACACTCAAAGTTGAACTAGTTAACTGAAGATGTTTTGTAAATTGATTTCACTGGTTCAAAATCCCCATCAAGTCTTGCCCTGAGTTAACATGGAGCTGTCTCAGGAATATTAGATTATGCTCATTGAGAATAAATTTAAGCTCAAGTTACTATCTGATCTGAGTAAGTCTGTGCCAGGCTTTATGCCAATTGAATAGTTAGTTTTAGTTTAAGAACCAATGATTGCTACAACTTGTGGCCAAAGACTCTGATCTGTCTGTGGGCAGAGAGAGATGCTATGGTTTCATTTAATGAAGTCTGATCATTTCCATCGATGAATCTGAAATACAAAAAAAGAACTCCCCAGAACACCAACCTCTCACACAAATGGCATCCCAAAAATTCCCCTTGGGATTTCTGACCCAAAGGGTTTCAGCCCTTTCCAGCTATGCTGTTTTGTTTTAGTACCATTCTGTGACATCCATGTGTTTTCGTGTTGAAAGGATTGGCTGGGGTTAAAACACCTGCTTTTATTTCTGACCAAGAAATCAGGGGGCAAGAAGGCAGGACTGGATTCCAGGGGAATGAAAAGGCCTTCAAAGACTAATAAAGCTGTTTTGGAGGTAAAGGAGAGAAGTCACAATGTCTTGGAGGTACCATAGAAGAAGCCAGAGGGTGCCCATAACTTTCCAAAACTTGATGTGTTAGCATTTGTCCCACTGTCACAACTCCAGGCTATAAGGAGAGCTGAAGAGTGTCTGCAGGGGAGTTTTGGGAGGGAACAGCTTTTGTCAGGTGAAACTGTAACAGTAAAGGAGTTAAGAAAAGCTGAGGTTTAGTAGCAGGTTAAGCCACTGCTTTGGCATCCAAAAAAAAAACCTTTCAGCAATCTCACTTAGGTAGCATGGATAACCTTTCTGTATCTGCTCTCTTATATAAAACACAGACAAACTTCCCTTCTTCTAAGCAGACTTGCTTGGTTCTAGAACTGTCTCTTAGGGTACAAAAATCTTACCTGGCACCATAAAGACCTGACCTCAGTTCAGTCTGTGAGTGCTGCTGCAGTGCAAATAACAGCAGGCACATCCAGCCGTGCAGGCAGCGCGACACTCGCCAGCACAGGGGGTGAAGGGAGGATGTTTACCTGGCTTCAGAGCCTGATCTGGAGTGTTTCTATGAAGAACATTCTTAGAAGCCAAGGAGAAACCTTATGCTCTAAAGGCACCTATTAATACTGAATAACCAAATTATTTCCTCTTTTTAGATTTTAATGCAAAAGTGCACAAATTTTGTACATTAATGCAAACCCATTAAAAGTGCTAGTAAAAGTACCAATCCATGATTCTATTAAACTTTAAAATAGAAATGTGCTGGGTTTTCTTTGAATTGATATTCCAAGTATTTTCTGGATTCTATAGAAGTTTCCCATAAAAGGGCTTTGTTTGCAGCTGTAGTGCCTGGTTTTCCCTGAGTGCAGTGCAGGAGATGGTTAGGTATGGCATCATACTCAGTAGGTCATCTTAGCAAACTCTTTTTTAAAAAGAGGTGTCAGATTGTTCAGTGAGCTGGAGCAATCCAGTTGGCAGGAGAGTGACTTAATTCAATAAGCAGAATTTTAAAAACACTGTAGTTCTTTGTTTAACAGCCAGATTCTACAAAATTGGCTCCAGCTTTGAAATAACTTCTCTCCCCACCCTGCCTGTACTATCCCCCTTCCGTCCCACATCTCACTCCCTCTCTCTCCTCACTGCCTTGTTTTGTCTGGGACTGATCTGTGCTGGAGTCATTCTGCACGTCCCCTGTGCCACCCTCTCAGCCCAGATTTGTTCTGCACATCCCATGTGCCAGGCCCTCGGCCCAATGTCAGGTCAAGGTGTCTGTGTTCTCCATGTGAGCTCAGGGAGCCAGGCAGCTGAAAAAGATGCCGGCATCTCACTGCCTGGTCCTCCTGTCCCACTCTGCCTGCCCTGTGCAGTAATTCACTTTGCTCTGAAGGGAGTGCCAGGTGTCTAAAATAAATCCTCAGCGGGAATGTGTGACTCATATGGGCAGATGACAGAGCTCCATCTAGATCTATCTATAGACAGGGCTGGGCAGGGAGGACCCGTGTCCCTTCAGCGCTGGGGAGGAAGAGCTTACACCCACAGAGCCCTGCTGGATTTCACACGGGGGACCTTCTGTGAAAGGTTGAGTTCAATCACCACAAGCCAGGAGATTGCTGTGACCTGTTGTTGCTGTCACACTTTGAACGCTGATGACCAGCAAACCCAGTGGAAGTTAAAAACACTCAGGACCTGCAAACACCTTTGCAAGGAAAGGGGAACTCTCTCTGCTGTAGCCCTAAGCTGCTATGTGCCTGCTTCTTGCTCCCAGCAAAATGCCTTGTTCCACTATCTTTTTTTGATTTCTTTTCTTGTCTATTGAAATGGATGAGAACATGGGTTACCCACCTGCTGCTGCTGGTAGTTACTGGTAGGGGTAGGGTGGCTCCACTACTGTTCGGAGATGCTTCTTAACCTTTTATTTTTCTTTCTTTTTTTGTCTTTCCAGAGTCTGGTTTGTTTGTGCACTGACCAGGTTCCAGTTTGTGCATTTCATGTCAGCAGCAGCTCTGGAGCTTTTTCCCAAAGATATCTCTTCCCTTCTCCTTGCCTGTGCTCCTCTTCGTACCTTTCCTCCTTTGAGAAAAGCATCACTGATGGCTAGGAGGTTTCTGTTTAGTGGGGAATATCACTTTGATCTGTATGACTTGAAGCCACGCATAGTTTGCTCCATAGCATGTCCTGCAGGGAAAGGGCTCTGAGACTATTGATCACAGCTGGCATGGCCTAAATCTCCTGTGCGTTTTCCCTCCACAGTGCTCTGCTGGCTTTCCTTTCCTGCAGTGTGCATCCAGCAGCAAGAGCTGGGAAGACAAGAGATCGTGATGGAAGGCAGGATACCAACTACCATTCCATACTGGGCATCCCCACAGGGCCAGCAGCTACTCAGGTGCAGCAGCCGCTTGCTCCAGGTCTTTAGTGCAAACCTGCCCTCAAACTGCTGTTGGAGGAGCATCCCAGGACAGATGGGGGAACAACACAGACCCCTGTGCTGTTTGGGAAGGGAGATGGCTCCAGGACCATGGCTGATGGAGGACAAAGGTACGCAGCCAGTATTGCTCCTGTCTCAGTCTGGCTCTGTCTCCTGTTGTTTTCTTCTTTTCTACTACCTCAGTTTGATTTATTAGTTGCTTTCAATTTCAGGTCTGCTGGTTTCTGGTTGGAGTATTTTTGATAGTCTGCCTTATTAAATGGAAAACAAACTACAGGCATTTCCCCATTCTCCTGGGGAAAGGATGGCCTGCCTTCTTCAAGCATCCAGACCCACTACAGAATACGTGAGGTAAAAATAGAAAGCGAAGTACTAAAACAAAGAGGGAGTAGATTAACAGGGGACTCGATGGCCTAAATATAGACAGTTCTGCCCCTCTCCAGTGACTTACAGTAACAGAGAATATTCTGCAGACAGCACAAATTGGCCAATACCCAAAATACAGCACAGAGATCTGACAGTAGGGATTGCAGTTATAAAATTTGGCATTCTCTTTGGCACAGCTGTCATATTATACTAAGCCAGTTACTTCCCTTTAATCCTAATTAATGCTCTCTTTTTCCACTCTGAGCCAGGTTCTCTGGTCAGCAGTAATTCCGAGGGGTCTGCTCCTGCTTTCTTCAGGCAGCCTGTTCCTTTGTGCTCCTTCTGTGAAGGAACCACTGAAATCATGAATGAAAGGTTAGTTATTAAAGAGAACTCCTGGCATCCACCCCAGCAAAAGAAATCAACGTATCATTCATTAAAGGTATCCATAGTTAAACAGGGAACACGTTAGGCAGTGGTAGCAGTTCAGGGTTGCCATGAGAGGGAGAGGGAGAGGTTCACCTCTGCTAAATACAGGCTCCTGCCCTGCCTGCCAAAACCATCCCAGCCCCTGGGTTGCCCTGAGGGTGCTTGCTCATCTCCCATGTAGCCTGGGAGAGACACCACCTCTTCCAGCCAGGGCTGGTTTTGACCCCAAGCCACTAAGTAATGTGTAAAATAAATGTATTTTGTGGGAGGGAGGGATACAAGCTGAGATCTAGTAGCTAGATGCCGTATCTGTTAGGTAACACTGATACTCACAGTATTGTATTCCCTGCATTTTTCAAATTGTGTGATTTACTACCATTTGCAAATACACACAGTAACAAAACGTTATTAAATGTAGCTGATTTTAAAGGACAATGTGTCTTTTAACAAATGCTGTCTATATGTTGCATAAGTATTGCTAGTGTGATGCCATAAACCCTATAGTTTTAGTCTGCTAGTAATGGGGACAAACAACATGTTTGTAGACTGAGAATACTGAAATGGTTTGATCTCTGTTTTTTCTAAATATAGAATTTCATATTTACTCAAAATAGATCTGCATGTGCATGTTATGAAATATTTAATTTCAAACACAAGATAAATGCAGCTGGAGCAGATCTTGACTTGCATCAAGAAATCAAAGCAGGCTTGAAGGGAAGGGAGCACTGTGCTGTACGTCAAACAGCAGTTCCTTAAGCATGCCGAAAGGACTGGTTAAAAGATGTGTTCCCACTTCAATAGAGAGAACTGTTCCTGTGTGCACGTGATGGGCAGCCCCATCTCACACAGACCTGGTCAGCCAGGCTTTTCCCTGATGGCTCTTCCTGCAGCTGCAAAAGGGTGCTGTGCAGCCTGCCAAGGTCGGTTTCACCTGTGCTCCTGCCAGAGCCTGGCAGCACAAGTGAGGGGAGAAGGGAAGCTGCCTGCAGCAGTGTGTGGTGAGCTGAATGTCACCAATGAACAAGGAGGGCCCAGCTTAGTGACCATTCCTTGAACTGCCCTCCTCCTTCCAACAATTGAATGTCTTCAGTGTCCCCCCCCAGCTCAGGAGTGCCCAGTCTCTTTCCTTGGAACTTACCTATTGACAAAACACCCTGAAAATGTCTCGTTCTGTCTCCTGTTCTCTTGCATGCAGCCTCTTCATGGAGCCCAGCATTTCCAGCTCACCTACCATCTATTTTTGGCACCTGAGGATCTTCCCACCCATGCAAAGTGCACAGCTTTGTGATAGGTAAGTTTTCTGCAGCAGCAGTGTGTCTTACTGTGACTACTGTGTGGGGTGAGATGGGTTATGTTGGTATATGGGATATGTTGGTAGCTGTGGCATCATGCAAATTTTTTGTCTGTGAAAGGTACCTAATTAAGCCCTGTTCCTTAAAGGTGGTGGTTTAAGTGAGGTTTCTCAGAACTTGTCTTTGAAGTGATGCTCGCTGCTGTTTGAAGCCCATGTCTAAGGGAGCAACTTATCTCCATGCACCACTGAGCAGCCTGGCTGATGGCTGTGTATGAAAGGAGCATGGAGGAGGCACAGCTCCCAAGTGCCATGAATCCCTGTGCCTGCGCCTTCCAGGGGGCATTTGGGGGGAGGACCTTCTCTAAGAAGAACCATGCCTTTACTGGCTGAGCAGGAGGATCCATCTCCACTTCAGCCAAGGAGCAGCAAAGCAGTAAATTGAATAACAAAACTCAAAAACTAGGGCTTTTCTGCTCAAGAGTTCTAGGAGGTGGTGAAACTGGCACTGCTCAGCTAACTGCAGTGTGGATCTTGCTGTGTAAGTCAGCACTGATGGCTGAGAAATGGAAGTCTGAGGATGCAGTTAAGCCTTTTAAAAGGCTTCAGAGATAATCCATTGATCTGCTGATTTAATGTCAAGCTTTTTTTTTTTACCAAACAACCTCTTGGGAACTGCATTTGTGTAATTATTTCTGTTCCTTTATGGTCTGCAGAATGTTGGGAGTAAATACTTTCCAGAAGATTGGAAAAGGTTTTGAGGTCAGATGCCTCTACTGGGAATCTTTGCAATAGTCTGCAAGAATGTGGTTAAAGTGATAGAGTCAGCCCCGAGTGCTTCAGTTGCCTTCCCCTGAGGAGCTGATAATGACAGCTCTTGGAGACACTGTTGGGCTGGATGAACCTCAGACAAATGTTATGTCCCGATGTCTTCGACAGCGTCTAAAGCCCAAGGCAGTCTGTGTTCTCCAGAAGAGCTCGATGTAGAAGAGTCGCTTTCATCATCTTGATTTGTGCAACGTTTTCCCAGTAGAGGTGCAGGTCCTTGTGCAATAAGGACAGCTTGCAAAAGTTACTTTTTACGGAAGCTCTAGAAATAATCAACAGATCTCAGTGGTCCAGGGCCATGGGCAGGAGGAGGGAGGAGCAGAGCACTGCTACACATTATCTTGATTTGCTTCTATTTAGTACACGCCCCCAAAGGCCATCCTTGAGCTTTTCCAGTCATTTTGCCTCTGACAGACACTCCAAAAGCAGCAAAGGCATCTAGCAAGCATCTGAACGCCTTGAAAACCTTCAACTCAAATCTGGAGCAGCTATAGTGAATAAATTCTGGTTTTCTAGATTTGATCAGGTTTGTGGCAGGTTTATGGTACTGCTTTAATCAGGTGTGTGGTATTGCTTTGCCCAGTACAGCCTTAATGACTGCACCCAGGAAGAGCAGCAACAATAGGTTCGGGTGACAACCAGTAATGCTTGTTCAGCACAGCCACATAAGACACATAGCCAGCGTTAGTCGCCTGGAGCACACAGAAAGCCTTGTGGAGCTTCACAGGAGAGCTCTGGATGTTCCTTGTGTGGCAGAGCCCCTCAGCAGCATCCCCAAAGAAAACACAGTGAAACGAGTAGTTGAATTGTCAGGCGACAGCACGTTTGTCACTGAAGAGACCGTATTTCTTCCAGGCTTGAATCTGCTCTTTCATTTTCTCTCTCTAAGCCAACACCTCTCCGTGCTCTGCCCTCCCTGTGCTGCTGACAGACTCCATCCCAGCCTGCAGTTTGCTCCCTTTGTTCCCTGGAAGCACATGCCTGCGGGAACTTGATCACTCTGATCGCTATCAGTCCTTGCCGGATGCTGCATTCCTTTAGGATAAAGATTTAGAAGGGCTTTTGTGGGGGTCCATCAACGGGGCAAACAGTTCTGACAGTCCCCAGAGCAGCTGTGTTGAGGCAGTGACTCGTTTTCCTCCTCTTTACCAGCTTCTTGTTAATTCTTGCTAAAGCTCCCTTTCCACTTCCAAGCAGGATGGCACAGGAGCATGAGCTAAATCTTTAAATGAGAAATGGAGTTTTTCTGGCATTGATGTATTTTAAACACAGATTTAACTTTCTGGCTGGAGCAGAGCACCACACTGGGGACAGTGAGTCCGAAGCGTTGAGTGGGGCGAGACTTTCTGGCAGCAGCCAGGGCAGAGGTGGGACTGTCACCTTTCTGGAGGAGCAGGTAGATGGGTCCCAGTCCCCCACCCACAGCCCATGGGGGATGGGGTCCATGAGGAAAAAGCATTTGTGCCCAGCGAGGGTCCAGTGTGCAACGGGAAGTGGAGCTCAGCTCTCAGTGGGTGCTGCTGGGTACAGGGTGCAGAGCTTGGCCCTTCTCTTCTTGGGTCACCGGCATCAGCCAGCACGCTCCCCTGTGCAGCCGCCCTGGGCTTACCAGTAAATGCACCTGCATTGCATTAAAATTACTTCCTCAGATATATTTGTCAACACTCACTTAAGTAGAATGAGCCCGTTTCAGCATATACCGGCCCATTCACCTGCATCTGCACACATATATCTAACCACAACTGCCACCAGGTTAGGGTCTGCATAATGACTCTTGTCCAGAGTCTGGAAATACTTGTGCACACTCACAGTCACGTCTGGGGAAGGAATCCAGAGCCACGCAAACTCTGCACAACCTCTGTAGCATCTGGAGCAACAGCAAAGAATTTGGGATTGGGAACTCACCACGCTGTTATTTACTGGTATTGCATTCCCGAGAGGCCAGAGCAGGGCCTTGTTGTGCGAGGTTCTGTAATCTGCAAAAGCCTTTGCTTTGATGAGTTTACAGCCAAGTGGTATTGTTCTGGTCTCCATTACAAGCTGTTTTTCAGAAACAAGTCCAGTTTATTTAATTAAAATCCCTCTTAAAATAGAAATTTTGTTTAGCGAAGTTCCTCTGTGCTTCCATTCTTAGTATAAAACTAATTAATTTACTTCTGTAGTTGGAATTGCACATATTGGGGAAGAACATCAAGTTTCTTTAATTTTGTTTGATGTTCTTTGTCTAGTTTTGCATGAAAGTGGGGATCATGTGACCATCTTGTGGCTGTAACACTTGTCAGTTCATTTAAATCAATGCTTTAATTTCTTATTTATTATCACAAAGTGTCTTGGTTTGTTACTGGTAATGCCCACATTTCTAATGCCTGGAAGCAAAAGCTGCAGCGTGACCTCAACTACAACACCTGACATTGGAGATACTACACAGAAAGCAGCCACAGAGTGCTGGGTTCACAAGCTGGGTTTGACTGTCTGTCTGTCTGTTCCAGCGATGATTTTTAGACAGTTTTACATATCATGATGCAAACATAAAGTAAACCTTTTTTTTTTTTTTTTTTCCCCAAAAAAACTTGGAAGTGACTTAGGAGTGTAAGAATCCGTTGAGAAGTGTATTTGAAAATCTCGGTCGTTCTCTGGCCGGTGGTGAACGATACACGTTTTGCACAATTTGTGGAGAACTGTGAAGGTGGGCATCTTGGAACAAGAACATGCAGGAGGATGGGGCAGGAGGATTCACGGGGCTAGTGAATTGGAGACTTTTACAAAGCCACCTTGTTCCTTTCCTGGTCTCAGTGGGCTTTCATTTAACAAAGAAAAGTAGCTGGAAAAATTACCCAGAAATATGTGACCTTCAAAAAGGCCTCTAAGGCACAATTACCTGATGTTCACTGAACTGGTTCACGTGGTTCCCACTCTAAATGGCTTTCTAGGTTCACCCATGTGTGCAAAGGGGTCCGATTATATGGAGGAAGGCAAATGAGAAAAGAAACTTCAGGAAGGAGAGAAATATGCCAGGGAATTTTACTGGTTATATTTGCTTCAAGGGAAGGAAAGGGCAAATAAATGTAGCCAACTTGAAGTAGCTTTCTGGCTTTGAACTTCAGAAGAAAGTAACATAGGAGAGATGTGGGGGATCAATAGCACTTAATATAAGCTGTTTCACAGGTAGGTAGGAACTGTAGAAGACATTGTACTTGGCTTTCTCAGCCAGGTGATAATTTATTTTTTTTTCCTGAAGTACAACAAAAATATAACAAAAATCCTGTTTTCCTCCCACGCTGGCTGTCCTGCCACCACTGTTCATGCCAGGGTCCGGCCATGCCCTCTCTGCAGTACTTTCAGCTCTCCCCACTGTGTGCTCCTGACACTGGAACACAGCAAGTGCCTTATCTCAGGCTGCAATCTCTATAAGGCTTTAGGGAAAATACCTTTTAAGGAAATAAATTCCACGGTTGGCACACAAGTGCCTCTCCCGTGAACTCTTTTCAATGGCAGGTATAACCAGGTGCACATAAAATAATGTATTGAGTTAATTAGTCTATATTGACAGAGACACGAAGCAGCATTTCACGTGCTGGGCCTCTGCTCTGAGCTGTGAGCAGAATTGCATGGGTGCCCAGAGATGGGCCTTTGTGCGGTCTGAAATATCAAAGACTTCTTGAAACGAGGGAATGGGATTTCCATCTTTGATGAGAAGAGCATGCTGTGCAATAGGAAGTGTATCTGTATGGCAACAGGATTTTAAATTATCTTGGGACTTAAAGACTTTCATGAACCAAAGTGAGCAGTCAGTACCCCTTTGGTCTGCATTATCTAACAGAAGGAACAAATTCTCTAAGGCAGGGTGGAGAGACGAGAGCATCAGTGTGATAATTGTACCTCTGAAGCAGTTGTTAAGTATCTGACCAAGTATCTTTGTGAAAAAAAAAAAAAATTCAGATTTTACATTTGAGATAGCAGCTTGAAAATTGAAATTGTAAAACCAGACAGGCAGTGATCAGAATTGAGTACTCCAGTCTTTCAATCTCACTATATACAGCAGCAGTAACCTCCAGTATCCATGGGGCATCATCAGGGCATTTGATGTCTTATCTAGGAAAAGAAATTACTTTTTGAAAAATCTTCTTATTTAGGCTTCTTCTTTTATTGACAATGTCTTCTGATTTTTCTTTTCTCTGCCTCCCTTAACTGAGGCACATCCTGCTCAGAGTTGCTCCTGCATTTGATGGAGAACAAACACAGGTGCTTTAGGACCGCCTCACCTGTAGATCTTACATGAGCACTTCTTTGTTACCTCTTTTGGTTTTCCTCCAAAGGGCAACTTTATTCCAAGTTCATGAGCTTGTGCTGAAGAACCGTAGAATATTTCCAAAGTCCCCAAATTCTGTGGAATCTTGAGTCTAATGCTTTGGGTTCGAATTTAGACTCAGCATGTTGAGCCCATCTAACACTGTATGAAACAATCTCATGTCAACAAGAAGGGTGCAGCAGTTCAGCCTTTTGGGGCAGTTAGATCAAAAGTGAATGGTGACTGAGGAGAGCACTCAAACACGTGGTCACAGCAGCTCTCAGACTCCCTCTGACAGCGGCCCTTCTGGAAGGCTGGGTTCTTTTCAGCTCATAGCAGCATAAATATGTGCTGTGGAGTTTGTCAGGCTCATGCCTCCTCCTTTTGGAGGCTCAACAATGTCCATGCTACTGATTTTGTCGCTGTTCTGGTAATTTGTTTGCCTGATCCTTAAATGTGTGTAATCATCTTGGTCTACACTGAGTGCATCAAGCTCTGCCAAGCCCACAGCCAAGCTGGTGGATGCCTCAACATACTGGAGGTACTGTGTGGAAGTTCTCGGCCTTCCTGCAATGCCTGCTGCTTGGTTAACAGCCGATCCCAAAAAGGAGCTGACATAAGGGCCCTGAGGAGCATGGCTTTACAGAAATGCACTCCCTGCATTTCTGACAAAGGGTATGTGCTGAGTAGTTAAACTACAGCAGAGAGATGGAAATATTTGAGAGGTTTCTACTGGAGCCTGCTTTTAACTCTCTATAGCCCTGTTTGGAAAAGGGCTCTAGTTAGTACATGCCTTTAGCTTGATTTTGCATTTCTTCAGTCTGGGAGGAAGAATGGAAGAAATGTTCTGAGAGCAAATTCCATGTATGACTTCTGCCATCTGCTAATAGCATGTGCGAGCAGCTCTGCTGCCAGAAACCGAGGAACAAAGATAACATCGTGGAGAAATTTGCAGTGCTCTGAAAATGAGACTCCTGCTCCAGATGACTCGATAGCTCAGCACCCGCTGGGGCCGAGTCTGGGGCCAAGTTCCACTCACCAGCACTTGCACAGACCCAAGGTAACGTCGCTCAAACTGGCACGAGCCCTTACAGCGGGCAATGCGGTTCCTGTGAGCCTAAAGAGCAAGTAAGTTTTACAATCCATTTAGTATGATGGCCCTGTTGGCATCCCAGAAATGAAATTATTTAGGGTGGGAAGAAAGACAAAAGCTGAAGAGCTTCTCTGCTGAAACCACATGTAGGCAACGGGCAGAAAAAAGTAATATGAAGCATCCAGACAGCAGTGAAATGCTGAGTAAACAGTCGGGGTTAACCTTCCCCTCTCTCTTTTTTGCCTGAAGTCTGGTTTGTGTGATGCACATGTCAGTGCACCCTTTAATGCTGGGACAACAGCGACGGCATCCGAGCTGCCCTGGTCCCACAGCGTGAGTCAGAGCTGCTGCCTCCCTCCTGCTGCACAGCAGGTACGTAGGGCAAGGCATAGCCGTGACAACCCAGATGTAGATGGGTGGATCCTGAGCCCTGATGCAGTCTCTCTCCTCACCGTGCAGCTGGCACGATAAAGTCAGCCACAGGCAGAGAAATTCTGTGAGTGCCGTACTTCAGACCCCTCTGCTGCACACTGGTTTGCAGTGGCTGGGTGACAGATAAGCCTGGTCATCAGGGAGGAGAACAATAAACCATAATGTGTGAGATGTGCAGGTAATGTGACAAAAAGGTCTAGAAACGGTGACAGGATTTTTGTTTGTTTGATGCAGGCTGTTAGAGAAAAGACCCTGGTAAATAGCACTGTCTGTAATTCTGCCTGTGATATTTCAGACAAATGTAGTTAAAAGATCTCAGGAGCATTCACATTTCAGTGTGGAGCGGGTACAAAGACAGTGTGGTTGCTCCCAGTCCTTCCGAAGGCAGAACAAAATGGAAAAAGGCCTGTGTTTTGCTGTAGCAATCTGGAGCGTGCGTTTGTAGCGTCACTGCTGGAGCAGGAGGCAGTTGAAATACAAGGAGGGTTTCTGCACGGCTCAGGGGCTTTGTGTGGCTCCCCTGCCTGCTCGGAAAGCTTCCTTTGCTTTTCAGTGGCATCTCTAGGGCTGGAAACTGGCACCAAGTTTCTTGCTTGAGGTTACGTTATGAAAGAGTTAACAACTTTTTTAGGAAGAGAGGGGAGCTGTTTATAAACAGCTTTTGTGTCTTTCGTGTTTCTTATTTCCCTGCTGGTGTTGGAGTAATTATTTGTGAGGGTGCTAATGACTGCAGGACCAGTGTGAGCTGGAGTAACGTGGCTGCGGCAGGTCTCCACGGTGTGATCTAACACACCGGGCCTGGCTCTGTGCTCCCTGGACACCCAAAGACTGGGTCAAGCAGCGATGACATATGTGCAGGGAATGCAGAGTTTCTACTAAGGCTGTGTAAGCTCCTGATTCTTGCATCACTCCTAAAATCCTAATATAATAGACCAATGAAATCCTAAAATAGTATTACAGAGTTTCTCAGTAAAGTGCTTACATGTGTTATTACATGTGTTGATGAATCGCACATTCCTTCTGGACTTACAGAAACTTCTCTGGCTGAAATTCTGTCTGTGGGAGATGCAAATTCAGCATTCCTAAATGGTGGCATTTTCTTCCCAACAAAACCAAATGGTCTGGTGACAAGAAGGCACCAAGCAAATCCCCCGGGTCTGAAGATGACTTTATTTTTTATTCAAAGCAAGGAGTCATGGCCCTGGAGAGGTGAATTCTTGTGTCTACTCTCCATCCTCTTGGTGCTGAGAAGTTATCTTTTGAAGGAGTCCCAACCCTTTATCCCACCAAGCCCCAGGCCCGCTGGCAAGTGAGGGGCAAGCCGGGCAGGTGGGCAGCCGGTGGCATGCACAAGGGGCATGGTGGGAATGAATGGGGCCAGGAGAGCACAGGAGCAGCTGCCACCATGGATGGAGCCTGGGAGGCCAGTGTGAATGTCAGGGGGCAAAGAAAGAAGGCAAGGAACAGCACAGTGGAGGAGGACAAGGGGGAGAGGGAAAGGAGAGAGGAAAAAGGAGCACTCAGTCAAGGACAGGTGCCAAGGAAAAGAACATGGTCATCATGACATGAAAACTCCTCTGTTGGTGTTGTCCAAGCTTTCAGGCTTCACTCCTCCTGTCTGTGTCAAGGTTTTCTCATTCCTCCTCTCCTAGAAGCTGTCCCTAGTCCTGCTCCCAGGCTTCCTCACCAGGGCTGAAAGGACATGCTGTGCCATCAGTCAAATGCACTTCCACCCCCGAGTTGGGCTTTTCTTCATCTACCTACTGCCTACTTGATAGAGGGAAAGGCAAAGGAGGCTGAAGGGTATTAACAGCTGTCGCACAGGCAGGTAAATCTGCTGGTTTGAAAACTAATAGAATGGCAGAGTATACTAGGAGTGCAGCTCCTCAAAAGTAAACATCCATTTACAGCAGGATCATAAAAATCTTTGAGGCACTCAACAGCAAGTTACCTGTGGCTTTTCCCCCTTGTATCTCCAGAGGTTATTGCTCAATGGAGGGAATATGTGGTGTTTTGTGTCAACTGAGGGGTAATTGTGAGCAGCTACTTAAATAGCCCTAATTATGTTTAGAGAAGGCTGTTCCCTGAAGGCAGCTAGAATCTGTGAATAAACATATTGCCACAGGTGACCACCTGATCTGTGCATATGGACCCAAAAAAAGCCAGTTTGCTAAGTTTAAATACCTCAAAATAAAGCTGAGCAGACACCAGACGCCAGTAGCTGTCCCTGCTCCCTGCATGCTCCCAAAAGCAGCATTGTATGGGAGTTTGCAGGGGGGGAGAGTGCAGCTCAGGTCCTTGTGGCATTGCAGACGACCACATAATGTTTAGCCAACCCGTAATGCACTCCTGAGGGGACCATGAGCTTAAAATACAGGCCTGTAAATAACACAGACAAAGAAAGATGAAGAAGTGACTAGGCCCCATCAACAGGGGGGATGGAGAAACCCAGAAGCTGATTTTGCTTAATCCTTCTGCACTCAGTGTCTGTCCAAGTCCAGCAGCAGCCTCTGCCTTCACCAGTGCCATCCTTGCAGTCGTCCTGTCGCTCCCTGGGTTCCCCTCCCTGCCTGTAGCTGCCTCAGCCCCCAGGTCACCCTGGTGAGCAACGCCCAGTGGATTTGAGAGCTTGCAGGGCACCTGAAGAGCACTCGCTTTTTCTGAACAGGGTCTCTCTCCACCAAAGGTGCCTGTCTGGGAGCAAGGAACATGGCCTAGATAGCCCCTGGCTGTGCCTGAGCATTGGGAGGATCCAGGGGACCAGCAGTACAGTTGCTTGGAAACTCAGCACATCTCTGGGAGGTAGGACTGGGTGTCAGAATCCTCTCCAGCCTCCTGGCAAAGTTTGGTTGAACACCATCCTGCTCACCTGTGCCACCAGCCTGGAGAGGAGCAGGCTGGGACCTGCGTGGCTCTGCTGAACCCACCACCCAGCCAGGGAGGTCAGCAAGACATGGAGGGATGCAGAGAAACGGTGTCCTCCAGCACTTGTCTGCAGCAGTTGGGCAGTGAGTGGTGAGCAGGGCTCGGGTGAGCGGGGCTGAGCCCACAGGAGCTGTCTTCCAGCCTGGCTGCAGCCCTACACTGCCAGAATGTTTGAAAGAAAAAGTCTGTGATGGAGGGGACAAATGTGAAGCTGTTCAATGAATCTGAGGGTTGAAGAGTTCACGGTAACAGCTGAGATGATGCCAGCCCCGGCTGTGGCTCCGAGCCCTCCCTGCTCTGCTGGCCTTCTCCTCTGCCTGGAGCGAGCGCCCAGCTGCCTCACCCCGCCATTAACCATGTGTGGCTTCAGCGTCACTTAAAATTAACAGCTATGCACAAAACCGGCACATAATTATTATATATTATTACATGGAGGTGCAGTAGGTCTAGAAATAAACTCTGTGCCTTTTGGAATTAACCTGGCAGCTCTCTGAGCAGCTTGGGGAAAAAAATCCCAATATTTGTGGTAGTCAGTCACGTTTTCTTCCTCTTTGTCCTGTTTTGATCAATAGTTGTTTTCAGCACTCCTTTGTGCACAGCCGTGGGAGGAGGCGTGCTCAGAGCTCCAGCCACTTTCCCTGGGCCGCCGAGGAGACATCACCTCTACCATCCTTCCTCTGGGCGGGTGACGGTGACACCAGGTGTCGGCCCGTACAGGACAGGGTCACCCACCGCAATGCGGATAAGCTGTGCTACTGGGAGCGATGGCCCAGCATTGGGCTATACCAGTCTGTCGCCTTACACACACGAAGCCCAGAATTCCCTGAGCTTTCAGATTTTTTTTTAACATTTTCAAAGAAGTCCTCAGGAATACAATTTAAAATAAACTGTAGGCAACATTTTTTGGTAGCAAACTTCTGAAGAGACTTTTACAGAATTGTTTTAGAGCAATTGTGGAGTTACAGTTAAGGTAACTTAGGAAAGAAATATAGATGGAATGGACAAACCCAGTATATCAGCTGAAAGAGCAAGTTGGGAATGAGAATAAAGGTAAGTTTTAGGGAGATGAGTAACACGTACCAGAGAGATGGAGCATTGGCACCAGTCTTCTGGATGATCAGAGCTTGTTGGGGTCTTTGCTCGGGGCAGCCCTTGTACCCAGAAAAGCCGTAGGGTACGGCAGTGGGTGGAGGCCAGTTCCAGATGGGTGCAGAGCTGGTCTGTGTTACACAGGCTGCACTCAGGGCTTTCACAGCCCTGCTGTCTCTTGCTTATGGCTCCAAGGGGCTCTGGTGTCACCCTGGGCTAGAGGGAGAAAAATCCCATTGAACCACATTGCCTCTTTGCTAGACAAAACCCAGAAAGATGACTCATACCCGAAATGTAAGGGCTTTCCTGACAGCTTCCAAACAATCACTTCATTTCGGCAGTCAGTGAATTTCCAAGATAACAGGTAAACAGAGACAATTGCGAATCACGGTATCTGGTGTTTCCTGTGCAGGGCTTTGTGTGCGTTCCACCAGACAGGGGAACGGGCCATGTGTGACTGTCACCGGCTGAAAGCTGTGCCATCAGGGGACAGGTGACTCTCTAGTTGAAACTTTGTGAACCTCTAATGCAAACCAGACAGAGTACCAGAACACAGTAACATCCAGTGGAGGTGCAGACACAAACCCGCCATGCTAGGGCAGTCACTGCTTAAATAAGGATACTATTCAGCAGGATGTCTTTTCTGATGCTTTTCCTCAGACCAGAGACCCAGGACATTAGAGTCAGCGTATGAAAGCAGATCTGTCTCCTTGCTTGTTTACACAGACTCTCACATCCGTGAGCGTCAGTGATCACTTGGAGCAGTGGCTCTAAATATCCACAGCCAGCACCACATCCCTCTTTCAGAGAAGTGTTTTGAAACAGGAGTCCAGACTTCTCAGTGAGGAGCAACTATTATCAGAAGGGGAGTAGCAACACAAAATTAGAATAAAGCAAGCTACAGTGGGACAGGCAGATTACCTGAGTCTTCAGCTGCGTGTCAGAGATTTATCGTGCTCTTAAAGGAGTCTTAGCTATGTTTCTGCAAGCAGAAGGCCTAGAGACTGGATAGGTTTCAAAGGCTGGGTGCTTACAGCTTTGGTTTTGCAGCAGCAGCTGTAGCTATCTCAGCAACATCAAGGCCACGTGGTGAAGAGCTGGATTGCTCTAACATGTCTCTTCCCTGTTCATGCATTCTTTGAACCCAACCCAGAGATGATTTTTGCTGCCTGATCCTCTCTGGGTCCCTCCTAGAGATCAGTCTTGGTTTTCTTCCATGGCTTCTCTATAATTATAGAGCGTGAAGGCAGTAAATGGGATAGAGGAGTGCTGCTGGCCAGTTCCTCATGCTGGAGACGTGCAGGCAGAGGCAGAGCTGCTCATTCTGACTCTTGTGAAGGGCAGTATTCAGTTCCTTGGTAAATCTATCATGGTGCAGTTGGATGATGATTCATGTGCAGTGGTGGACTGAACTGCATGCCCAAAGCTTTCACAACCACAGGCTGCCTTCCACATCGCTGTCTTGGAGGCTGCTGGCCCTAAAGCAAGAACAGGCGGGTAGGACTCACAGCAGCCTCTGAAAAGCCACACTTTATAGTCTGGTGTACGATATAACACAGACCGTCCTGCATCAGACCAAAGCTGCTGTTAGTCTGGTGTCCTCTCTCCAAACCCAGCTGCAGGCAGACGTCTGCAAAACCAGTAAGAAAATGGCAAACGTACTTGCCGTTTCCCCCCTGCTAATTGCCCAGCCTTTAATATTTTCAGTTCAGGGGATTTTATGAGCTGGCTGTGGTCTCTGGTAATTCCCACTGCTTCTCTTCCATGTACTTGACCATTTTCCCCTGGAGTCCCTGAGAAATTTCTGCACGTTTTTGCAAAGTGTTCTAGCACTAGCACAGGGCTAGTGCTGCTGAATGAGGAATGACCCTCTGACTTGCTTCAAACCTGGTTCTGAAGATCCTTTGCTATTTGTAGGCACCCTTATCCACCCAGTTCAAAAGCTTCCAGCACATTGCCTTTCTCTGAATCGTCTCCAGTTCCAGAGTATCTGTTGGAGATGAGGCAACCAGAACTGCTCAGTATGTGGCTGAACCCTGGGTTTGTACCCTGCCATAACCACCTTCTGTTTTGGTCCCCTTTCGGTCCCGTAATAATTGCCAGTGTTAAATTTGTTGAGTTTTTTGACCACTGAGCTGATGTTTTCACACTATCTAGCACAAGCTGGAGGCCTCACTCCTGTGTGCTAATAGTCAGCTAATTTTATAGGTGAAGCTGTAGCTTTATGTTACTTCACTTTACCGTTATGTACATTAAATATAAATTGCTGTTGCATTGCCCTGTACCCACTTTTGCTAGGGTCTTACGCACTCCTTTGTAGTCAGCTTACTACTGCAATACACTGAAATAAGCACTAGTAATCTTTAATGCGTTGGGCTGTCAGCTGCACTGAGTCAGGAGCTGCTGGAAGTCCTAGTCAGCAGTTTCCCTCCAGCGCTGGCAACATCCAGGAGAGTCAAGGCAGGAAACTGGAGATGGTTACAGCATCACTCATCTCAGTTTAATTTACTGACAGATGTAAATCAATGCTTTATCACTCTGTTAAAATCTCTGTGATCTCTGCAGTGTTTGGTCAGGCCAAGTTTGGTCAAGCTGTTTGGTCAGGCCAAGTAGCCAATTTTAAACGAGTTATTATGATCCCCTTTTTCACCAAAGGAGGTGATTTTGTAATCGCTGTGTGCACTAGATCCCACCAGGAAATCATTATTCTCTACCGTGAGCTGCAACACTAAATTTACTTTGGCCTTTGCTAGAGTGCATGGTGTTAGTCTGCTTCGTTCTCACATCGCAAACTGCACTGACACGTAACAGAGGAAGCTAAGTTTCTTTGCACTGTTCAGTGAACAAAAAAGCTTAGAGTAACATCTTTTTCAAGAATGATAAGCAGGCATATTTACTCAGCCGAAGACGGGAAGTCCTGTGGTTAGACACCCACTTAGGAGTCACAGGATTTGGCTTGTTTCCAGTACTGAACAGACTTTTTGCATTATCTTTGAGCCCCGGCTTCCCCATTCAGGAATTTTGTGAACTTCAAGTGATTCATATTTCCTAAATTGATTTCTCTCTTCCTCCTATAACCATTTTGGCTGACTAGGCTTATTCTTCTTGCAACAATTAGATTTAAATATGGGTCAACCTGGAAGAAATCAGTAGCACAGGATGCACGAACTTTTACCCCCAAGTGAATACATTTCAAGAATTAGAGTTTAACTGTGGTGTTACTGCACTGCCCCCATACAAGGTGAACTTCACTTCTCTCAGCTGACACAAATCTGCTCAGTTCAGAAAAGCTGGGGACTTGGCAGAAAACTGCTGTGATGTTGCTCATTTTCCTCTTGGATAGGGATATGCAAAGTTCCTGTAAAGGAATGACTAACATGCTTTTCTCCTGCTGCATTACAGCAGCTTTCCAAGCACCAACCCATGAGAACAAAAGAACTCACGAGACAAATACCATGAGCCTCTAGACCCCTCACTTATTCCCAGAAAACTTTAGTACTGACATACATAGTGATGAGAACCTACTTTTCATTCCTCCTGGCAAATCTGCTGAAGGATATGATTCAGAGATGGCCTCTTATTGTGGACAGAATGGCATTTCTTAGCTTTCACAATAACCAGACATTAAAATATAGATGACTGTACCACAGCAGCCCTTTTTTTTGAATGACAATGATAACGTTTGGCACATACCTCACGTTTCCAAGAAAAAGCCCTTGTTGCATTACCCCAGAACAGAGTACAGCATGTGCTTCCCCTTCTTCCTGATGTGCCCATTGGCCACTGCGCTGTGAGATGCAGGGCAGGCACTTGCACTGACTCTGGGTACTGCAGGGGGAGAAACATCCCCAAGAGGCTGTTGGCACCCTATACTCAATGTCTCCACACCAGCAGACTTGGGCTAGTGACAAGACAAATAGAATAAGGCCCAAAGTTGGCAGCCAGCCAGCACAACCACTGAAGATGTCTGTTTTCAGAAGATGAATCTGGCTGGCTTTTTTAAGGAACTAAAAATCCTGTCTGGTAGTAAACATCTGAAGTTACCATACAAAAAAAACCCCAAACAACAGTCAACTAGCCAAGTCTTTGGGATGGAAAATCTCAAAAGTCTAGATGAGATGGACACTGCATGTCTCCTGCCTGGAATACCTGGGAGGGTTTGTTGGTAGCATGCCTGATCATGTACTGCTGGTCGGACACGGGGCCAAGCCCACAGCTGATCCCCCGCCAGCTGCATGATCCCTGTCCCTCCTGGCTGCAGGAGAAATAGGTAACGCCTGGGTGGGACAACTGCTAGGCATTAGGAAAGACCACTTACACCCATGGTTCATTTCCCAGGCAGGGCATACCTTGTTCCCAGGTGTGAAGCACTGATTACAGCCTGTGTGTCCATCGCTGCGCTATGACTGTTCTCAGGAGTGTGCTACAGCAGTTCATGGTGGCACAGGACCACTGAAGGGGACTGTGAAAGGCAACCAAGTAAATAAGGTGAATGACACCAAACCTTTTTTGGGGAAAGCAATTTTGCTGCACTATTGACCACCGATACTTCAGACTCATTCTTTGCAGAGAGGCAATGTGGGCAGGCAGAGCAGTGTTCACATATGGATTGTGTAGGTCCCTTTGCTATACGATGGTTGAGGACATACAATGAAGAAAGAGAGACCTGCAGCTTAGTTGCTGGGGTGAAAAGGCAGGTTCAGGTCCTGCCACAGCTGTGACTTGCAAACTGACAGAGTCCATACATTTCAAGTTGAGTTCTGAACTCAAGCTTTTCATATTCCAGCTTTATGAATACTAGACAGTGGTTTTGACACATTTCATCTATCAGATTTCTCAGTTTTATCCACTTTTCATCAGAGTAAATTAAACCCTAATTTTGCTGCCCCTCCTCGCTTGTAAATGGGTGACAAGGAGGTCAGCTTCAAAGAGGCCTTGTGAAGAGAAAGGGTGGTAAAAGCTGTGAAATGCCCAGTCCAGTAAAGTCTCACATGAAAGACAGGATGGCTATGCAAGGCATTGTAAAGTCTTTGAAAAATAAGATAATAACAAGGCAGGCCCATAACTTTTGCTAGTCTGTGAGATTCAGAATCACTGCTGCAGAACAGCATTGCCATGCCAGGAACCTGCACCAGCTGCTATAGCCACAGATCAGTCCTTCAGTGTGCTCCAGTTCTTGGACTCCTTCACCTCTGTATCACCAGGATTTCTTCAACACAGTCATTAACAGCTCACACATACCCGCCACACCTTCCAGCACACGCCTCTGCATTCCTCACCCTGTTCCAAGACATGCCTTCTTCATGGACTTGTCCTCTTGGAGCTCACATTTGCTGTCTGTCTTATTCAGGTGGTCCTATGAAGTGCTGCTAAGCTGTGGTCATGATGAATTTAGCCCATGGTGACCCTGTCCTTGCAAGAACAGATCAAAGGTAGTTTCTCCTGTCACCTAAGCAGTACTTTTGGGAAGTATTTTACAACTTAGGTAGAGGAAGTGTGTGTTTGGAACACCTCACCTGTAGCGACAACCTCTGGACCTTACAAGACATAGAACACAAGCTAGTGTCTGTCAATTAATGCACTTTTGTCTGTTCTCCCATCTGTGACTGGAACTTTCTCCCAGCCTTTTTTCAGTTTGTAAAGCTTTTCCTACCATCTCTTAAGTTTCCCAAGTCTCCAGTTCCCAAGTGCTGTTGGTATTTCCAGCTCTCCGAGTTTCTGTGACAGAGACAGCTCTGTCTTCCAGGGGATGCAGTACCTGGTAGATCTGACAGAACAAGCTAGGGGTCACAGCACCCGACCCTGGAGGGTACCTTGACTCTGGACCTTGGCACAGGCCAGCCAAAAAGTAATCCCACCTTCTCACTGTTCTTCTCATGTGGTGCAGCAAATGAAACCCTCCAATCGGCATAACTCCTATTGTTACTTGATTTGCAGTCCAGAAAAAAAATGTAAAAAATCGAGCTCCTCATTTCCATACAGCAAGTGGGAACCCGCAGCACTTGGCAACTTTCTAGCCTTGGCCAAGGGCAAAGGAAACAGTTCATCTATCACTCCTTTGAAACACAAATCTTCTCACCAGGGCACAATCTGAGTCCTTGAGTAATGTTAAAGTGCTTGGCTTAGGCCAATTTCATTTCCCATTTTTCTGTTCTAGTCTCAAATTTTAAGCCTTTTTTTAAAGTTTATGTGGTGTCAACTGCTTCTCAAAACTACTCATTCTGTCCATTAAATAGACTCATTAGCTGTTTACCCAACATGGTACCTAAATGTAATTAAAACAATATTCTGTTCTGGGAAAAAAAGAAATCAGAGTGGTGATATCTCAAGAGTTTGTTAGATTTGTACAGTAGAAAAGGTGTCCCCAGGCTCTGGGTGGGAAAGATGTCTCACTGATTATCCTAATTTTCTTCCAGTCACCTTCCTGTGTGTGCACCTCCTGCTGACCATTAGATATGAGGGTCGTGGCAGGTTAAGGTGTGTATTTTGAGAACTTGTTTATGGTAAATAAGATGTCACCGACAGATGCATCCCAGCCCCTTCACAAAAGAGCTTCATTTAGGAGAGATGCCCAGGATGAAGAGATGGAGACACACACAGGGCTCAGAGGCTGCTGGGGCAGAGAAGCCCCTCTTGTCACTCTGTGAAGGTTTGCAGTCCTGCTGCAGGGCAGGTCGTCTGCGAGTCTTTCTGAGGGAAGACTGACCTGGTAGTGGGAAAGGGCTTTTCTCTGGGACTGATCCCAACCACGCCTGCTTTGAGGCTCTGGATTTCTTTAGTTGGTTCCCTGCAATACTGTTGTGAATTAGGAAACTGACACACCTTGAGATGTGATATCACTTGTCTGATTACAGCAGAAACTCTTCTGACCACACACCAGTGCAAGGCTTTCCAGCTCTCTCAGTTTCATTTTCTGCGCTTGGCTTTGCAGTCTTACATTCATGCTACATTGGCATACACAAAACTGCACTTTAAAAGTGTTTTCAGTGAAAAAACCCTCCTTCTGGTATTTCTGTGAGCATCAGTCCCCAGGACATAATCCCTAACGCAGGGAACACGTTCTCCACTGATGTGCCAGACAAAAGTTCATGGCTTTGTCTTGGTGAAAATGAAGTCTTGATTATTCATGCAGTTCCCAGTGAGTCACTCCACACCCCTGAATTATTTCTGACAGATGTAAAATGCCTTATGCTGAATTCCTACTCCAAAGAGCCTTTTGCATGACCGGTTTATCAGTGAATGTGAGCAGACTCATGATTTAGAGTGCTTCATCATCATGGCATGCGAAATACTAAACATGACGACTAGGGAATCCAGACCCACCTATTTTTTGCCATAGGCTCACAGCTTCCAAAATCTCCCGGCAGCCACACAAGAGGCATTCATGCCAGGCAGGTGTGTGCAGGCAGACCCTGTATTACCCGATGGATTTCAACACAGCTATGCAGATGAAAGAAAACTGATCAGCTGAGGGTATATGAATTCACTCCCAGGGATGATATGGAGACTGAAGTATTAACTTAAAGGCCTGTTTCTGTCACTTTGCACTTTCTTGCTTTCTCTTTGCTGCCAAGAGGGAGGTTACTGCTGGCTAATATACTGAGCTGTGGTGCAAGTGGTGCATGGTCACTGCCCTTGTGTGCGAGCAGTGGAGACCAGACCTCTTCAGCTGTGAGCCAAAGCTCAGCTCTGCTCCCTCAGCCTGCCTGGCTGACCTTACCTCCTTTAAGCTGGAAGTACACTCTTGGCTGTGTTTACCCCCAAACACAGTTAGCTCACATCAGTACACAGCCAGGAGAGGCAGATAAACTTTCCTCCACCGCCTGCGGAAGACAGGCGTGGGCTGTTTCACAATCGCTCTGCAGCTTCTTCCTGAAATGGGGCATCCTCAGGCTGGCCTGAGGATTTTCACAATTCTGCTTTCTCCCACAAAGGAAAGTGCTTGTAGGGACTCCAGCACTGAGGGGACCTTCTCCAGAAAACCTCCTCCAAAGCAAGAAGGCAGTTGCAGTAAGGATGCCCTGAGGGGTACTGAAATCTTGGAGCTCCCCCTGTGACCCGATGCTGATCTTGGGTGCAGCTCCACTGTGCAGTGCTCCATACCCATGGTAATTCAGCTGCAAGCTTTGAGGTAACGCTAACACCACAAGGTTTAGTCTGGGCAGACACAGTTATTGCCCTCTACATGGCATTACACGTGTCTCACAAGAAATGGTGCGATTTCTTATAAAGGGGAGCTCTGCTGAGCAGCTGAGCACTCACCATCAGGAAAGACCAGGTAGAAACCCCTGTTGCAGGTGCCAGCAGCTGCAATTGTTTCAGCGACCTTCCTTAGCAAACAGCCCATTCTGGCAGAATACGAGGCTGAAGGCTTTACCTCTGCAATGTGAGATTTAGGCTGGAATTTCACATTTTTCTCCTACAAAAATCTCTGTCACTGCAAGACACAACAGCACCCAAACCCATGTTAAGCAGTCATTTTAGCAATTCTGAAATCTATTATTCATCTGGCTAATTAAAACAAAAAATCATCCTCCCTCCCTTTTATTCACAGATGGTCATGATGATACCTTTTTGTTAAATAATTAGTAATTTTTGTGTCAGGTTTGACTTGTTTTAGGGATTAAAACTGTCTTGTTCAAGGAAATCTGCAATTGAGATACAAATCTCTGTGCACCTGTGAAAGACTACAAGATTTGTGCCAATGACCGAGTATATGTTTTTAAACATATATTTTACTACCTTAAAGGCATTTACACAGGCTATTAGTAGAGGCTGATCTGTCATCTCTCTGTCTTGTTAGTAGACCCACTGGATTCTGACAGCTGAATAGAGGCTATTAATTAGAACTGCCAGGTTTTGTCAGACTTTTGTCATGCTCCCTAGATAATTCAGTCTTATGCATTTCAAGCAGCTTCAGTGCGAATATGACCAAGCCATTTGATTTCCCTCTTAAATTCTCTGCCTCTTTCTAAGAAAGAGGATTTATTCCTGCAGTAATAATGCTCTGCATTTCGGGGGGTCAGCGTAGCCCAGTGCTGCATTAAGGAGTGCCCGGGTTTGCGCTGACACCTCGGGCTAGGAGCAGCTGTGCAAAGGTTCTGGTATTAACTCCCCACCCTCATGAAGGTTACGGAGGATAATGCCACAAGTTTTGCAGGAATAAAGAGCCTTTTTTTTTTGCTTTTCTAAGGAGGATCTATGCTAGAATAAGCAAACAAAATTTGGACCTGATTTCACATCCCTCTGCTCCCACAGTTATCCTCACTGGAGTCAGTAACTCTGTTTGTGTGGACATAGGACGTGGTATAATGACTCTCACTTATTCATTCTTAAAGGAGAAGTGTTATTTTTGCATGTAACTGTGACCTATTTTTTAATTTTGCTATATATACAAATTTACTTTGTGAAGCACGTCTATGAATCCTTTGAAATGCATGTGATGCAGAGCAAACGATAGGCCCTTAGAGGTATATTTAGAAAATGACGGGTTTGTTTATTTTCCATGTTTATAACCGTCCCTAGCCATATTATTGTTGTTGATTTTCCACGGTAGCTTTCAAAGTATTCTTGGTTTGTCTGGATATTCAGTGTTGCTGAAAAGCACTTAAAATGTCAAATGCAAGAACAGTTTGTTTTTTCTCACTACTGCAGCCTAATACATATTTGAACCATGACCATCTCGCTACAGCTTCTGAAATCAAAGTAAAGCTAGATAATTTATAGCATAGCACAAACACAGCCTGTAAAAATAGAGAAGTACCTTTACCGAGTCCATAGCATGCAAATGGAGGGACTTCGCAATACTTCCTCATTGTGCTTTCAGCACACGCTTGCTTTTGTTTCAAAGGCACTTGAAAATAAAATTATTTGGGTTGAGAGATTGGTTTGGGAAGAGATAAGAACCTGTAGTCATAATGGACAGGTCTTTTATTATGCTGCTTACTTTCTAAATTATCCTCATGAGAGCTTTCCCTTAAACCTTTAATTATCTCTGCTCTTCTCTGCTCCCCAGACTTGTCTAATCAGTGGGAACTGAACGAGGTTTGTAAGTGGATTCTTACGGAAATAAAAAACTTCATTGCTGGAGTAGAAACAACTTTTCCTTCCCTGTAGCTATACCATAGTAATTTTATAGATTTTATTTTTCTGTAAGAGATCATTTTATTTATTGTAGCTGAAGTAATACTAGTAATTTATATCTAAGCACGTAAATAATTCATATATTAAGCATATTGTAATTCTGTTTATTTATTTGCTTGTATAGGTTTTTACCCAGCCTCACTGGAGGAAGGATGCTAATTTATAGAAAATCCAGAATAAGATACTATTTCAACTGGAAAGAAACATCTGGGAGACACATCACTGTCAAGCTACAAGACTGATGCACCGAAGCACAGCCCCAGCTGGGAGAAGGATGGCTAGTGCCTACCCCACTGCTGGGTGGCACATAGCCCTTCCCTTCTGCAAGGTCAGCTCAGATGAGAGGCCTTTCACCACTTTTCGCTCATGCAGGATGCGGTGCAACAAAACTGCCTTTCCCATGCACCCCCCCGGCTTTGTCCTGTCCCAGAGCAGCCTCTGTGCACCAGTAGCAGGGAGCTCTCTCTGGCACATGTTGGGTGGAAGCTCTCTCTGCACATTAGAATTCATATAATAATCATATCCTATCATAGCAATATATAATTATATCAATTAATATGATTACTCAGGGATTGTTATCTTCTCAGATAGTACAAGTGATTGCCACCAAGGAGTCTACACCTAAATGCCCCTATCCCTAAATGCCACTGAAGTTTCCTTTGAGCACACTAGGAACCCCAGATCCCTGCTGTTGAGAACTAGAGCAACTAATGCAGTAGCTGAGCTTTCTACTCTTGGTCCCTTCTCATGGGCCTGCCCAGGGAATGAGGGACTCTGGTCCACCCTTGGGCCACCTCATGTCAGGGCCAGCCTACCGGAGGTGCTTGCTTTTATTCTTGATGCAACAGTGGCATCTCGTAAGACCACTTGCTGTTAATTCCTGCACTGCGTAACACAGTGTATGATGTTCAATTACAAAGTGGCGTGAATAAGAGTATCTGCCAGAGTTTGCATATATATGAGGTCAGTGGGTTTACATTCCTCCAGGTCAGAAAACAGAACAAGCATGATCTCATCCCCATGCCAGTTTCTCCACATTACAAAGTCACCGCAAGACGTGACGACACGTCGTTCCTTCTCTGGGAGGATGGGACAGAAGGCTTGTCTGCACTGCTTGGAAGGACAAACTGGAAAGAACAAACATGCACAAGCAGTCTTGAGGTAAGAATGCAGCAAAGAACAGGCACACTGGTTTTCTCACACCATGAAACAGCTGAGCTCACAGTATACACCTCCAAAAAGCTTAAATCATGGTCTTTACTATATTTTTATGCCCCCTAGGTAAAACCACACCGTATTTACGAGGAACTGCAAGATCTTAGCGAGCACATTTGCATGGTGTTTGCTCACCTGGTGGGCAGAAAAGGTCTCCCACTTTAATATGATCTAGTGTCCACCCCGATGACCAGCAAGGAAGAGGAAAGCAAACTGGGGAGGCAGCTCTGCAAAACCTCCACAGAGGAACTGTATTTTCCCACTCCTGGTGTTATTCTGTGTGGTAATATATTAATTCCTTAACTAAACTCATTTGATATTGTTTTTATAACCCTTACTGATGTCACTCTGGATATTACTGTTATCCTTACAAATACACAGTTCTCTTTCTGAAGAAATTTTACCCATCCAGCTAACATGCCCTATGACTTTGAAATCAGTACAGTAAATTCACCAACAGAATTGAAAGCAAAATTCAGCCTTGGATGAAAGCGACACTATATACACCTAAGGCTTATAAATTTGGTCTGGTCCAAGCTATAAGTACATGTCCCTACAATTAATATAATTCTGATGGGTTTTATATTTTTCTTAGACAGGACTAGACAATTTCAGAGGCATAGGTATGCATGTAAAACAAAGTTATGGTTACTTTATAACCATCATATGGTTACTTTATAACCATCAGGCACATCATGGGTTAAGGAAACAAATGTTATATCATATAGAGGTTTACATTAAGGATGGAAATTGCTCAAAATTGGTATAGGTAAAGCATACCTTTAAATTTTATTCACTTTGGCAATACCCAAAGGATCAGACTCCATCTTGCACACCTTTGCTCCCTGTAAACAAGCTTGCTGCAACATAATCTGTCTCAATGGACAGCTCTGGGTCTGGGCAATGTGTGCCCAGCTCTGATGGGCAGCAAACAGCCAAGCTGATGGTGACAGGGAGGTTGGCCCCAGCCCCAGGACCTGCTGTGTGGATGGACGCTGTAACAGATGATGGGGAATTTTTTCTGCTGCAGGCACACTGTAAGGCCACACCCTATGCATAGGTCTGTCATAGGCAAGAGTAAGCAGCAAAGAGGGACATTAACACTGGCATTGTCAGGACTGGGTTGTCATGTTTACTGGAATGACAAGCCACTGGACAATGTCCTAAATGCCTGGATGGTCTTGATTCTAGAAATAGGAATGCATCCATTCTCTCCTAGTTTAATACAAAAACCACTGGACTCTCCTTAAGCATGCCACGTGTGGGAGTTGTAGTTAACGTTGGTGAATGGTGAACATACCTCTGACACCCATTTGGATCACGTTTCATTGCAAAAGGATTGTCTTCATAGAGACCGCCACTCATTATATGTTCAGGACCTATTTTCCATGTTCAGAGATAGTTTCCTACTTCTTTTTACAAAAGCTACAGAACCTCAATACACTTGCTATCTTTGGGCCCAGCCCTGTAAATCTTGTGTCCATGAATAAGCCTTATTCATGAGCATTCTCATGCCATGAGAAAAAGCTTTTACAGAATCATGTTTTGTAAGTACTAGTGAAAAGCTAAGCTAGATAGTACCTAGATAAGACAGTGATGAATACATGCAATAAGTTTCTGTATTTATAGCCAGACCCTAACACCCACAAAATGACCATGCATATTGTGTAATGAACACACGAAGAAGCCAATGTCTGAAGACCTACTTGGAAAACGCAATTATTATTTTCAGTGCATAAAACTTGAATAAGGCTCTGGGAATTAGCAACAAAAAAATAACAAAGATGGCAATGAATTTAAAATGTTCTCCAAAAAAGAAATTGAGGAAGTCTTTAGAGAGGTCTTGTGGTGAACTTGATAAATCTTTCCACAGTTTTTAATTTTGAGTATTAGTTATTTCATAATCTACAGTGCTTACTTAGCAGCTGCTACAGGCTACTGAATAAACTATCATGGCAACACATAGCTTTTGCCATAGGCCAGGATCACGAAACTACGTGTGGATCATTTGTCATCCTGAATGTGCCGATGCTGCTGTTATTTTATAACTGCAGATCTCAAGATGATTACCAGTGCTGGATGCTCATCAACCTTATTTCGAAAATGGAGTAACTGTGAGGTAATGAGATGAAGAAATTCGCTTGATATCATTGAATCAATTAGTATCCATACAAGGATTAGAATGCATTTCCTTATGCCTTGTGCTGTCCATAATCCACTGCACAACAACGCCAAACCCACTTATTACTGTTCACATTTCAACAGACTAGAGCATCAAAGGACTAGACATTAAATCTTCTTCACTTTTCAAAGGGTTTTTTTAACAAATTCTTTTATGACTAAAATGAGGACTTCAGCACCTGGAGAGAAAAGCTCATGATGTGCACTTTCTCACCGTACCATTCCTCTCACAGGACTACCTCCCCACTCGCTCTGTCCTTTGAAGAACCGTAAGTCCAACCAGCCGTTAAGGCCTGCACTGACATTGCTGTGACAGACTTCTGTGGTTCGTGACCCTCACAGGAACACAGCACGTAGCCAACACAGCTGTGATACAGGATTTTGCATTTCTTCTTGTTGAATTTCCTAAAGGCCACTGCTTCAGCCTCAGTATTGCTGAGTGGCAGCTCTGACCGTTTTTTTCCAGCAATAATGATTCAGATTGTGGCTCATTGCAATGGGAATCCTTCAAGCACAAAGACAATGCCTTGTTTCAAGGGTGGCTTTGCTTTAGTAAGGTTCGTTGCTATTTGCCTAAGACTGTCACAGCTTTTTAGGGACTGAAATTCAGATTCTTCAAAAGCTCACACAAATTCAAGACAAGGATCATATTCACACAGAGGTGCTTTTCTCTACATACGGGAGTGTGGGGTTTTGTAGTCCTTTTAAGCTTCAGGATCCCACTGAGGAGAATAAAATAAGAACATAGAGCCATTTCCTTTCTTGGGCCTTTTTTTTCAGGTGGGTAATCAAGTCTTTGGTGGGTAGTTGATACATGGTTAAAAAAACTGCGGTGGAAAATGCAAATGTAGGAAATTGAAGGAACTGATAAGCAAATCAAATTTTTATGGATATCCGCTGAGTATTTCTGAGGTCCTTTGTGTTACCAGAAGTCAATTTTAATAGTCAGACTGTACAATTTCTATATTACTTCCAGGTGATAGTGCAGTTACTCCAGACAGATAGCAACACAATTAAGAACAAGGTCTGTCTTACTAGTGAATTCTCTTTGTCTTATTTAATGAATTTGGAAGCATTCTGGACATCAAATGTTTTCTTCTAAGCACATTCACAATGCACTATTGTGAATTTTGAACATCTCTGCTAATGCTCATAAAATTTGGGAAAAAAAACCAAAGCTGAATTACTTTTTTCTTCATGTTTTAGAACCTATGAAAATAAGCTCATAAAACTTTAACACATCTTTAACTTCCAAGCCTTTCAAGATATTCTGATGTTTTTTCTTTGCAACACAGCATAGAGGAGACTGAGAACAAGCGCTTTCAAGTTTACTCATTATCTGTGTGAGCTGTGTTGGCAGCTTGTAATTCAGGTTCTGTATCATCTGGGAAAAACTGTAGAATGCTCATTTCTGCCCCCTGCACCCACCCAGATGTGGTATCAGATTCTGATCACTTTCATCATTCAAACTTTTTGTTCTTGTTAGAATTAGCATACTGTCTAGATCGATTCTTTGCAGACCGGAATGTTACCCAGCTTTTTCTGCCCTGTGCTATACGTTACCCAGCTCTTTCTGCCCTACATGTGTAGATCATCAAATGGCTTAATCTACTGTGTGTTAGTCCCTATAAACATAACTTCAAAATAAAGGAAGAAGGATTGTCCTGCAGTCATGATTTTACCATCAGTACCCTGTCATAAAGCTTTTTCTTTTACAGTTCAGTGGGTTAGTGTCGGTAACTACTGCAGAGAGGAATTTGGCCAGGCTGGAATGAGGGTCAGTGGGGACTGTGAAGGTGTGGCTTTTCCTTTTAGTATTTCAGCAAGATGAGGCTGAAAGGTATTAAGTCTAATGATTTACAAGGAGAAAACAGGTTACAAGGTTCCTATCTACGTGCAGCTGCATATGAGTCATGGAAGGAAGTACCGTACAGTACACATTCTACAGGGTAAAGTCATATGAACTTGTCACTTGGGGTTTCTTGGTGCATAACACAAGTCTCTGTCAGGTTCCTGTTACTGACTCGACTTCATGTCCCACAGCTTGTCTTTGTGAATACTGGCCAGGTAAAATCCCAGGTCTAACTACTGTTTTCAGTTATGCTGACGTGACCTAAATGCACATTCTGTGTAAAATCTCTAGCAATCTGCCAGGAAGACAGAAGACTTTGGCTTGCAGTCCTCAAAGTGTTGTGCTCAAGAATTTTGATGACCAAGCATGAGACCACCAGCTCCAGGAAGCCACTGCAGCAGCACTGGCTACCAGTGGAGAACCTTGCAGCAGGGACCTAGTGAATTTCCTGCTGCTGCCACACAAGCAAAGGAGGAAGCAGGAATGAGAAAGCAAATGCAATAGGGAAAGATAAAAACAGAAAATGTGGGAGGGAACTGAAAGCATCTCTCTCCTCTTGCACAACTTCTCCAGCTTTCCAACTTTCTGCTCCACATCACCTCTGTTATAAGCAGAACCTTGTTTCCCTTCTCATCTGGGAACATAAAAAGAAGTATAGCCTCAAAAATCCTTTAGTAATTTAACATTCAAAACCACTTTTCCCCTCGTATCCCCCATGGTGCAAATGCGTCTTCAAAAATACAGATACAGAAACAACTGACTAGTGCAACGTATATTATACAATACCCATAATATGTTCAAGACAGATTACACAATGCACCGTTCAGTATTCACAGTGGTAGGCAAGAGATCAAGAACTCCTAGATTTTAATTTCACTTTGGACACTGACTTGGTCTGCAGCTTTGAGTGAATCACTTGCAGTTTATGCTTCGGGTTTATTACTTGAAAAAATTGGGAGATATTATGTATAAGCCTTGTAAAACTTCCAGGAAACTTCCCTAAAAAAACGTTAATTACATTTCTACAGAAGCTGGAATGTCTCTGCATACCATTCTCAGAAGCAGCACTACAGAAACAGAGAGTACCTGATACAGAAGATGCGACATATTTCTTTTAACAATTGGGTGTCTGATGGTGTTGAAGGCCTGGTTGTGTGACGTACACAGAAAGAAAAGTGGTAGTTTTCTTATGCATCCAGCTGCAGAGTAAGAAATTTGAATATGCCAACGTGCTTGAAAAGAGTAATTTCAAAATTATTATTATATGCATACCGTCATGCTAATCTGAACTGCATGCTTGCATGTACATTTTAACTTCAAAAAAATCTGAACTCCCTTTCTGCTACTTGTGCTTACATTGATATCATTTAATATTCATATCCTTACAGAGCTCTCCCTGAACTTTCCTACCTGCTAAATCTATCCTACTGTATATTTACTTACCATTATAAAAGTCTTCTACCACATGAGTAAATATTTACACAGGTTAACCGTGATATTGGTCTACATAGAATAAAAATGCAGTTCCTCTGCACTGCTTTTCTGCATTTCCACATCATACTTCCATCATCAGCTTTGTCTCCTCCAGTTTGTTCTGACCTATGCATGGTCAAAAGACCTTGATGATCTGATAATCTTTCCAACCAGAGCAGGCTATGGCTGGACAGAGTCACCCCTAGTATGACCCTGTGAAGAAACTCTGATTCATCAAAGCACAATACAGTTATCAGACTGAGAATAACACCCGGTGTGTCTTTCACTGAAGGGAACTGCTTGCCATAGTCTGCCTCAGCCAGAGTAGAAGAGAGCAGGAACACGTCCACCATCTCCCTCTCATTGCTGGCATGGCAAGCCCCATGCTGAAACACCACAAGAGCCACCCACACTCTGACAGTAACATTTTCTCAGAGCCTACATCCTTTCCTTCAGAAAACTCCCATTTATAGTTCACATCTTGTGCTCAGCTTGTTTTGCATTAGTTTACATATACCAGCATTCAATTAGCGTCTCTAAATAATAAAGCCTATCAGGTGAGGCCATGCAATTTGCAGGCACACTTGCCCATCAAAGTGTTTGAGTCCCGGAGGACTGCTGCAGACCAGACCCTCTCAGGATATTGTTTGATCCACTGTACAGCATTGTGCAACCTGCAATTCTGTAACAGAGAACAATATTGATTTCACTTATCGCCCCTGCTCTTTGCTGTTGGCACCAGATGAGAAGAAAAAAATCAGCTCTGAGATAATTAGATGGAGAAATGTCCTAAAACTTAAAAGAATAACCAGGGATCTTTGCTCTAGACAGTCCCTGATTCATAGTAAGATATGGAAACTTCTGAGTGCCTCACTGAGGAGAAAAAGCGAGACACTGAATGGCTTTTATGCGGTCATCATAATGCAAACTGAAGGTGCTAATGCTGAAAGACAAGCAAATTCAGAAAAGAACTTTTCCCTTTTCCTCCAACTGATCCTCTCTTAGTATGACTCTATAATCTAAAAATTGCATATGACTTAATGCTGAAAAAAGCCAAAACCTCCTATAGTGGAGAGACCACGATAAAATTTCTTACAAGCTGAATTAGTCACAATGTACATTACTATGTGCTGTTGAAGTGAGTTATCTGTAGAGTGTAGGTATCAGTCAGTGCAAACAAATACTGTTGTCCAAGGAGGGAAGTCTACACCACTCGTGGTATTCAGTAATCAAACCCTGTCTATCTGCTACTAGAGCAGATCATTCTTTTTTCCATCTTCAAACATTATATAAAAATTGAAAAAGAAAACAAATGAAAATACATACCAAATTTGTGATGGCCTAGAATAAGGTTATGCAAGATGCAGAATAGCTCCAAAAGCATTTTAGAACCACTCTCAAGGGAACCATGTTTATGTGAGTTTAAATTGTTATTGTCTCTAAAGAAGGAAAAAAGGTGAAAAAAAAAGAGGTGAATAGACAAGCGTAAGATTTACTAATTCAGATAGAAACAATCCACATATTTTCACAGAGTAAATCTCCCTGGAGATATTGGATAGTATGTCACACAGTAACTGACAAATGTCTCATTTTATTAGGGCGGCCCATTCTCAAATGAATGCATATTATCTTTACAGGTTTGTGACCACAATGTTGAAGTAAAAGGAAATTTTGCCATCCGCTTCAGTCACAGAGGGATTCACTTCTATTTTCTGCTATTTTTCCAAACCATGTTTGGTTTTAATATAAACGCATCTGACACTTCTTCTAGTATTTGGAAAACTATTAAAAGAACCAGTCATAACAATTGGATGCCTGAAACTTCAGGCAGTGTTCAGAGTGATATTTAATCTCTGTGTCATCTCCTGCCAAAACCAAACCATAGCACAATGCCATAGCATGGGGAAGGCAGTAAGAATCCATTATCCCCACTGCACTTCCAGCAACTGTTATTGGACGTTATGTGTGAACGCTCTGGTTGGGTATTCATCTCAATTACAGATCCAATTAAAAACCAATTGAGAATTCCATAGGCTTTGTCACCAATTCAGATTTTAGTTAAATCATCGGCAGTGCTGGCACTTGACTGGCATTTTAATGAAAGAGAAAAAATGAATTTCTGCATAACAGAGTGCAAAGCATTCAGAAACAGCTTCTTCACGGTAACTGACACTGCTAAAACTTGCTAAGTGCTTGCAGACACTTATTTCCAAACTGGATTTTGATAGGAATTCTGCTTGAACAAGTATTTCAAGCTTGATTCCTGCATTTCATGTATGCCTGCTGGTATTAATTGCAGTTACCCAATGCGGTACATTTTCAGTAGAGAGCAATACAACTTCAAGACTTAATTTCACATGATATTTCCACTGTTCAGTAAATTTATCTACAAATAAGGAAGTCAAAGTGTTGCTTCTCATTCTGTCACTAACAACCCTATAAGAACTGCGCTTTTTGATATCAATGAACAACATATTGTGTAGTATCAAGAAATGCTTTTGTTTTTCCTAAACAAAATTCTATTGTTCCTTTTTTATGGCTTTGTATGTCATGCTACAGCAAAACAGCAACTTCCTCTCCTGAAAAGGAAGGACAGCAATTCATTTTCTTATGCATCAATACAGAATTGTTACAAATAAAATGGCCTAGGTCTTAACTTTGTTTACTACAGCAAGGCAGCCACTGAGGAAAAATATGCTTAGTGAGGAAGATTTGGCAAGCCAGAAACCATATTTCATTTTTCCATGTTCTCAGCACATTACTATATGCTTTTTGAAACCATTAATGTAAGGTAAATTCTGTTGATAGTATATAGAATTATCAGCTTTACCTGAGACTCACTGTATGATTAAATAGAACCTTGTTAAGCAGAAGAAGAAACAATAGTTGCTTGATAAACTAAAAGAAAAATGCCTGCCCTTTTGCAGTAGAATAGCACCATCTGACATTAAGAAGTTCTGAAGGTGAATCCATGGGTATTTTTATCAGGATTACTCTCAAGAGTGAGGAACAAATCTTTCTTTCTGACAAATACTGTCTCCATTCTCTTGTATAATGTACTTGCTGATGATCACAAAAACCAGAGTAAAATGGACTCATATTTATATTAGCATTGGAACAGGCTGCCCAGAGAAGTGGTGGAATTGCCATCCCTTGGAGGTATTTACAAGATAGGCAGACGTACCACTTAGTGGTATGGTTTAGTGATGGGTTTTGTCAGTTAGGTTGATGGTTGGACTCAATGATCAGAAATTATCATATGCTATGAGAATTCTATATGATCCTGCCTTGTTGACACCAGCTACAACAGAAAACCAGGTACTGCTTTCCAACTAGCATGTTATAGATATTATAAATCTATTTATATAAAAATCTGTTTTAGAACTACTATAAATGCTGATTGGTGTGGAAACAGGGAGAGTACTACATTAGGGACTAATTCTGGTAGTGTAAAGGTAAAATACTGTTTTCTTACGTGATACTTCTTGACAACACTGTACCTGAAAATCAGAAAGTGCTTTTCTGCCTGCCCTTTGATTGGGTTCCTGTTAAAAAGCCTGTTGCAAGCTCCCTCTGTGACCTTCCAACTGAGCTTCTGAGATCCACTACTATTTTGGGCATGGCAATAGCTAATAGAAATAGGCTTTTTACTGCATTACACACAAAAGGAAGAGCGTTAGGAACAACAGCAGTGGCAGTAACAGCAAGGCAGGTGTGTGAAGAAGGGGAAGGCTCCCTGTGGTTCCCAGGTGGACCTGTGTGTTCAAGAAGCCTTGCCCGGTGCCGAAACAGTGCACACATAGTGTCAGACCCACCCCAATTGCACAAACCTCACGTTTCTGGTACCACTGTTTCTTACTTTCTGGCCTCTGTACTGATGTTACAAGGACATTGGGTCAGCTGCAGCACTGGGAGAGGAGATGTGGGTGGCTGTGTGTCTACATGTGCATTGCACAGGTCACCACAAGATTTCCCTATGGATAAAGCAAAAGACCTAATTGATGCTTCTGTATCTGTTTTGTATCTACAGCATATATAACATATGTCCTTCCACACTTAAACTTGGCGGCAGTGATGTCATGTTTGCTGCAGAGGGATGCTAACGTTGCACAGCCTGTCTAGAGTTCTCTTCAGATGCTGTCAAATTAATTTAAACATCAGTGAGAGTGTGACTGTGGCTGCAACAAAACCCACCAACCCTCTCTTTGGGAGTCACCAAGTCCTGACTACTCCCCACAGAGACCACAGCTCCTCTTCTTGCAGACAACTCTGTATTGATAGCCTTTAATGATTTGCAGATGCCTTAACAATATATAAGCCCCTTTTCTTATATATAAGAAAAATACCCTATGGTCTTAACTTGCAAAATTTGCAAGCTAATTTTTATCCATATGGAATGACTTATTTATAGTGCAACTGAGACCAAAAAAAGAGAAATAGTCCACCAAATGAGAGTGCTTAGTATATCACTGCTTTTGCAGTGTGTTACTGATGAGTTTCCATGCTATTTAACAGCTTCAGGATAATTCCACCCATCAACTTCTAATGCAGAATCTGTTGGGGCTTGCCATGAAATAGTTGATTATTATGGAAATCCTAGTAGTGAATTTTTAGTATTGCGATATTTTTCATTTAACCCAGAAGTAAGTTTGTTCCACTTCCACTTCAGAATATTCACTTCCCCAAATGTTCTGTTGTCTGCTTCTTCTCAGGCTCCTAAGACAGAACTAAAAGTGCTTTGAATTTGCACACATGGATATATACTGTGATCAGTTCTCCAGCATTAATGATGAAGAACAACAAATTGTGCCTGTTCTTTCAATCAGGTTTATAATGGAAGCATTCCATTATGAAATTATAGTAATTACAACAGATAATGAAGATCATCTTGAATAACTATTGCTAGTTTACTTGTAACAGTTGCCTTTTTGCTGAGTAGTCTCTCCATTTCACTGACAATTCTATTTCAGTAGATCTCAGTGGAACTACTTACGGAAGACTGAAAACAAAATTAACAGCAGAAAAATTATGTGAATAGAATTTAGGTTTATATTCACCACATCATTTTAGTGTCTGACAGTATGAGTGTTTCGGTTGGTGCAAAGTCAAAGGCTTTTATAGTACCTGTACAGTCTGATGACAAAAGCAGAAATTAGCCACATAAGTATTTTTTTTTAATATATATTTTGTATACAGCTTCCATTCTGAGCCAGAGAATTCACCTATCCACTATCCACTACAAAACCAGTATTTGTACTTTTCTAGAAAAGTTGTAGCTATTGCAGAATATAAGTTTGATGCATCATATTTATGCAAAAAAGGCCAGGGAACCACTTTTGGCTAATCAGTATCCCACATGACAGGGTAGCAATAGATCTGTCAAAAATTACTCAGACCTAAATATGTAGAAGTTTCCCCACACCTTTATTTATATAGTTCTAATCTTTGCTCTTGAGTGCATGCTTAAGCAGTAAAAAGGGGAAGAAAAGGCATTGCGCTTGTTGAAGTGAAATGTGAGGGGCCCAGATACAGGTTCCCGTTTGAACCTGACTATCTCACGGACTTGAACCAAATGAATGTTGTCTCAGCTAGTTAGAGAGCACAGACAGCACCGTTCCAAACAGTCAGGGCTCCCTGGAAAGTCTACTCAGATAGGCCATCTGTATACTATTATTATGGAGTTGCAATCGCTTTAATGTCTACTCTGTAACTGCTCTCTCATTAACAGAAGATATTTCTACTCCACACTTCCTCTTACTCTACAAATATTACATATTACCTATGCTTTAGGAACCTAGTACAGCAAACTGATCTATAACTATACATCAAGTCATGCCATTGGTTATTCAGAGTATCTGACTAGCTATCTGAAATTTGTGTACATTCTCTTTTTGCTTAGACAACTTCCAATATTAACTAAAAAAATAAATGTCCCGCCATTACTCAAGCTTTTAACACTGACAGATAATTGATAGACCTGGTAAAAAACCTGACTAATTGTTTATACACAAAGTTAAGTGATTATTTACTGTTCAAAGAAGAATTATTCAAGAAAATGAGCAACCTAGATTCTAGGAAATCCAGCAATGAATTCCTGAAATGTCCCATTAAAATAGACTCCTGCCAAACAGAAATATCTAAGACATAAAAAGTTTATCAAAGAGATGTGAATTTTCTCCACTATTGATATTAGTCTTTATTCAATATGAGTTTGAAATACATGAGAGAATATGCTGCTGAACTCCATATACTGTCTCTGAAACCATTCACATCCTTGCTCTTTTAACTAGGTTAAATGAAACCTGATCTGGATTCCACTTGATCATAAGACTGGAATGCTGAAAATGCTGTAATCTATTTATGCATCAAATTGAAGAAATTTTGTGTGCCTTTAACATTTCATCGCATTCCAATGTATTAACTAAATATCGGCAGTTTACAAACTCTTTCCTGTTCAAACTGAAAAAGAAAAGACAGACCAACCTGACTTGTTTGTCCTAAACCCAGGATTTATTTCCTGGCTTTGAAGCGATGGACTAAACCCAGAGAGGTCTGCTCTGTGCCTTCCCTAAAAGTGTTGTTCCTGCAGCAATAACTCATGGCTAGTGCCAACATGGTAGTTGCCTTATACTGACTTCAAAATACATGGGGGATTTTTTCAGCATCAAGAATGTACTACGATCCCAAACTGGATTTGCAGCTCAGATTTAATATATACTTCTCTTCTTTCTGCCTCTAAACCACAGATGATTCAAAATACTGCAAGGCTGAGAACAACTATGGAGATGAGAGCAGCCAAATCAAACAGATGAAATCACACAGGGGCTTATACAGCCCAGAAGTAATTGACAATAACTAGTCTATTAACCGACAACCTCGGACTCAACTGGTAAGACAACACTCTTGAGGCAACTGTTCCATACAATGCCATTAATTTCCCTAAATTATTTACACAATTATTGATGTGTGCACAATGGTCTTTGACACCTTGTGCTTAACAGAGGAAAAATCCTGCCCCAGACTGCTCCCGGTCAAACAGGTGTGGCACAAGATAGTACGGAAGAAGTAAAGGCACCTACCACGAGGAAGAGAATATTATGGTAAAGACCTGTCTGTGGATCTGTACAAATGTTCATCAAACACAGCTCTCGCTGAAATTCAGTTGGTTTTGCCATTGACTTGAGAGGGGTCAGGATGAGGCTAACAACAACTGATGAGATTTCATAACGTACATTAATTTCTATTTGCACTTTAAATGTGTTTCCATGTGTGTAAGAGTTTCCATTTGTTCTCAGTTGTTGGTAATTTTTTTTTCATTATTTGTTGGATTTAGTGCCTATTGTTTTGCATATAAAAAACAATGAACACTGCAAAGACAAAAAGAGCACTTTTTCTAGGGTCAGGAAAAAGGAAATTTCCATGCTTTTGTCACATGAGACTTTATGAAGAGCCTAAAGCTAAATACTGCAGCTACTGTTTGCTGGTTCTCTTGATGGTTAGTGGCCTTTATATATGCAAAAATCCTACTTAGACATTCAAGTAACTCATTTGCCCTTTTCTATGCCCTTCTTCCCTCCAGCAGTCTGTAACCTGGAATTTGTCTTCCAGGTCTTGCCATCAATGTCTTGCAGCTTGAAACTCAAAAGGACTTGAAATTCAGATAACCATTGCATCTCGGTCTGGCTTGAGATAATTTGTGGTAATTTAGATGCATTTTATAAACAACAAGAATTTGCATAAATTTCTTACTGTCTAGCACCACTAGTTCAAAAAATTTTGAAAACGTACAATTTACAGNAATTGCTTCTCACTTGCCCATTTTTGTGTCTGTATGCTACTATATCTAAGACCTAAAATTTAGGTCTCAGTATTAGAGACAAAAAAAGGCCAGAGCCCTGAAGACCTGTAGGCAGGCTGATAGATGGGAGAGAAAAACCCAGAGGCACAGGGAAGGAAAAATAGCTTGCACAAGGCCATGCTGTTGATAAATACCGGTTGAGGTATAAGACTGAAGTTAAAAAACTAATTCTCTGAACTTTTTCTGCTGACTTCCACACAAACAATTTCAATCTGGACTCCTGACTCTTGGGTAGATGCCCT